>JAVDPK010003022.1:701189-703689 GCA_034780415.1 Cichlasoma orientale | reverse complement strand
ACTTTAAAGTGAGAGTGTCTCTGGCTTGTGAGGCTGTAAATGAGCTATGAGCAGCCGTCAGTAGGAGCTGTTATTTGACACTTCTCCTCTGATGTCCAGCAGCTGAGCACAGGAGGCCAGGACAGTGTCACACTATGGTACATTCTCTGCTTGCTCCTGCCAAGAAGTGAGGAATAATTCAGCAGATACTCGGGCCTGTTAGTATATCTTTAAGTTGTACACAGGCCTGACAGTTACAGGTGTTTTCTGACATGAGCAAAGAAAAACATCACGGTTTCTCTTTTTTTCTGTCCTCCGCTCCTTACTCAGATCTGCCCAGGTTAAGTAGCAACAGGATCAGAGCAGGAAGGTCAAGCAAATGTGCAGCTGGTGGCACAAGTATTAAGCTCTCAGCAGGGAGAAAATAAGCTGCTGTGTTGAATAACAACACAGCTCTGGGAGCAATGGGCCCGTCACTTCCCCGCACGACGTCGGGTTGCTTTCTGCGAACATGATCGCCTCGATCTGACCCCGCAAACTAAGACTGAAAGGGAAAGGCCAACTTACCTTTCATTGGATCCTGCTCGGCTCGCATGATGTCAATCAGAGAGCTCTCCAGGGAGTGCATGTTCAGACTGTCGTACATTCTGGAGCGATCCTGAAAAAACACAGGTAATATAAATATATTATATTTTTATATATCATCCAGAGTTTGACAAAACAAAGGCATGTCACGGTGCACGAGTAAATCCTCATGTTTCTCACACACCTTCGGGATTTGGCTTATGAATAATAAAAGCTCTGAAGCAAAGGGTATTTGGCTTAACACGCGCCTCACGCTTGCATTAACATTTTTTCCGTATTTATTCACTTCAGGAGTCTGAAGGTAAGTTTACAGGCGGCCTACGCGACGGATTCCCCGAGATCTCTGGACTGCTTCCAAGAGGCGGACAGAGAGAAAATGCAAACCTAAACCAGGAGCTGCATTTCACCGAGAGCGCCAAATCTGCCTCAGAACATGCAGCATAACGGCCGGTTACATTCCTCACTCTATGACTGTCACAATGGCAGCATGTCGCTTCTGTGTGTGCAACAGTAATTAAAAGTTTTAGAGCTCCAGCCATAAAATAAAATGACTATTTAAATGTACTTTAAATGTAACTATCCCCTTCAGCTTCTTGCGTTTGTGATGGTCAGCCTTTAATCTGTTTCATTGCACTGTACACGGGTGCCACAGTGTCATGTGCAAAGTTCAGGTAAATGTGAACTTCTGCGTCAGTCCAAATGAAGCAGGAGGGCTGGAGCGTCTCAGAGCTTCACGAGGAGACAACCCTGAAGGGCCCGACTATAAATCATGGATGTGTTTTTGCTTTTTATTGGCACAGTTTCACAACTTTTTGACCAAACCTCTTGGTTCATTGCTGCATTATTACAACGATTAACAGGTTCACACTGGTCTTAGTGTGTTACAGAACTGCCAACTTTAAAGGGTAAGTTCAGTTAATTTAAATGAGTTTCATTTTCTCATAGAATCCACCCATTCCGATTTCTGTGTGTAATTATTCCACATTTGGGGAAATCTGCCACTGAGATCTCTGTCATTACATCAATACAGTGAATGAGGTGAATGTTTTTTATTTGGAGTGCTAAGCAGCAACCTGTATATCGTTCACCACTGGTCATTTAGCCTGAGTAATTTTCATGATAGGCCAACGATCCAGAAGGGACTGACTCGTCTGATGTAATGGATGAGAATGAGCAATGGGAAACCTGACGTTGGCTGGATAATCTTTGTCTTTAACGTCAGTGTTTTAGGGTGATAGCACGAGTTAATAGCAGGAAACTTATTTCTTTAAAAAGCCCTTAAGTGACCAGCTTTACTAAAGGCACCAACACTAAGTGAAAGCAGGAGAGCTGCTCCTTTTGTCCCCGAGCCTACCTCTGTGTCACGTTAAAAACATGATACAGCAGAGATACAGCATGTCACCGACTGCCAAACATTAAACAGAGAGGAAGAAAGGAAGGAAGGAAAAGACTTGGAATCTGAAAAATTCCAGTGGTGACACTGTTTATGGAAATTAACAATCCATGCAGTTGGGTCTGTTTCCTGGAATAGGAAGCGCTGTACTTCTTGGCACTGATTCCACTAATAATTTGAGCTCACAGCAACAGTCATACCTCCTGGTGACACCATTAATAAGGTGATATCATTAGACTGGTTTGAATGAGTCACGCTCATAGTTACATTAGTCTTAGAATTGATTTACACAGAAAATATACTGCAGTAGAAAGCAAAGTAACTCTGTGGATTTTGCTGAATATGAATTTTGTGTTGAAGTCCTTAAGAGACACATTAAAATATGATCTGTGGCATCTTTTAATCAAGTGATGTCCAATCTGTGCAGTCTTTTCCTTATTAGACAACAATAAAAAGCCTCTTACATGAAGCCTGCAAATCAATGCTTTTTGCAGGAGAATTAAACACTGAGCTCTGACCATAGAAGTTGAATATATTATATAT
>JAVDPK010003022.1:657554-674918 GCA_034780415.1 Cichlasoma orientale | reverse complement strand
TATGTATTTATTTTTCGCTTGATTCCTCTCTGATGTAGTGGTGCGTCTGATCCTTCGAGGAAATTATGATATTGGGAGAAAAAAACTTCTTTCTTTTCTTTAACTTTTCTGAAGCTTCATGTTTTTAATATGCATGAAAGCTCCATATGAACGGAGAGCCGGACTTTCTGAGTAAAGTAGCTGGTGCCTTTGAAACCGCTGCCAGAGAGAGAACGAGAGGGGCAGAGGAGGTTTTGCGGTTTACAACTCCGGGAAGTTAAAAGTTTCAAACGCATTTCAATCAAGCCGCAGCTCGCATGCTTTTTAAAATTCCAGCTTATTTTGGTTTAGGCTTTAAATCACACGGGGCAGACGAGCTGATGAACTTAACAAAAATCCTCTTGCTTTTGTGCCTCCCGACAGTTCCCATGCTCCCAGGGGTGACACAGCACCCAATAAAGGCGATTTCTTTCCCCCCTACACATGCAGTATTTCTAACTACCTGTGCACCATTTGTGGTATTTGATCTTTCTTCACTTTTAGTTTTAATATGTAAAAGTTTTACATAAGGAGCACAGTTTTGATAAATGTTAAGTTTCACCGTGTCAGCCATGGGTGCCTTTACGCACCTGTAAGAGCCCAGACTGACTTTAGTGAAGCGCGTAATCAAGATCTACTTTTTAATATCAGTAATAAAAAGAAGAAAAGATTTATTTGACTTGGCATCGTCTGTATTGTTTCAATTGGAATTATTGCAGGCAGATTAATTACAATTTAGCTCGTGTTGGGAGTTGTTTTCCTCATCCGGTCCATGTGAGAGGCTCTCAGTCGGTGTTTAATGAGAGACATACCCGGAGTGGGGATTTGAATAACTGTATTTAGCAGCAGGGTGAAGCCACACTGCCTCCCTTCTACTTTCTCAGGAGAATGAATCATGAACAAAAAAAAAGTCTTAAAATGGGAAGGTCTGCGTCGCATACCGTAACTAAACCATGATTTGCATATGAAAACTCTCCGGCTGAAAGAATTCCGCCAGTGTTGCTATAGCCGTTTTGCGTCCAGAGAAGTGACAGGCTTCAGCGGTGTATATATACAGTCGCCTCTACGCTGCCTTTTGTCACATATCCAGAGTCAGTGGTGGAAGATTAAGGGCGCAAAGTTTTTATTTCCTTGTTAAATTATTCATAATATCCACACACCATGCGCTGCTACTCGCCGCCCCCCCGGGCACGCTCATTGCAAAGCCCCTCATTATGCTTCCTCAGATGGACACAAGAAGAGGCAGAGCCTGCTCGCACTAGCTGCTGAACAGGCTTTCTGTGCTCCCCTTCTCTGCCTCCTCAACCGAGCACAACATAACGGGTCATGATTGACTCATTTCCCACGACGCGGCCAGGCCCGTGCATGCGTGCACCGGATGATGGGCAGTGGGTGGATGACTTTCCCATGGGGGGGCATTTTCTCTTGTAATCTTTAATCACCCTTGCAGCCACAATGCCAGCACATCAGTCAGAGGCACCGCCACTCCCCCACCCTCAATTCTGTCTGAATTGTTTTTACACAGAAAGCGCCCCTGCGACCCCCTCATAGAGAATGTCCAGGATGCAGAGCTAAAGGCAGGACTCAGAGATGAACTATAAAGGAGCAATGAGGAAAGGGGAGGGTAAGAAGGAAACTGGGCTTTCCTTTCCATGATGCTATTGTGCCAGCCTTAGTGGTTCTGATGATGTGGATAGCTCAGAAACTCAAACTGCGAGCGATGTTGTGGATGGCGAGGAGTCAGGTCCTGAGCGATGATTTAGACTTACACACAGAGTGGAGCAGAGGAATGCAATGGTTTGGACCCAGATGCACATACACGTATGGACACGCACGCGCACAAACACACCGGATTAACATCTCCGCTCTTGGATCAGAGCGTTCACCACAGTCTCTACCAATTCATTAATAAGCTGTTTAGCTGTCCAAGAGCACCAGACCTGATTTGGTTTGGCCTGCATATAGAACAGGTCCAGGTCCTGTGTGGTTCCATCCTTGGCTCCCAGCCCCTGCGTATACTTCACTTACTCTAATCCCCACATTGGCCCTGAAGTGACAGCCGTGATGGAGCTCGCTACCGAGGACCTACCATAAATCTTGACTTTCTTAAAGAAAACACACAGAGGTATAAGGTCCTGCGAGCTCATGCCAGGCGTCTTGTTGGGTGGAATCCGAAATGTCGCTTTATTTGTGTTGAAATTAAACTGTCTTTTATTCCCTCCCGTTCTGTTAATGAGCTCCATGTGGCAGCAGGCAGGAGGCTTATCCATCTTGACAAGGAGCTGTAGGGAAGGAGAGAAACAAAGTGAGGGGAGAAAGTGGAGGTTGGGGTGGGGGAGCGCTTTGGTGCACACACACACACACACACGCAAGCATATACGTGCACACATGCAGGACGGGGGCTGGGGGGGTTGCATGGATTTAGCCTGCCTTGTGTTCAGAAAAAGGCCCATACGTGAAACGTATGTGCTTCTAATCAGCATGTTCTTGCTGGATATGTGCTCCTCTCACACGTGCGCGCAGCGCTGATCAGGTGGATGAGAGTTGAGGCCGAATTGCTGCACGTAATTGATATTTTTTCTCGCTTTAATCTTCAGTGGATCGTAAATGATTTTAATTGTGGATTGATGTCGCTGAAAAGATTGCATCCATCTGGGAAATTTAAATACAAAGTGTGAACATTTTGTTTTGGCTTTGCACACAATTTGCTTGTAATGACCCCAAATTAGAGCTGGGTCAAAGTTGTTAACGCAGAAATTCAATTGATGGGATGCAGTTCTTCGGATTACACAGGAAGGGAAAGGAGGGTGGGGGGTCATTTTCTTGTTTTGTTTGTCTGAGACCGATTCTCTTGATGTGTCAAAGATGGCCATGGGAAAGAAAATTAGGACTATTTTCACCCATTGTAAACTCCTGCATTTGTCCTTTAATCCAATTACACAGCTCTCTAAACTCCACAGCTTGCCAATTAGAATCTACACAATGTTTTCCACTGAAAATGCTCTGCAAATACCAATGAAAGTGAAACAAAAACCTATAAATATATAAATAAACCGATGAAAGGCAACAGCAAAACAAAGTTGACACGATTGTGGGTTACTTCGCCTTAAAATTATCCTTTCCCCAAATTGGGATGCATGCATTCTTCCCCATTCTAATTAAACATTAGACTTTATTTGTTCCAGATGCAGCTTTTTTATGTGTTATTTTCATAAGGGAACTGTGTGGCATGAGAATGGTGCAGGCCTGCATGCAAAAACACATCCAGCGCAGGCTGTGTGACCATGTTGACTCTGCGCCGGTCCGTGCAACCGCAGTGACCCAACACAACTGCTCTGATATTTAGATGTCATCTCCCTGCAATATACAGCATGCGGTGTAGAAAGCAGTATGCGGTGTCACATGTGCCACACGTGAGGAGCGCGGGGGAAGACACACATCAAACGTTTATGGCAGTGGTGATAAAAACCTCCGTGCACGAGTGCGGTGGACGGAGGCGGCTGAGGGGACGAGGCCCTCGTTGTGTCTGTGTGGTGTTTGGGGATGTTTGAATGAAAGGCGGCTCTGGGCAACTCTGTGCATACTACCTCACCGCTGTCTTAAGTATTATTAGACATGTCTTTGTTCCAACTGACACGTTTCTGAAGTGGAATGAGACAAGCCGAGGCGATAAGGATCTCGACTCTCTGTGTGAGTCAAACCTCAAAGTGCCACTTAGGCGGCTTTCCTTTTGCTCTCTGAAGTCTGGCGGCGTGACGGGAGGCTGGGCTCAGACAACAGCAGAGACACTGACAGGAGCTGTCATGGGCTTTTTCCCCTGCTTGTGTTTTTAAAGGACTGCAACACAGAAATGAAGCCCTGTTCCTAGCGTGGATGTTCATCCAGGCCCGAGTCGTCTGGCTTTACTTATCCGCCCCTGTTCGAGGAGGCGGTGAAGTAGGAGAAAACGTAAAGACGAACCGAAAAGGGAAGGATGTGTGCGCACGAGTGCGAAGGAGATTATTTGATGAAAAAAAAAAATGTGATCAAGGGAAGGAGACAGACAAAGGAGGGTGGGCAGAGAATGGGAGACGGGGTCATTAAAAGGACACCATCTCACTTGCAGTAAATGGCAGTAAAGTATCTGGCTAATCTGCCATCATTACACTGATTAAATCACCGGGGATTTGGCGTTCCCATCAGCTGCAATCAATGGGCAAAAAAATCAATAGGCGGGGGATACGTGAGAGGCTCTCAGCCGCAGTCAGCTGCAGCTCCGAGTGTGGATTGCATCTCCAAACATTTTTATATTAGTGTCAATAAAACTTAAACGACACGGATTTGGGGATTTTTATATTAAGCGTTTTATGAAATGGTGCGAGTCCCCGGAGTGCCAAGCAATATCTTTTCCTTCACACATTCCTGTTTAAATCTAATCCCCCTTCCGCTCTGTGGCCTTGGGTGCTCATTCAGTCGCTGTTTTACTTTTTTATCCCTGATTCATTCCCAGATGGTGATCAGGATGTTAAGTTAAATGTTAATTAAGGCTGAAACTAGAAGGATAGCACGGCAAGAAAGCACAATTTAACATAGAATACCATGAACAAAAGCGGGAACTTGCTAAAACATGTCACAAAACCAATGTGACACTAAAGCTAATATGAGCCACTAATATTTACTGACAACGCACATTAAACCAGGAGGTCCTCAGTGTGGTGTACGATTTCTTGCTGAGAAGAAAAGAGACTGATATTAATTTTATGCTGGAAAGAAAAACATCAAGTTAGCATAGCTTAGCATAACGAGACTGGACACAATGAAAGCAGCCAGCTTAGCTCAATGAGGAACACAGTGGCTCAGCAGTTAGCACTGTAGCCTCACAGCAGGTGGTTTGTATGTTCTCCTCTGGAGGCTGTGCAGGTTTTTCTCCAGGACCTCTGGTTTCTCTCTTCATCGAAAAAAAAAAAAAAAACTTGCTACATTAATGCTGCCATGTCTTCGCATTAAATTAAGGTGAAATAAAAATATATACAGTTTTTTTTGTATTACTGTTACCACAGAATTTTTGGAAAGAAATAAAAAAGACTTGCTGGGTAAAAAAATTATTTTGATAATTTTTTTGCGTTAATTTGATACATATTAAATTTCTTGTTAGAATTAGTTGAGAAAATTGGTGTCACTTCCAGGAGTGTATGCTAATGTAAACTTACAGCAACACTGATACAGCCACTGTGACATCACTCATTGGTTCTGGACTGGTAACCTGAAGTTACCTTAAATGGATGAAAGGATGAAGGGCTAATTTATCAGCAAACACTAGCAACATGGTTACCAAGCAAGAATTTTACTCACCAAAGCCGAAGCAAAAACTTCTTGAATGGTCTGTATCACACAGCAAGCCATAATATTAGACATTAAAATGCTCCAGAAAGTTTGCCACATGTTGTAACCTGCATTGATCAGCTTTATAGGGATGACCTGACAGCCACGTGGTACATATGTGTGGCTGCATACACCCTCTGAAACGAGTCTCTCTTCACTGTAGCTGCAAAATAAAGGCTTAAATGCAAAAACTGCCATCTTAAAGGCTTGGCTCACGAGCTCTCCTGATAGGCTTTATTTTATAAGTGTGTTTTTGTCATACAAGTAATAATTTGGGAAACGTGCTTATCACTTTTCTTGTCATAAATATCTAGCCATCAGCATGAACGCAAGCTCCAAACATGTAAAACTATGAGTGCATCCGTGTGGTGTCAGAATAATGGGAACATTCCTGAAAATTTCGTGCAAGTAAATATTATGTCATTAATAAGAAACTTTTAACCAGTGGTGAAAATTCACTGGTTGCAATCAATCATTTTTTGCTGACAGTGAATTTGTACTGCGGATTGTGGTGTGAGGTCATAGCCATTCACAGTGACCTTTAGAAGTTAAAAAGAAAAAAATTAAATTACACTCCAGAAACTGAAGTCGTTTTTCTGTGCCTGTCAGGATGAAGCAATGCAAAGGTTGGAGCGTAGCGGTACTGCTGGTGCTGCTGCGGCTGGGATCCGTGGCCCAGAAGCTGCCTACGAGGGACGAAGGGCTTTTTCAGATGCAAATCAGAGACAAGTCACTGTTCCACGACTCCTCTGTCATACCGGACGGAGCTGAGATCAGTGGCTATCTTTTCAGGGACACGCCCAAGAGGTAAGAGCTCTGTGAGACAAACGGTAACAGAGTGGTGCTTTAAAAAAAACAAACAACCCAAGCCTGTTCAACCTTGTGCTGCTGATTGCTTCAATCACTGAGGGAAACATTAGACTTGTTGATGTCTACTTGCTGTAAATAGATAGGAAACATCAGATGTTACCCTGTAATAGGAGCTGTTATGTTGATGCAAAACTAAATAATAGATGAGAAAGTCTGTCTCCTCTCAAGGCAGGAGACTATAAGTCACCGTGTGCTTTACCTATTATACTCTGCTCGGGCATTTACTCCACATATGATTTAGGATAATGTCAAACTGTGATGAATGCTGGTGCTCATATCTGGCCTATTATTTTCACAGGTACTACTTTGTGGTGGAAGAAGACAACACACCCCTATCTGTGACCGTGACACCTTGCGATGCTCCTCTGGAGTGGAAACTCACTCTGCAGGAGCTGCCAGAAGAGGCCAGCGCAGGAGGATCAGGTATAACTGACATAAGGCAGCGGTGGAAGAGGTTAATGACACGTTATGTGGAAATATGACTATTCCCACTCACAATTAGCCTACACTGTGATGTTAGGCTTTGTGTTTTGGTGGGTTTTAATTAAGTCACAGTTGTAGTGTCTAGTCTGACCACTTATGAGGTCTGACTCGGCCCGGGCCGACGTCTATAATTTCAGAGGTTTTTTAGTCACCCTACTGAATCAAAGACATCACATCCCTCTACTTAAGCTGTCTCGGTCTTCTTGAGATAAATCCTGCTACACTCGGTCTGCTTGTCTTCCTTCCTCCCTTCATTTGCTTTTTTTCTACTTCGCATAAAAACTTTTCCCATCTTGAAGGTGTCCTTTCAGCAGGAGACATCTTGCCAGATGACTAAAGCAGTGGTTTAGAGCTGCGGTGTGTGATGCGAGCATATATTTGAATGTCAAGAAACGAGCACCTGCATGTACGTCCCCGTTCCTGTCAGAGCAAATATTACAGAATGATTGATTGGGAAGTCGCACAGTTACTCAAGAGAAGAGAATTCATCCTGAGCTGGAAGAATAGTGACAACTTTGGACACATGCAGTCGCAGTGACTTCACAAAAACCCGTGCAGAAACAGACCAGCTAGGGAACTTTTTCCTGTCTTTGCAGCCTTTTTCTGCTAGCAGTCTCCGGTGGGAGTAGATCTTTGAGCTTAATTTTTAGTACACCACTGAGCACACTCTCTGGTTGACAAACATAATATTATGGTTTCTTGCTAAAGCTGGAGTAAGAGCTTAGACTGTCCCTCTCACATAGAAGCTACAAGGCGCCTCTTTGTAGAAAAGCTTCCCTAGAAAGGCTAAGTGAATGCTGGCCTGTGATCTTTGGGGATGTTTGGAGTGAAAACATGGCTGCCATGGGTGGGGGATAATGATCCATGAAGCTTTCAGAGCTTTGTCATGACCTCATAGCATTAAACATTTTTTTAGTTTGGGTGGAAATTTTCTTTCGTCAAAGCGAGAGAAGAAAAATATTGCGAGGATTGTCAAAATTGGCAATAGTGGTTTGGATAAAGGCAACCAGCTCACATTGTTTGTGTTTGGTTTTGTTTTCCAGGAGAGCCCGAACCTCTGGACCAGCAGAAACAGCAGGTGACGGTAGATGAAGGGACGGAGCTCTTTACCTACAAGGGTAACGACGTGGAGTCCTATGTGGCCACAAGCACGCCCTCTGGTCTCTACCAGCTTGAGCTACTGTCCACTGAGAAAGACAGCAACTTCAAGGTGTATGCCACCACAACGCCAGAGTCTGACCAGCCCTACCCGGAGCTGCCGTACGACCCCCGCGTGGATGTCACTGCGCTTGGCCGTACCACTGTCACGCTGGCCTGGAAGCCGACACCGACGGGATTGCTGATGGGCCAGCCTGTGCAGTACTGTGTGGTGATCAACAAGGAACACAATTTCAAAAGCATGTGTGCCGCTGAGGCTAAAATGAGCATCGATGATGCGTTCATGCTGGCTCCAAAGCCCGGCAGAGACTTCAGCCCATTTGACTTTGTGCACTTTGGCTTCGTTCCCTCTGACAATGGTTTTGGCAAAGACCGAGGCCTCACAAGTAACAAGATCTCACGGGCGTACACGGCCAAGCCCAGAGCATCAGACATCCAGAAGGTGTGCATTGGCAATAAAAACATTTTCACTGTGTCAGACCTGAAACCAGACACGCAGTACTACTTCGATGTGTTTGCAGTGAATTCTGCTACCAACACCAGCACAGCATACGTCGGAACCTTCGCCCGCACTAAAGAGGAGGCTCGTCAGAAGACAGTCGAGCTGAAGGACGGCAAAGTATCAGATGTTTTCATCAAGAGAAAGGGCAGCAAGTTTCTGCGCTTTGCTCCTGTGTCTTCCCACCAGAGGGTCACCCTTTTTGTACACACGTGTCTGGATGCTGTGCAGGTGCAGGTGAGACGAGACGGCAAGCTGCTGCTCTCCCAGAATGTGGAGGGGATACGGCAGTTCCAGCTACGGGGAAAGCCAAAAGCCAAATACCTGATCCGCTTGCGTGGCAGCAGGAAAGGAGCCTCCACTTTGAAGGTGCTCGCCAGCACCCGACCCAGCAGCAAACAGCCTTTCCCTTCACTTCCAGAGGATACGCGCATCAAGGCCTTTGACAAGCTGCGCACCTGCTCCTCTGTCACCGTGGCCTGGCTCGGCACGCAGGACCGAAACAAATACTGCATTTACCGCAAGGAGGTGGCCGACAATTACGGCGAGGAGCAGCGACGCCGGGAACAGAACCAGTGTGCTGGGCCAGAGACCCGCAGGAAGTCAGAAAAGGTCCTGTGCAAGTACTTCCACAGCCCGAACCTGCAGAAAGCTGTGACCACAGAGACCATCACAGGTCTGGAGCCTGGAAAGACCTACCTGCTGGATGTTTATGTGGTGGGACACAGCGGCCACTCGGTGAAATACCAGAACAAACTGGTGAAAACAAGGAAATACTGCTAAAAGACTCTGCAAAGAATAAATCTATTATAAATATATATATATATTAAATAAGTTTATTTAACTCTAAGTGATATTCTACTAAGGAGTGTATACAGACTGACTACTCACACAGCTGATGGGCCCGTGGCAGGGACTGAACTGCTTGTAGAGAGAGATATCAACCTGTATATTTATGTTTACATTTCACGGTGGCGCGTCCGGGTGGCCCATAGCGTGAGGTGCTCTGTTGCCAGGCTTGTCATCTCGACATCATGCTGCCACTGGGAAGGCAGAACTTCAAAGAAGATCCCTTTTTTTTCATCTTCTATGTTCCTTTGTTGCCGCATGACTTTTGCTTTTCTTTGTCATATTTGTCGCATCCTTCGGTGTCAGTGTCTGGAGGAGATACGGTAGCTGCCCCGCTTTGTATAGATCTGTCACTGCATATTCATCACACGTTTTAGGAGGACTTTAAATTATTTTACACTTTTCATCTCTCTTTTTAATTGTCTGTTTTATTGATGACGATAATAACTGTTACAAGAAAATTCCAGTTTTATGAGGAAGTTGTCGTAGCTCAGACATTCCCTTGTGTATCTCAGCCAGTGTTTGCTCTAGAGCCCATCTTGTAAATGTGTTCTGTGCTGGAGATCTGTGTTATTATCACTGTATCGCTGTGTGTGTGTACGCGTGTGTGTGTGTGCGCGTGTGTGTGCGTGTGTGTCACATGTACAGAGCTGTCCTGCCAATATTCATGTACATAAAGACTAAATATAGAACATGTAATCCCTGTGTCACCCTGGGTGTCATGTTCTTTTGCCAACAATCATGGCTCTGAAATGAAAGAGCTGAACTGCATATTGTGATTATGGACTCAGACGTCTAAATCAGGGCTGCATAAGCACAACTTAATACTAGGAGGGGATTTTAATATCATAACCCGATCCTTTAAAAGATTTGTGACCGTAAAAGACCAACAGCAGACGAGATACACGCTGTAAATAAGCTTTAAAAAATATCACCTCTTGATATCATCATGTGTGGGGAAATGAGCGCACATCCTAATAGATTTAGTTTCGAGTGTATTTCTTTATTTTTGCTGGAGAACAATTTATTGTCTTGATGAATTACAAGAAGCCTGATAAGAATTTTTTTTTTTTATGGCTGGGAGTACAAACCATCTGTATCACATGGTCCCCTTGTAATCTGTAATTTTATAAAAAAAAAAACAAAGAAGAGTATAAATTAAAAATTGTCACGCAGTGTTGTTGTTCTGTGCACTATAGCGTGGTATTGGGTCCACTGTAAATTAAAAAGATAGAGCGGTGGGCTGATTTCTGAGATTAAATTCACAAATTTATTAAAAAATTAAAAAACCCCAGCAAGAACAGTCTTTTTGGGGGGATCACCACATTTCTTCACTCTGCAAAGCTGGCCTGTATTATACCAGCAGAGAGTGAGCTAATCAGATTAAAGCTTGCGCCGCCATTGGTGATGAAAACGAACCAACTTTGCAAAAGGAAGTGATGTTCTGAGTTTTGAGAATGCAAATTCTGAAAATATTCAAGTCCCAAATTCAGTCCCAAATTAAGTAATATTGATTTTTGTTGCTACCAATATGATGCCAGAGTGCACCTCGCCGACCTCCTCGCTGATGAAATAGAATGCTGTGCCTGCACAGGATGTTATTGATAGGGAAATCTGCATTTCATGCATAAAATTAATTTAAAAAGACGTCACAATGCGTCGAGTTTCAGACTGGTTACAAATGGGTTAAAATCCAAATCTACACTGCCGCAGTTCTGCTCAAATAATCAATGCAACATATGATATATAATACATATGATATATAATACATGTGATCTTATGTGGTCTTTTTCTTCTTCTTTCCACAGAAAGTTTTCATTTTAGCATCTCACTAATCTCCCCAAGATCTACAGCAAATAACAACGTAAGGTTTATGTAAATCCTGACAAATATAACCTTGTAATGCATAACGACATCAGTTTTTGCATTTCAAACACAAATAGCTTGCAGCCCAACTCGCGGTCTGCTACTAAACATTTCTTTTCTAAGGCAACAACATGCACAGAAGAAACTTCTTTCAGCTTACCATAAATAAAAACAGCCTCTGTTACTTTTGAGTCTGCTTTCGCCAAGCGGCTTTCTGTAGCTCTGTTTTGCATTTATATTCAATTCGATCTCAAAATAAACATAATTTTAAACTAAATACGCCAGAGTGAAACAAATAGAATTTTTAGGTGCAATAAAAAATAAATAAAACAAAACGTTATTATGTCGGTTTAATCGGCCCGTTTTTAGCAAGAAAAAAAAATGAAATTAGTGATTCGTTTTGCTACTGCAGTGCTGCTTTTATCAATATTAAGAATATTTAAGAATATTAACCCGAAAGTTGTGACTTCAACAAACTAACAAATTCATTAAAATCAGAAATATTTATCAAAAATTTGCTGTCTTTAGCTGCTAACAGCTTGATTAAACTGAAATGGAATAACAAACATCTTTCTCCAAAGCAAAGTAAAAAGAAATGCACTAATCAGAATCCTACTGTGAACTTTGCACTTTTCAAATGGCTTTAGCTACACCTTGAACACAGTGAGACTGAACAGGCCACCCCCTCTGAAGCAACGTCGCTGTTCATTTCCACTTATTTTTTTAAGTGCTTAAACTCGAAAGCCAGGCTCCAAATTTGGGTGGGGGGGGGGGGGGGCTCGCGGTACGATTTAGCCAATAGAAACATTTAACCACAAACAAGCAAAGAGAAAAGCCAGACACACATCCATGACCATAGCTACATGTATGGAGTGGTCTCAGGTGAATGGAAACGGTGCCTCTGTTGTGGCCAAGAAAAGCAGCTGTTGTTTGAGAATTGCTATGTTTCCATCCCGACCCTGATTGTGGGTAGCTGCACTCCAATTCATCGACACAGTTCACTGTCAATCAAGTGCTTCTGGTCGAGGGAGGCTCCACCTGGCTTCCATTAACCTGCCATTACCCCGGAATAATGTGAAGGAGCTTCCAGAGAGCTATGGGACTGTCATGGATAGCCCTGTAAACTGCCACTAATAAAGCTGGCCAGCTCTGCTCACATGTTATCCTACATGTGTGAGTAATATCTGCTGAGAGTTAAAAAAAAATCCCCCTCTTTGGCCCATCCAAGGGCTCTGAGATGGAAAGAAATATACAGACACTTCTATTTTTCCAACATCCTTCAGGAGATCTCCTCACAAACACTCATGCAAACATGAACGTACAGAGAAAGCCCTATCCGAGAGCCAACCATCTGCAGGGCTTCCCATGTTTATCTTTTGCGTGGAATCGAGCGCAGGGCTTTGATGTATGAGTTTTGTATATATGTGTGTACATGGAGCAGGGCAAGGAGTGGAGACAGACATGTAGGGCCTGGATAAGTGGTGGCGTAATGACAGCAGCACACGGAAGAGCTGGCTCGGATTCCAGGACTTATGTGGACTGATCAGTGAACGAAATAAAACAAATAATCTGTATAGAACGCCTCAATTAAACTGTGGCTGGAAATGCCGTGGCTGACCACTCGTAAAATGCTAGTTGTGCTCAGAGAGCCAGATGTCTGAGCTCAAAGGCTTTTTAGACTTCTTATCAAACATTTTAAACAAAGAGCTTAATTTAAAAAATAATCCATCCATCCATTTTCTTCCACTTATCGTATTCAGGGTTGCGGGGGGTCCGGAGCCTATCCCAGCTGTCACGGGTGAAAGGCGGGGTACGCCCCGGACAGGTCGCCAGTCTGTCACAGCGCTGGTGATTTTCTGTTGGCTTAGGCTCTTTATGTGGCCCAGAAGGGGGAAAAAAATCAACCCTCCTACTGTGTTCAAGTCAAATTTGACCTATTTGAAATATTTCATAAATATTATCCTTTAAAAATAACCGCAGACATCGCCAGAACCATCATCCATTGGTTTCTGGACTCCACCATATTAAGTTCTCAGCTAACGCTAGCATGCTTAGTTACTAGGCAGCATTCATAAGCTGTATGGGTGCTGTTATGGAAGCTGTCCGCACAGAAGTGTCTATGGGGATGAACTTGCTTTTCCAGCCGGCCTCAAATGGTAATTAGAGAAAGTGCAGTTTTTGGAACGTCCATGTTGGCTTCTTCACGCCTGGAGGCTGCCCCTTACTCTTCATTAAGATGTCTAGCTAGTGGCTGAACCTCTTTTGAAAAGGGCTTATAATTGAAAATCTGCAGCCTTGTACTTCACAAAGCTTTTGTTAACAGCTAAAAACTTAGATTTACTCTTAAAGTCACATTTCTTGTTGTTGAGCTTCCTCTGTTAACAGCCTGCTTACTACTTTCTCCTCTGCCATGAAGGCCCCAGTCACATAAAGGTGAGTATTTCCTGATTGAATGACATGTTGCCATGTCCATGCAAACTACAGGCAACCTCAGTAATCTCCTAGTGACCAAAGTGATCACAAGGAGGATTTTGGTGCAGCACGATCTTTGCACCTGATTGCACCCAGCGACAGCTACTGTTGCCACCTTTTGTGTAACAAAACTCATGGTCAGCTGTCTCAAAAGTCACTTAAGGTTGAAGCAAGGTCCGGGCGATGCCAAAGCGTACGAAGGGATGTAGCACGAAGGCTGTATGTGCACAAAACACGGCGACAGCGGAGGATTTCGGGTTTCCAGCCTATCTTCAAAATTCTCCAAAAGTCGCCGACGTCACCGGAAAAAAGTCGCTACATTTGTTGCTAGTTGCTTTTTGGAAGAAAAGTTGCTAAATCTAACAACAAAGTCGCTAAGTTGGCAACACTGGTGACAGCTAGCAATCACTTGCTGACTGGTTGGTGAATAGACATTGCCAGGGATCACAGAGCAGTCTCTAGGCCTTTTTTCTTCTGTGTGAACTTGTCAGTTTGGACCGGGTCAGTGATTACTCATTGCAGCTCTGGTCTAACTAATCTTTTCACCAAGAAACCAAAAAGATGAATTTTAAAAAAACAAAGACCCATATTAATTTAGTTCAATATTTTTAGCAGAGCACTGAGCAAGCCAATGTTATGCCGCAGATATTCTTCATAGTCTTGCAGCAGTTAATTTGCTGCAGAAGTTTCACCGCCACCCTCTCCTCATGAAGGGCTTCAGGAGCTGGCATTTCTGAGGGCGTATTGTGTAAGCGTGCATGAATGCACTTGCTGCTCAACTTAGAACTAAGTGACACTTTTGGACAGAGGTCGTGAAAAGAGAGTCGAAGCTCGAACAGAATCCAAACAGAGACAGACAGCAAACAGACGGGCACGCTGGGGGGGCTTTGCCTCCAGCTTCTGCTGTAGAGAAAAGTAGGGAAACACTGTTTTGTGCACACTCAATAGCCAAGTGAATGAAGGGCTTCTGCCATCTATTGGGTTGGTACTATACTTGTGGGTGGTTAAATTAAATGATTCAGTTTCACACTGGTGCAATGTGTTGTAAATTACCAAGGTAAACAGTGTGAAATGAAATTATAATGCTTTGAAACTTCACACAGACACACAGAGGGAAACCCTGCTCGGGACTGAAGAGGAATGGACCATGATGAAAATGATTCCACTTCAGCAGCTCCAGGGATAGATCATTATTGAGGCTCAGGTCCAAACCAGCTCTGCATAGCTCTGATTTAGCAGAGGGCCAGGCAAAAAAAAAAAAAAAAAAAAATCGGAGGCTTCCTTCCAAACCCATCCTGACCGAGAGCCCATTCCCAGGAAGGGTGGAGAGGGACCAGTGGCCCTCGGGCATTACTCGTCTCAGCCGATCTACATTACGATAACTCAAGCAGTGAAAAAAAACAATGACTGGCTTCTGAATATGACTTTCATTTAGCTCCACCGTGTACTTAACTGCAAGGTCAATTTTATTATCATACACAGAAAAACAATCCTCTACACATGATGCATATTTGAGGATGAGGAAACTGTTATGGTGCTGATTCATCTGCAGTTGAAGGAGATATCTGTGTGTGTGTGTGTGTGTGGCTCTGGATGTGTTTATATATTAATGTTGTGCACATGCAAGGCCGTGTGGGTTTGTGTACTCACTGCCATCGGTCCTTCTTGCCTGCATGGGGGTGGTCCCTAAGCTCTCTTGTGCTCATGAAATCACTTCTAAGTGCCTGTAATTTCTCACGCTTCATCAGTACTGTAATTTCAAAAGGCTCCCTCTGAAGACCCTCCTTTAGTGGCGACCTGGGGTTGTCAAATGAAAACATCATTTATCCAGTGACCTCGGAGCTTCAGGAAATGGTTTGCTGGCTATTCAGCGACAGCCTTGAAATAGGGAGCTGTGGTGAGGAACTGCGGGGGTTTGTGAAACATGAAACAAAAGGTGGTCTGGCCCCTCAATCTACAGTATCAGGTTTGAGAGATTTCAGAAAAATGCACCCATCCATTTGGAAAATCTTGTGTGGAACCATTTGTATGTTTGCCAAACTGAGGTTTTTTTTTTTCCCCAGTGAAAATATTTACTTAGAAAAAAAAAAGGAATGCTGAGAGCATTTATTTCAATGCAATCCTTTCCTTCACTGTGCCATAAATGTGGTTTCTGTAGCTTTTGGCCCTCAGAGACTTAACCAGCAGCACAGCAGCCGAGTGGCTCAATTCCAGGGCTGGGTACGTTCAGGTTCAAAGTGAAGGCCCTGCGGGGATGATCATCCACACATCTTTTTTTGGCATTTTTTTTTAAGTCCTTCCATATTGCATTGTTTTCTGCTAGCGTTGCTTTAATCTTGCGCGGCATGTATGCAAGGCGTGTTTAGTTGTTTGGTCCACCACTTATCACTGTGTCGGTGTTTTTCCTCTAACATTATCGCAACTGACCAGTCACATTGCTGTGATGTAAAAGCTTTGCAACTTTGAAGAAAAGGAGGGAAGAAATGTGGGAGAAGAGGGGAGACGTTTGCCTTCAGTTATGTCTGAGAGAAAGAAGGAACCAGAACCTCAGCATAAAGAGGAGGTTGTGGTGGATAAATGGATCCATTTCACTCGGGAGACAGGCTTTTTGTTGACTTATTTATTTTTCAACCTTATGTTCAGTTTTCAGTTGAAATTAACTGTTTAGGACATGGCTATTGTTTGGGTTAAAATATACCTTTTCACAAATATGTTGGAAAAATCAAGAACATTGATGGAGGCAGGCCCTACAGTTAGGCTCAACATAAGCAGATCAGCTGATCTAAGTTGCCTACAGTTGCTACACATCTGCAGCCTAATTCAACAGAGAGATTTCTTGTGTGCATGCTAATGTTTAACTTACTGAACTGCTAGCATTCCTGTGGACTCCTGAGCAATTTTATTTTCCCATATGAACCAAAGGTGCTGTTGGCAGAATCAGGTCAGGACATTGTCCATGTTATCATTTCTCATATGAAGCATAGAACAGGAGATCTGATTTGTATGTTTTCTCACTAAGGAAAATACTCTGGTTTAGGGAAAGGTGCTGTTTAAAGCAGAAGGCAGAACAGATAACAGCCGCGAGCTCGTTGTGAATCAACTGGACACCTACCTGCATTCTTCTCATGTGGGTCCAGTTGGACATTGAACAGCTGGCAGGTTAATGTCTGTTTAATGTCCAATCTCAGTGAATTGAGCGTTTGTGTGCTCACATGCAACACTGCTAGATAAAATCTAGAAAATTTGGGGCTGGAGAGTGCATGTGCAAAATCAGCTTTGTTTAGTGACGATTCACAAGTCACCTCGGATTGCTTTATATTGTGAGGTAAACACCCTATAATATTAGAGGGAAAACCCCCAAAATCAGACGATACCCCATGAATAGGACTTGGTAACAGTGGGGAAGAAGAACTCCCTCTTAACAGGAAGAGACCTCTGACAGAACCATGCTGCACTCATTTACCTCAGAAATCAGATATTGCAGGTGGGAGTGATGCCACTCCTGTGTTAACCATAGTAGTAGTCGGAAAATCAAAAAGTTGGAAAATCAAAGTAAAACAGGCTTTTTTTTGCTCTCTACTAAGATACAGCCATTCACACATCACTAGCAATGCAATGCTAGACATTTTTTCTTGCTTAAAAACACTGCCGGAGCACGTTTATGGACAGAGACTGATCACATATATCACAAATAGTTTTACTACTATTTATGCATACCGTTACCATCTTGAATTTTGAAGTTGGGGTTGGTAGGGCTTCTCCAAACTTTCTGAGTGGGAAATCTGACC
>JAVDPK010003022.1:627671-657454 GCA_034780415.1 Cichlasoma orientale | reverse complement strand
GCATACCGTTACCATCTTGAATTTTGAAGTTGGGGTTGGTAGGGCTTCTCCAAACTTTCTGAGTGGGAAATCTGACCTGAGGAGGCATTCCAGGTGAAAATTACAATCCGGAACTCGGGATTTCTGACGTCTGACTTCAAATGGAACGCAGCACCAGGTTAGGGAGAAGGGCATGGCTGGTTTGAGGATAAGGACAAAGGGAAAAGAAAAAAGGAGAGACAAGGACAAAGCACAAACTAATGACAAGCAGTACTAAATATATTGTTTAATGTGCATGTTAGAGGACATCACCTGTTAAAAAATTACTTTAACATTCCTCGCGGCAATACTGGAGGCCAACATAATGACACCCAGAGTGAGTATCTCGTTAGATCTGTTTTTTAGGGCCAATTAAAAAAAACAAACAAAACAGATTTGTCAGAATATAGTAGAAAATTGCAGGTTTATGTCTTTAAGATGTACCTATAGTTTAACTAATTGATTTTTGTCATCTGTTTGATAGAAAAAAGTATAACTTGATGTCATCTGCATAGCAGTGGAAATGTATGCGCAGGGATGTAAATATATGCAGTGTTTTCTAATGAAAAGTATCAGCCTAAGCACTGAGGCTTTTGTGTAATCCCATGACTATCTATTGTGCATGAGGACAACTTTTCTTTTACCTTGAACAAATTCCATCCAAATGTAAAATATTTTGTATCACACAGTTAGTAGATTACTTTTTGAGGTTCTTACTTGGACTAGGGGATTTTCAGAATGCCTGAACTCAGCTCAAGTTACACCAACACCAAAAATTGTGAATTATCTGTACAGACCGGCACAGACTCTCAGTGATCCTAAAATGACCAAATCTGGGTTGTCATCTTGTCTTGTAATGGCCTCCCTGCTTTAATGGAAGATTCCTGTGTGTGTTTCTTTGTGTCTTCAGTGCAGGTGTTGGGGATAACCAAGGGATCCCAGTGAAAGCTGAGTGAAAGTTAATGGGTTTGAGTGTCCTCAGAGGGCACAGAGGAAAAAAAGGGGTCATGACATTTAATCGTCCTGCCCTGACAGGCCAAGGCACTGACAGAGAGGGCGGGGGGTGAATGGGTGAGCGGGGGGGGGGGGGTTGATGTACCAAGAAGGACATGGGTGGGGCAGACACACACAAAGGCCCTCTCAGTGCAGTGATCAGGCTTGTCACCCAAGTGTAACCCTCTCCTATGGCTTAACTCTCTGGAATACACCAGGAATATGACTCCAGGCCGCCGATGACAACGTCTCAAACACAATAGTGACTTTGGAGGAAAGAAAATCCTTATTGAAGGACATGCTTATCCCCATTTTGAAGCATAAACCCCGTAAAAACAGCAGTCGGTACACTCAAGCACACCAGCTCATTGACTTTGATGTAAACATATACATCATGATTCAGTGTTCTTCGTAACTGTCAACCAACGCTTGTCATTTGGACCAATCATGGAGCAGTTGGGCATAGAGCCACAACATAACAGGAAGCCATTGGCATAAACACGGGCTATAAACACAGTAAACAAAACCAACAGAGCACCGACATGCTGCTGATTAAAGGGGTGAGACGTTTGCTGAAGAGGTGTTCAGAAAAAGAATGTACACAAACAGTCAGTGATTAGAGATGATACTAATCTCTCTCTGCAGGGTGAAAGTCAACAAATCAAGGTGAGGAGATAAAAAAAAAAGAACATAATGGAGATAATATGACGTCTGATACTTTCAGCGTTTCCACAGCACCATATTCATGAGTTATGGTTGTTGTGAAACCACATGCAGTGCTGGCTGTTTGAACTGTTTGTCAGATAAAGAACAAAAGAAAAGTCATCTGGCATCACTTGAAGCACCTTTAATTTCAAATGTCATGTTTTCGCTTTATACCGATCCAGTCTGAAGTCCATTTTCTCAGCCTTCTCTAATAACAGTGATTCTATTCAGCATTGTTTTGTTTTTTAAAGTAAAGTTTTTATTTATTGTTCATTTTAAATGAGCATTTTAACAATTATATAGTTAAACCAGCACTTGAATGGGACACTAACGCTCCTCCTAACTCCAATATTCCCTTTGAGCCATATAGACTCGCTGGACACTTTATTAGATGCCGTGTGGTAGTACCAGGTTGGACCCTTGTACTACCCCAAACATTCCTCAGAGACGTTGATCCATATCAACGTGATAGCATCACACAGTTACTGCGGATTTGTAGGCAGCACATCCACGCAAATAAAAGATTCCCCATAGCGTTACGCCACTACCACCAGACTGAACTGTAGATACAAGGATGGATGGATCCATGCTTTCATGTTGTTTATGCCAAATTCTGACCCGGCCATCTGAATGTTGAACAGAAATCGAGACTCATCAGACCAGGCAATGTTTTCCCAGTCTTCTGTTGTTCAGTTTTGGTGATCTCTTCTGTTGTATGACATCAACGAGGCATTTTCGTCCAGAGAACTGACACTCACTGGATATTTTTTTCTTTTTCACACCATTCAGTGAAAACCATAGAGATGGCTGTGTGAAAAAAAATCCCAGTAGATCAGCAGTTTCTGAAATTCTCAGACCAGCCCGACTGGCAGCAACAACCGAGCCACATTCAAAGTCACTTAAATCACCTTTCATCCCCATTCTGATGCTCACTTTAAACCTCTTGACATGCCTAAATGCACTGAGTATGTGAAACGTGTGACTTTATTTTATTTTTTAGTATTAAACAAAGGTTTGATGAAATTGAGATGATAGAATGTCGACCTCTATTTAGCAGTACTGTACAACCATCAACAAAACAAAGCATCAAAGCAATCATCAAGAGAGAAGTCGTGCACATTGGAAGGACACCATCTACTTCCAGGTTTATTTTTATTTGCATATGAAAGTTTGGTTCACATGGTTGTTGAGGAGCCTGCTCCAGTCCAGAACAGACATGTGTCCCAGCGGCCTCGGATTGTTGGTAAACTGTGGTTTCTAGCCTGTTGTTAGGACTGTTTTAGACTGAAAGGGTCTGTCAGGCCTCTGGTCTTCTGCTTGTTGGTACAGTTGTGGTTTCTCAATTACAGAACAGATATGTTCAAGCCAAAGCACACAGAACATCACAATATCCTGAGGTTCCTGTGGTTAATGGCGAACGGAGTAATTGAGGGTGGCTGTCTTTCTGTGCACGGTTGGAGTGCAGTGCAACATTTTCTCTATGTGATGACCTGCATGCACTGAGGTAAATATTTGGACTGATAATCAAACTGGAACATGAAATTTCTACAATCTACACAACAACTACATCAGTGTAATAGAATGGTATGCATTAATTCATTTCACTCTTACTTTCAATCTTCACTGTATTGCTTATATCAATATATTTTAATGGCTGGGCAAACAATGTTAAATTTTATTTTAACTTATTCTAAACCAATGGGCTAACAGACACTAAATATCAATCTAGTAACCCTTTATGGTAGTTAAAATGGGTACTAAGATTCTGTATTTGTAGGTAGGGAAAGCTTAGCATTGGAATACAACTAAGTACATTTACTCAACTTTGAAAGCTGGCTTTGATGATCTTCTGTTTTATATTACTCCCCCCCCCCCCACCACCACCACCTTTTTTGCTGTTTTATGCTTAAACATCAATATATTTTTACTTTGCTTAGTGACAGCTGGTTTCCCTTATTTTCTGTCATATAAATACTGTGACAATGGTGGAAACGCATATTAACCATGACCAAAGTTTCAAATAATGAGGTCAGCGTATGTACAAGTAATCCCTGTGAACCAAAAGCTCAGGCTTCAGACTCTTCTGGCAGTTTTTCCCCTGGTCTTGGCTCTGTGTGACGCCAGAGAGTAGATATCACTAATACCATTAAGGTACAGAAGCCATTGTTTCTCAAAATATGGGGCACACCCCACTGGTGGTGCGCAGAGTCATGACAGGTGGGGCATCATGCGGAATATATGTTGAACATCGGATTAATTCTCACGGCGGAACAAGTCAATTACGTTAACATATGCTAGCAGGTAGTGACTAGTGAAAGTCCCCGGGGAGCCCCCCCCCCCCGCTTCCTTTCATCCAGTGAAGTGGGGCATGATGGAAAAATTTGAGAACCACTGGTGTTAGCACAGCAGTCCCACCCACCTGTTTTTTAAAACCTTCTGTTTGCTAGTTGCAGCCAATCAAAAAAGCTGGTTCTAAGGGGCTTGCTAAAACAGCATGCATGACCTGAGAGACTGCACCAAGGCCTGGTGTAATATAAACAACGTGGGGATCATGCAAAGCTACTCTAGTAGTGTACAAGAATAAACATATAAAGGTGGAAATGAGCATAACACAGGTCCACTTAGACATTAAAATCTTGCAGCTCATTAGATTAAAAAGTACATAAACTTTTATCTAATCCACGCAATGAGCTAAAATTTCAGAATATTAAAATCCTTAATAAGTAATAGCAATAATTCAATTAAAACTGCAACTCTGTCACCTACTTTGACTGATTATAAGTAATTTTTTCCTGCTAATACCTTCACTGAGGTACTCTATCAACTCTTAGTGGACACTTTCATTAAGTGAGGTACTGCTGCCTTTATTAAAAGATGTCAGTAGTACTTCTTCCATTTCTGTAGTACCTCTGTTACTCCTGTGCAACCGTCGTGAGGCTGGGAAAGCTGGGAGTGCAGCCTGAATGAAACACAGGCTGCAGCGTGTTACACGACAGAAAAGGTAGCTTCTGGTTACAAACTTTGGACCAATCAGGGCGCTGCTTCGCTTTCCTGCAGCGGGATCAACCTGGACTTTTTCACGAAGAAATTATTTGCTCTAAATTCAAACTGACAATGCCTTTTCACTTCCGCTGACATATCTGATAGCCAACTAATTGTCACTGAAGGAAACATTTCCGAGTGATGACAATGTTGGGCATGTATGTGCCAGACAGATTTTCTCTGAAGTCGTCAAAGGTCCAGGATGGAATCGGTCTGTACACGGCGAGGCGAGTCAAAAAGGTTTGTGGTTTCTGACTCGGGCAACTTTGTAACCGGGTTTACACGCGGGACGCGTTTAGTGTTGTTTTTAAAGAGGCTCTCGGCGGTGTTGATACTTTTTTCTGTTCGCCGTTTCCCCCTTATAGTCGCTGTCAAAATCTCAGTCTGAAGCCAAGGCGTCTGTGACGTGAAGTGCCACGTAGCTACAGTAACTCCGGCTGTTTCTCCGGCTTCCCTTCACGTATTCTTGCCTGCAAAGAAGGGTCGAGCCGCGGATGTACATTCGTGTTAAATCCAACTTAAAGATTAGAGCTGCTCACACCATTTAACTTAGCTCTACATTCATATTACCCCCCTCACACACACACACACACACACACACGCGCGCGCACACACACCCGTGTTGCCATATATGCTGAAAAGGCGGATGAAGCTGGGGATGATCCAGAGGATGAGTGGGTTCAAGTGCCTGTACTAGGGATGTTTGGTCATTTAAATGTGTGGAAAAAGTAGCTGAGGATGAACATGAATACAACACGAAGAGCTGCACAATGTGACCACTCCCCCTGGAAGGTCAGAAGGAAAAATGTCCAGTACTGAGGGATGCATTCACATGCCACATTAAACAGTAGGCGGGCTCACCAGACATCCAACACGCATCAACAGTGCAGAAATCATGTCCGCTGGGGTGTATTATTATGGTTTAATGCAATTCATTTTTGGCTGCCGCTGTGTTTTTTGAAGGCATCATACTTGACAAGTGATCCCTCTGTTTGTTTTAAAGGGAGAAAAGTTTGGCCCCTTTGCTGGTGAGAAAAAACTGCCCAGTGAGTTGGACGATAGCTCGGACACCAGGCTGATGTGGGAGGTGAATGCGCATTATTATTTCTAATATTATTTTACATATTTGAAACCTCAGGGAATGGAAATGTTGACAGGCATCCTTCAGATCTGACCAAGTCATTTCAACTTGAGAATTCCCTCAACTGCGCCTCAAAAAGCAAGCCTGAATATGCAAAGTGCTGCAATGTACACGAATCTTTCCATTTAATGCTTCTTTTTGCTTGTTTTTACCCTGCTGCCTTTATGCGACAGTTATAGTTACAGCCTATATGCCAGAATAAACTCTCATGTTAATAAACATTTAACAGATAACAGACTAATCCAGTGTTTCTCTGCATTTTGGCCTGTGATCTCTAACTATAGTAATCAGTGTGTTGTGGTATCTTGTTATCACGTTTCAGATGTCTGTGAGATGCCAGCGTTAGTCTTGTCACATACTTCCATACGTAACCTTTTGAGTAATTCTAACGAGCTTGAAAGTTAATATTTGGTGTGACCACCTTAATTCTTCAACACACCCTGAACTCTCTTTGGCAGCTTTCTTGTAATTTCTTAGCTATTCTTCAGGAATAGTTCCCCAGGCTTCCTGAAGGACATTCAAAGCTCTTCTTTGGATGTTGGCTGCCTTTTGTTCTCTTCTCTGTCATGATGATCCCACACCGCTTCAATAATTTTGAGTTCGGGGCTCTGGGAAAGCCAATCCATGACTGATAGTCTTCCATTGTATATTTTTCTATCCAGGTATGCTTTTACTGCATTGGCAGTGTGTTTGGGATCATTGTCATGCTGAAAAATGAAGCCGTTGCTAATGAGACTCTTTCCAGATGGTACTGATGGTGTCAGAATCCATCAGTTCTGGCAAGATCCCAACGCCACTGGCTGAAATGCAGCCCTGAACCATGACAGAGCCTCCGCTGTGTTTTACAGATGGCTGCACGCACTCACTGCTGTACCTCTGTCCTGACCTCACCAGTACATATTGATTTGGATACATTTGGATCATCACTCCATAAGACCTGTTGCCACTGATTTTTGGTCCAGTTCTTGTGTAATTTGGCGCACATCAGCCTTTTCTCCCTGTTTCCCTTCCTAAAGAACGGCTTCTTGACAGCCGCCCTTCCACTGAGACCATTTTTGATGAGGTTTCAGTGAACAGTAGATGGATCAACTGAGGGGCCAGATGCATCTCTTGGGTTCTGTGTCAAGTCTTTGCTGGGTTTTTAGATACTGTTCATCTGCTGCAGATAGTTTTTCGGCCCGACACTGCTCTTGTCCAGTTTCCTAAGATTTTTTGCAACCTATCCCAAGTTTTCAGCTAATAGTTCTTTGGGAGCTGTTAGTTGATGAGTAAATACTATTTTATGTTTGTGAAACATTTTTCATAGGTTGAACTAAGGAAATGGAAACATGTGCGCTTCTGCAGCAGGCTGCTTGTACCAACAGTGCTTAAAGATAGAATTTAAAATTGCTATGTTTTCTGTCATTTGGTGAGTTAGGTTCCTTTTTATTCTTGAATGATTCATAGGCCAGTCTCATATGGCTTAACAAACAAACAACAGAAAAGCATTCCTATGAAAATGGTCAGGTGCAAGGACAGAAAAACAGCAGTCAGTGCACAAAGAAAACCTTTGAAAGACCTTCAGGAAGCCTGGAGAACTGTTGCTCACGATCACTTTAAAAAATTGCAGGAAGCAAACGATAAAGAAATGAGGGGTTACTCAAGACTTTTGCACAGTACTGTAGAAACAAGCAGGCAAACTACTCTAATCACATAACCTCCCCGGTGAAGGTCGCTAGTTAATAAGTAAGTATTAACAATCTAATAACAACATTTAGACTCAATAACAATTTTAAGAAAGAAAAATACTGATTTAATGATTCCTTAAGCATATTTTGTTGCTGTATTTCTCCATGTAGCAACTGCAGCTAACAAACTAAGCACAGTAAACATTCTCATACCTGTACTGCAGTTCGATACAAAAGAAATAATTCCTTTATCACATGACACAGCTGTGTGCGGGTCCGTCTGAGTATGTTGGTTCTGCTGCGATAAAGGAAACATTTAATTAGACTGCAGATCAATTAACCATAATGCCTGATTGAAAGCGACTCTTATCTCGCGTCGCGGAGAAACCACCGATGGTGTCCGCTCAAATAAAACACGCTGTGATGTAGTTATCTGTAGCTGCCACACTGCCGTTCATATGTAAGGCCAGCACTCTTTGATGTACAGAAGACGAACCTTGAAAGAAAGCAATGAGAGAAGGAGAATCAGTCGATGTCGTCGCCGTCTCTTTTTTCCCCCCAGGTCCGTGGCAGTAAAGGAGATGTTCTGTATATTCTGGATGCGAGCAATCCTCGCTATGCCAACTGGCTGCGGTTTGTCCATCAGGCGCCTTCGCAGGAGCAGAAGAACTTGGCAGCCATTCAGGTACATTTCCACTCAGCAGACAATGAATCCCTCAGACCTTACTGAGAGAAAGAAAATGATAAATATTACAGACGTCTGTCAAACCTCCAAGCCTCACTGAGAAGTTAGAAATTATGTAAATTATTTCAATTTTGAACTCAGCAAGTAAGGAAATCTTTTTTTTTTTTCTGGAAAAACCTTCAGAACGAGATAAAAAAAAAAATCAACAGGCTCTTTTTTTTCAGCAGCTGTTTATTGTTTTTGTTCTGTAAAATGCGTGCGAGATAAAGTAACTGCAAGAGAGTGAAGTTAGCAAAAAAAGCACGGATAAGAGAGGAGTTTGCAGAGCTGCAAACTGAACTGAAATACCGCCTGAGAACTTATTGTTTTTATAATGATTAAAGGTTTAAGGGACATTTCTGCCAACAAAAATTCAGAGTTCATTTATATTGCAAAACAAATGACTTTGGCTTGAAGTCTGTTTGTTGCCAGATGTTTAAACCGTTAAAGGGTAATGAGTGTAAAGTGGACGTTATGTTAGACAAAGAAAGCAGCAAAGAAAGCGTATTTGTTTCTGTTCTCTGTTTTTGTCCTTTGTGTCTTCGGGATTTATAAATTTACCTGCAATTTTGTTGAGGGAATATTTTTCAGCTTTTCTTAATTTATTTCCGAGAGACTCCAAGAGCAACTTTTTTTTTAGAAGTTATTATATTGACAAATAATGTGCTAACGGCTGTCGTGAGGCGCATGAGAATCTAAAAATCTGCAGAATTTTCCAAACGTACGATGTGCATTTTCAAAGTCCTGCGAATACAGTGGACCGGATCTGGGAAATTTCACCTCTTGCACTTCTGTGTGAAGGCTACAAAGAGGTTATCCTCTTATGTTGGGAGAAAAATGGAAGTGAAAGGAAGAGCAGATGAGCGTTTGAGGTCTCAGGGCCAAGTTCCTGCCGTTAATAGTCGAATGCGTGGAGTGATTGGTCGTTTAAAGGTCACACATGTGAGTTAAATCTCTGCGTTTCATCAGCAGTGACATTTATTGTGTAGCTTTCCTCCTCTTAATCATTATTTATGTATATTTAGGATCCCATAGTTAAAACAAAATGACGGTTTGATTTTATTAACATGACCTTTAAAAGCAGGGATGTGAATGACAACATTTTTAAGGGTTTGAGCCTTTGACCTGCGGCCTCAATCAGACCTAAACAGACTGCTGTCATTGATGTAACGAGTCCAACCCTCGGCTCGGCCTTATCACTAAAGGTTATTACTGTTAGCAACTGACTATAATTTTCTATGTCTACATTCTTCTCAAATGTATCGAGTCATGTTCAGCCAGTTCTCTGTGAACGTGTTTTTGCTGTTTTAGGATGGAGAGAACATCTTCTATCTGGCTGTGGATGACATAGAGACAGACACGGAGCTCCTGATAGGCTACCTGGACAGCGATATGGAGGAGGAGGAAGAAGAGGAGGAAGACGACATTAAAGATGAAGATGAGAACAGTAAAGAGGCCAAGAACCTTGTAGAAATGGGTACAATGGAATGTTTTTGTTCGCCTTCTTATGTATACGCAATTACAGGTGATCATTTTATAGCGCACACATAAAACAAAACTTGCCCCGCAGCATGACTTACTATGTTCATTAATCTCAATAGAACTACTAATAAAGAAGGAGGACCACCCCTGCTTGCTGTGTGAGAGCAGCTTTCCAAGTGAGGAGATCCTGGCTGCCCACCTCCAGAGTCTGCACCAGAGGCCCAGCACAGAGGAGAAGGAGTTCAAATGCAGGAACTGCGGCAAAAAGTTTCCCATCAAACAGGCTCTGCAGCGCCAGTGGGTCTACTGCTTCGTTACTTGTAGTGTAGTTTCGTTCCATGTTCCACTTTTCTCTGATCAATGAGAAGTCTGAAGTGGGATGAAGTGTTAAATCAGTGCAGCGCACAGACTGGATTATGTGTTAGATATTCATTTGTTTGCTTCCTATGCAAAACAAATGTATTAATTAAATCAGAATGAGGGCGTTGCTAGTCCTCTGGGGAGCTCGGAAATAAATGATGAATTGAATATAGGATACAGTTTGGAAACACATTTATTCTCTTTCTTACCGGTAGGTTCAAACTGAGGCAGGAAGCAGCTAACCTGGCTATGTTCAAATTTAGCTGATACTCTTCTACAGATCCAGCTGGCAGGGAACACCTTTAAAGCTGCTTGTGTCCAATTAATTGTTGCAAGCCTCTTTGCAACCCACCCCCTCAGCTTCTCATTCCACGCTCCGTCTCACTCAATCAGTGCTTTATCTTTTGTCATCTATGCCTGCTCTGCTCTGTGCTGGGGTCCTGCCCCGTCCTTGGACAATGATGTCCAATAAAAGATCGTGGCGATGGAAACATCTTTTTAGGCCGTAGTAATTCTGATTTTAGTGATGTCTTACTTTTTTAATACGTCCATCAAAAGACGGGACGTATTATGTGAACACCCACTGCGGGCAGTCGGCGTCCGGGTGGTGTCCATTGAAGTGTCCTTTCAATAACTGGAGAACAGTTTGGCCTACACTTACCCAACTTCATGGGTAGATAGCATATGACTAAAGCAAGGTTGGGATTGTATATGGGATCACTGGGGTCAAGAACAAGGTCACTGTTACTTAAAATAGAAAAACAGTGTCCACTCAATAACTGGTTGACAACGAGTTAATATAGTGTGGCGGGGGTATTTTGCCCTGCCCTTCATTTTCTGTTCTGTACCTAATTTGTTTATATTTTGAATCCTCTCTCAGTGTTTTGCATTGTTCTGAGTTACTGGACCCGTCAGGTGACTCCAAAGCCCATCAGTGTTTCCTGTGCCATAACACATTCATCTCAGAATCCAGGTAAACACACATACAGTACAATGTGAAGTGACACGCAGAATTATTATTCTGTAACTTAACTCTTTTTTCTTCTTTGATATCTGTGTGTGTGTGTGTGTGTGTGTGTGCAGTTTTGAACAACATAAGGAAGCCTGTAAAGGAGATGCCAGGTTTATATGTAAAGCCGAGAGCTGCGGCAAAAGATTTAAGAGCAAAGACGCTCTGAAGAAGCACAAAGGAAATGTTCACACAGGTTGGTAACGCTGTGTCCTGTTTTGCAGTGTTTGTCTGTGATGTTCTCTCTCTGTTGTACACATGCATAGCACTTTCATGTAATGAAGATAATTGTCCATTAGCAGCCTCAGCACTCAAGGAACTGCAGTTATAGTGCATGACCTCGATCAGTTAAAATCTCTGCAATGTTAAGACACATCTCTAATTACTTGCGCTCCATAATTGCTGACCTGTGTGTTCTGGGGCAGCTCACTCTTTCAGATAATTGGACTTCCATAGCTATTTATGATGGGATGTAGGGCAGCAGGAATCTGTGCAGCCTTACATATCAACCCGAGATTAAGACATTAATCTGAGAGGCTGATGGAGCTGAGATCTGCGCCTTTATGTTCTTTCCCAGTGCAGTCAGAACTAAGTGGTGTGTGTGTGTGTGTGTGTGTGTGTGTGTGTGTGTGTGTGTGTGTGTGTGTGTGTGTGTGTGTGTGTGTGTGTGGGCGAAGGGGGAAGTGGATCAGACGCAACAGATGTGGGTCATGTAATTCAGATGAGGATAAAGGGAGGGTGTCACTGGTCCCAGAGTGGTGGGATCACTGGGGCTGTGAGTAAGAGAGTTCAGTGACAAGTAAAGCATTTGGTGTTTTTCCCTTAACCGTGTAATGATATTAAGGAATGATGAGCAACAGTTGTGTCATTGTGCCAAAATTGTTGCTCGCTGCTAACAGTCCCGTACATGGAGTTTTGTAATGCACTCTGTTTTTATTTGTTTTTTATAGGGAGTGCACGACGGAAACTCACATGCACCATATGCAACAGAAAGTGCTCCTCTTCCCTGAATCTACAAGAACACAGGAAGGTGAGCTTCTCGACATCTGCTGCACAGCTCAATTCATCCCAGGCAGATACTTTGCATCGGCTCTGAGAGGATTTACTCAGCTTACGCAGTTTTGCATGATCCACTTTTACAGTGATGTCTGTTGGTGCTGTTCCTCGCTCTACAGCGGTATCCATCACGCTCCACTGTTTCTATAACCCAGTCTAACCTCTTAATCGTACGTCTGCCGATGCTTCACGTGCTCATTTATTCCCTCTTTGTGATCAAGTTTAAAGTTATTCTGGATGACACAGAGCAGAGGATGGTTTCGTTTTCACGAGCTCATCCCACAGGTCTTTTGAAATTGACGAGACTCTGTTTGTGTACGGTTTGAACTTTGGCGCCAGGGTCCTCTTTCTTATTGATGGATTACAGATTTGAACACAGCTCTTTAAATAGTACTCTAAAACATTTTTATACTGAGTAAATGTATTTTATTCCTGTGCACGTAAACCCTTTTTCAGTTTGCAATTTTGCTCTTCTGACACTTGTGATTGGGTAAGTTTTTCTAAAGCTACATTCCTCTGTTGAGTAGGCTAATGGGTCATCCAAAGATGTATTTTCATTGCAATTATGTTCTATTAAATTAATTGCATTAAGTAGTTATTAATAATGTAGCTGACGGGGGGGGGGGGGGGTTAACTTTTTATATGACAATCCCAAAAAAAAAACAAGAAAATGGTATTTATGTACAAAAGTAAAAACATGATCACACTACAGCTGCTTGGCTTTAGCTCCCACTCTCTTCTACTAAAGTTTAAATTAAAAAAAAAAGTGTAAATGCTGCAGTAACAGCAGATTTGGGAGATTTAAAACACTGTACTTTGCGTTTAGAAAGACATCATAGATATTATTATTCCACTGTGTTTTGTTACATTTCAAAACATTTTTACCTTTGAACCACAGACTGTATATAAAAGATGGACACAGCCACAGTCACATTAGCGTTTAAGTGTGAAGTTTTGGAACCTTGATTTTGACACTTTTGGTTCCAAAATGCTATTTTTTGGATTAAGAAGTGAATAGATTTTAACCAGGTGATGATGTGCTAAGTTATCAGCTAATGCTAACATATCTGGTTACCAAAGTAGATCACATGGACATAGATTACCACACTAATTACACGTACTGGTAATTAGCCTTATTAGACAGATGAGGTCAGGTAGGAGACTGTGTGGACTATGATGTTTCCAAACAACATTGTGATCTGTGAGAGTAGGGAGCCGGTGGAAGACAGCATGGAGAGGTGGAGGTATGCACTGGAGAAAGAAATACACGTGCGGCTGAGGAGGAGACAGGTGGAATGGTGAAGAACAGAAGTAGCGAAGGTGGATGGTGGAAATGCCCGGGGTCAACAGTGTACAGGAGAGGTGACGAAGAAGGGATTGACTTGACCACTGGAAGAACTATAGTTTCTGGCACTTTTGCATTAGCTTAAAATTCACCCCCAGAGACGCGACAGAAACATAATGTGAACCAGCCTCAGATCACAACGAATGTCTGCTTAAATGTAATGTATGTATGTAAACATTCAAAACAATCTCATCCCAGATCTTATATTGTAGCACTAGTTGAGCTGTTTCTGTCAGGGCGGCTGTGTGGCAGGCAGGATGTGGACCCACACGCGGGACTCGGGAGACTTTAAGCAGCTTTAATGCTGATGAGGAACCACGGAACTAGGAAACACACAACGATGAGGGAGCATGCGATGAAGGACAAAAGGAGACAGAGACAAATAAATAAAAATGCAGGATAACGGGAGGCTGGGAAACAGGGGGGAACACAGCTGGGGATAACTAACATAATGACCTGGGAAGAAGTTAAACTAGACACAAGATACAGAGACGAGCATTGGCCAAACTAAAAACCTGAGATTTTAAATATAAAGAAACAAACCAGGAAACGCAGCAACAAGGAAATACAGAACCAGAATACAGAACCATAAAGAAAACATAGACCCGGGGACCGTGAGAGTGCCAGCTTCTTTGCTGGACTCTGCATTGCTTTTCTGGAGCCGCGTTCATTTGCGCCACCTGTCTTAATGCACTCTCCCTATTCAAATGAATGAAAAGCTGGGATTTTTTTCACACAGGGCTCAAGTCGGTCCTTGACTGGTGGAGGAAAGTCTAAGGCAGAAACTCAGTCTTTGCTGCTGTCAGCAGTTTAAAGCTGCTTTCATATTTTCAGTTGTGCTTTTTGGGTTAGGATTAAATTGATTGACTAAGCAAGCTGCTGTCTGTCCAGCTGCATGCATTTGATATATAATAGTAAATCAAAGGTGTTTAGGAAAAAACTATAATTTCTTTCTCCACTGTTTTTTTTCTTGTGCTGATCATGAATGATCTCTTCATTGTGGTCTCGAGAACTTATTTTGTGCGGCACGTTCGGTGATGTTGGGCGTTAGATTAGTTTGCAAGTTGTCTCAAATAATTTGTCTTACTAGAAGTCGTTCATTAATTATCTCAGCTGGTGATTGCGAAATGTAATTTTCTGCTGTCAACATCTATCACCCAGATTAATCAGCTGACATTGTTCCATCCCCGTCCGCTTATTCATCAGCAACGCTCTTCCGATCCTGTGCAGCTGCTGTAAAGTCACCTGGAAGTTGTGACACAGTTCCGCAGTGAATCATTTAACCCACTTCACCTGTCTGTGAATCGCTATCCTCCAGTTTCAGCTCTCCGGGGTGTTTTAAAATAGGAGCGTGTGATATTCCCGTGTGGCCTCCGGATCCGTCTGTGTACCAGTTTTACATCTCTTATCGTGGCAAAAGCGGTTTCTAATTGCACGCTGTTGTCTGGAAATAAAGCAGTAATCAGAAGGCCAGAAGCTGTTTAGGCGAGAATCACAATCAGGTTTACGTAAATGACATTTTTTTTACAGTAAAAATCCAATGATATGCAGAATTGATTCCTATTAAAAGTGTTATTATAAATAGACCGCATTTCTGACAAAAATCTGACATGTTCTTATAGCGTCAATCAAAGCCAATGGGGGCATCTGGTATTATTCTTGCAGAAGAGCAATCAAACTTTCTGTACTGATAATTTAGCTCCAAAGAAGCTTAAACACTGCGATTATCATCATTTAGCTGAACAAGCTTTTGCAGAAGCGGCTGACAAGAGGAGCTGTGTTACATTAGCATATGCTATTGTAGCTGTGCGCGGGGGAGCTATTGAATGTGCAATTACTGGAACTGTGCTGTGAAGCAGAAAAGGGATTGAAAGTTTTCATCACTTTAATTGCTTTTCTGTCTGTAGACATCAGTCTAATGAAAGTGGACAAGATGTAGTTTCAGTTGACCATTGCGCTCTGAGATCCTTGAACTTTTGCGGCTCCCTTCCCCTGAATTTTTACGCTGGTCAGCAAGAACAAAACTTTAAAAGCTCTCCCCTCTTCTTTTGCGCTTGTAGATACACGAAATATTTGAATGCCACGCTTGTGACAAAAAGTTCATCTCTACCAATCAGCTGAAACGCCACATGATCACACACTCAGGTAAGATGACGCCGCAAAGGCAAGGTGACCTCTTTGCTTTATGTATTCTCTCCGGCTCCTCAGAAATAACCTCCGTTTGTCTGTCACCGATCAGAGAAGCGGCCGTACACCTGTGAGATCTGCAGTCGATCGTTCAAGCGTTTGGACCAGGTGACGGCTCACAAGATCATCCACAGTGAGGACAAACCGTACAAATGTAAGCTGTGCGGGAAGGAGTTTGCACACCGCAATGTCTACAAGAATCACAAGAAGGTGAGCAAACGTATCACGCGTAAAAATCCACTTTAGATTTATAGGTTCTATAATTAGGTAAAGATAGCAATTATGTTAATTATACCACCAGCTGATTGGTGTTTTTTTAAAGAGGAGATTCTCCTTGAAAGGCGAAGTCACTTCAAAGCTAGGATTATTAGTGAGGCTGTATTCAATCAGGGTCTCGTTGGTGGCTGTTATCTGTGGGGTCTCTGGGCATTTCCACCCTTGAGGTTCCCCGTGTTTACTTTTGGGATTGAGTTGTCACTCAGATAGATAGGTGGGGGGGACAGACGGGCGCTGGGGGGAGAGGGTCGAAAAAACAGAAGCACTTTGAACCTAAAGCCCCGCAAGCTGCTCGTCTTCATCAAGTCAACAAACTAAATTAGCTACGGAGCCTTAAGCACGATCCTCTTGCATCAGTTTAAGAAGCCCCCCCGACGTCCGCGCTGAGGCGGGGGGCGGCTTGCGCTACACTTTATGAACACGCTGCTCGGTTCTCTCTGCAGACGCACTCTGAGGAAAGGCCTTTCCAGTGTGAGGAGTGCAAAGCGCTGTTCCGCACCCCTTTCTCACTACAGCGTCATCTTCTCATCCACAACAGTAAGTATTGACACGATGTGTTCATCAGACTCCTCAAACACTAGGACCCCCCCGAGCCGGGATGATAAGCAGTAGATAAGTCTGCTGCTGTCCGGCTCAAACTGTTGAAAACTGCTCCTGTGTGCGTGCGTGAGCACAGCAATGTGATTGGCTCATATGTTTCCTGGTCGGCTGTTCATTGGTTAATTGTGGGCAGTGGAAGGAAAACCACTGTGTTTGCAGTCAGTCGAGGATCCTTTTGAGCGCCGTGTCTCATAATGTTTCAGAGGCTGAAGTAAATGTGGATGTCTCCATACAGCACATAGGCATCTTTAATGTTTGTCACATTCTTTCAGAACATTTTAAAATAAAATAGCCTCTTTAAAACCACTACTAAGTTTTATAGGCTATAGTCCTGATTTTTATTGTTTTTATTGCCGTCTCATCTCTGCCCCCGTGGATATTTCCAGATGCTATAACCCCATCAAAAGCCCTCCTGTTAAGACATCAGTTGTCTGATTGTCTGGTCCTCCCTGGATCCACTGCTCTGACAGAAACTTTCTCCCTGGACAGCTGAGCTGCAGATGAGCCTTGGCAGGATGCAGTAGTCGTCCTCAGACTGAGCCAGATAACAAAGAGATTGTAAAGCTCAAGGCATTTCCTGCTGCTGTCTCAGGCGGCAAGAAGCAATATAATATCAGGACTTGTATTATGCATCAAGTTCTGCTCGCGGATCAAGGGGCTCGAGGATCGAGTGGGTTATTTGATTGCGCTTTAGGTGAGAGAATAGAAATAGTGTTGAATAAATGTGTCTGTCTTTATGGATTAAAGCTAGCTAAAACACCAGCAGAGCTTCCCAGTAATTGGCCCCATGGTGAGAAAATGAAGCGTAAGAGAAACCTAAAGGCTGTCATTTACATTTACAGACAGCCAAGACATTTACGTGTTTACACCTGTGTTACTGTCAGTGTCGCTTCTATTAGAAGGTCAAAGGTCTTTGCTCCTGGTCTCTGTATTCACCAGTCAAGTGGCAGATTTTTGTCAAGCAAAAACGATAACGAAATGTTTCAGGAAGTTTGCCCGTGTACATTCCATTCCAACTGACAGATCAAATCATTTGAAACTTGGTAAATTGTGCATTAATGCCACATCTCCCTGCAGAAGAGCATCTCTGAATGTACAACATGCCAAAGCTTGAAGCAGATGGGCTGTTGTGAAAATGTGCCTAAAGCAGCAAGTTGGCCATGCTTGGAATTATTATTGTGATGGTCTGAACGATAAAATGCGCTTCAGTATTTTTCAGTCAGTCGGCGCAGGGCAGAGACCACCAAATTGGGAGGGTGTGCCTTGGCACGTGACGTGAGGAGAGTGAGGCATGTGAGCGTGTGTGAAGCAGTGTAGCCGAGGCTACCTGCCTGAACTGGCTCGCAGGTTTCGCTCTATTTAAACTTGTGGTTCGTTCACATTAAGTCATCACAATTCTAAAGTCACACATTGTTTAACCCTGTTCTATAGGTAACTGTCAAAGTTGCAGTGTCTTTCTAAACAAATCAGTAGATGTGGTTCTTGCTTTAGGCACTGCACAACTATGTGGGTTAAGTCGCGTTTAGACCCCATTTGAGGACCTTCACAACAACCCCGTGTGTGCGTGTCTAAATTAAAGCCCGCGCATCTTTATGCAGGCGCGTGAGCGCCTTATTATCAGACTAAAGCCCTGCTCAGCGTGTTAATGGAACAGTTTTGCGAGCGTGCCGTTGACGTTAATCACCATCAAGTGAGCGTTTCTATCTAAATTAAAAAACAAAGCAAAGCTCAGCTTTTACCGGTGTTCCCTTTCGCCGAGCTGACCATCATCTGCCTCGGTAATAGGAGAACGGATGCAATCTTGTAACCACTTGCTCCCTCCGTCTAAACTACTCTGTGGAAATTGAATGATCTCCATATAATTGAAACATCTTTTCTTGAACAATAGAAGCTGTTGTGTGGAGGCAGAGAGCCGAGGCGTGAAGGAAAACATCAGGCCTCGCTCTCCCAGCAGCTGACATAACTGTCTAAGAGCTGCCTGTCTGCAGTTCTAGGCCTGTTCGGGGAAATGATTAATAAAATAGGGCATGTTTTTTAACTTTTTGACATACATGCCAAACATATGGCAGAGTATTTTATTTTACTGTTTACCTTGGCGCATGTTCAGCTACGGATGCACAATAAGAGACAACCAGACCAGTTTAAAGACGGCTGTCTGGCTTTTCTTTGTCGTTATCTGCCCACACAATAGCCCCGGCGAAATTGGGTCCTCTCTTGTTGTGCGTGATGACTGTGTGTTCAGACGCTCAACAATAGCTGAGTGGAAATGGCCCTTACAAATGCTCCTCTTTTCCTTGCTGCAGGTGAGAGAACATTCAAGTGTGACCAGTGTGACGCCACCTTCAAGAGGAAGGACACGCTCAACGTCCACATCCAGGTGGTGCACGACGGCCACAAGAAGTACAAGTGCGACCTGTGTGAGAAGGCTTTTGTCACTCCTTCTGTCCTCAAGAGCCACAAGAAGGTGGGTGAAAATAGCCGGAGCCAGACGACCTCAATCACGCGTGGTGATTGCGCGTCCGCTGGGGCTTTGTCCCGAAATTGAGTTCAAACACAATTGTGGTTGTCTTTATTTGAAATGCACGCAGACATAACAGTTAGGAGATAACTTGTGAAAGTTTGCAAAGTTTTATTCAGATGGTTACTAAGATTATGCGCCATTTTGAGACAAACGCTGAAGTAATGGAAGAATTTTAGTAAATTGCAGTTTAAAGCTGATTTTCCATCATCAGTCTTCTGCTATCAAACCAAATTCAGGTTGACATCAGTGATCCGATCATCGATTTTAACAAATATTTCCACTGTTTTGCGTTCAGTCTTCCTCCTTGCCTCGTGAGAGTGATGTGTGTAACGGCACTAATATTTCAGACTGTCGGATCTGTTGAAAACATGACCGTTGCTGCCCACGCAGGCTTGGAAATCAGTTCACATGTTGATTAGAAATGGCAGTTAGTCCATTAGCTCTGCAGGGTTTCTGAACCCCAAACAGATCCCGCTGCAGATTGCGAGCCCTAAATCAGACAATGTCCGGCGTAGTTATGGATCAAGATTGAAACCAAACAGTTTCTTGGCACACAGCAAAAGGAAATGTCTCGGAGGTTGTCTCAGAACAGCAGAGCTGAAGACAGGCACGCTGAACTGTCTCGGCGCTCAGGGTGTCTGGAGGCTGCGGAGAAATCTGGCGTTGATCAAAGTCAGGTTGTTGAGGAGATGACAACTTGCTGACTGTGTTTACATGTGTGGAATAACCCCACTCTTGGCCACATCTTTGTTGAAATCATTTTTAATATGCACTTTGATACGGCGCAACTGTGCGTCTGCGCGAACCTGGCGTCACAAACGAACACAAATAATTATCACAACCACGAACTAACCGCAGCGCCACGCACAATTCAGAACATATGATGAAAATGAAAGTGAAAAATATATATGGTGAACGATTAGAATCTTTTTAACCTCATGAAACACGCGGGCCAGATTTCTTATGATCGCAGTGAGAGCTCACTTCCCTTTTTAGCTACCGAACCCACGAGGCGTTTGCACAGCTGCAGATTAATTATTACAGATTTCTTTCGATTGCTGTCGTTCAGTCGGTGGTTTTTGAAGTTTTTGAAAAAAATACACACGTTAAACTTAAAAACATAGATAAAAATAATTGTTTACCAAAAATAGCTGCCATATTTTGTTCGACTGTTTGTTTCTGACACCTTTTAGAACAGAAGCAGCTGCAGCTGCTGGACTTGAATAATTTGATTAATTTCATCAAGTGAATAAATCATATACACTCACCAGCCACTGCATTTGGAACTCATGTTCATATGGCAGCAACATTTAGCCACGCAGACATAGTTAAGCGGACCTGCCGAAGTTCAAACTGAGCATCAGAATGGAGAAAAAGGGGATTTAAATGACGTGGCTGTTAATGCTGCTGATCTGCAGAGATTTTCCCGCACAGCCATCTGGTTTACAGAGAATGGGCCAAGAAAAGAGAAAATATCCAGGCGGTTCTCCAGGTGAAAATGCCTTGATCCCAGAGGTCAAAGGAGAATGGCCAGACTGATTACAACCAAGTTATGCAGAAGAGCATCTCTGAACCTACAACACGTCAAACCTTGAAGCAGATGGGCTGCAGCAGCAGCAGAAGACCAGGTGCTGCTCCTGTCAGCTAAGAACAGGAAACTGAGGCTACATTTCACACAGACTCACCAAAATGATTCAACAGAAGATTTCAGAAAGGTTCCCTGGTCTGCTGAGTCCTGAGTTCTGCCGCAACATTTGGACAGTAGGGTCAGATTTTGGAATAATCAGCACTTAAAGGCTACATGGGTTTCTGGCCACTGTTGTCATCTTGTAGCTGCTCCAGCGCTTTCTTTTAGATATACACTGACATATCAGCTGAACACTTATAATGGTAAATAAGAGGACATTTACTGATGGAAGTGGACAGCGTTTATCTGTTGTGTCACATCAGTTTAGCTAAATAAGAAGAGCTGAAAGGCTTTAAAACGCTATTCGTGCCCTTGCAACACAAGGTAAATAAACAAAAACAGACAACCGCTTATTGGCATTTTAAATGTTAGTATTGTCCCATAATTTCTAGATCAGTGCACCCCTGCTCGCTGGATCCAAAAGTTTTAAATTCAGGGCTGTATCACTTTGAGTTAGAGTTTGAGCTATTTAAATATGTACTGGTGTAGTTTTACTCAATATTATAAATAGTTAAATACACTCACAAAAACACGTGTGTGTGTGTGTGTGGGTGTGTGTGTGCGCGTGTGTGTGTGTGTGTTTGGTTTCTTGTATACATGTAGCCAAAAGCCTCAGGTAACAAAAAAAGAGTTGAGTGCTTGAGAGACCCTCGAGGGTTAATCAGTGTGATTTTATCTAGTAGGTTGTTATGGAAACATTTTGTTTGGCCTCACCTGCACCAGGATTTCAGGTTACAAGTAGGAGGAAAAAAAAAAAAGGAAACTGGCTTCATGAAGACTGGAGAACTGTTCCTGAAGACTACCTAAAGAAATGAGACCAAAGCTGCCTGAGAGAATTTAGGCTGTTTAAGATTAAAGGTGGTCACAGCAAAGATTGAGCTTGAAGCTTGTTAGAATTGCACAAACTCTGTTTATTTACTGCATGTCCATTCACGTTTGCGCATGTTTCAATAAATCCCTGCACCTATTTCCCATTTTCCTAACAAATTTAAGAAATGATGGGTGACTCAAGACTTTCGCACAGTACTGTGCGTGTTGTGGCAGCTTGTGTAAATGAACAGTGATGCTGTACGAATCTGGCAGAACAGGCCAGAGCCATTCACAGAGCTCTCTTGTATTACAGTAAATGCTTTTTTCTCAGTGAGCCTGAATTTATGTTCCATAAGAGGGTTTGTGCGTGTGTGTGTGTGTGCGTGTGTGCGTGTGTGAGATAGCATGTATGTGCATGCATTGTGTGTTTTGCCAGTCAGTGCCATTCTGGAGGAATGCACAGATGAATGAAAATTGCTGGGTTACTCTGAGTAGTTACAGACATACAAATCATTTTCTCATAAAGAAAAAAACCCTTTGATAATAACCTACAAACTCCAGTGAGTTCCACATTTGCGATCTGAGACGTGATGTGAAGCTGCAGACGTCACCGCTGACTGTTTGTAAAGGTAGAATACGAGCGATGTTTTCTCTGTTTGTGCTAAATAATGCAACGCTGCTCCATCTGGGATGCACGTGTTCATATAAATGTATTTTTTTGTGCATGTTTGTGCGTGAGTGAGCGCGTGGGTGTGCGTGTGTGTGTGTATTAAAGTGCATGTGCGTGTGTTGAGTGTGGATGGAGCCTTTGTAACGAAACACCAGAGGTGTCAGAGGGACACAGTGGGGTGATGAAGGAAAGGACGAGGGCCCAGAGAGGAGGTGTTCCTGTATTGTTGTACTGCTGTTGAAACTGTCGCTCTGAGTTTGAGCCTTTCATACTCACGATTATTCTCGGGAATTTACAACAGGCCAGGAGGAAGAATTTAGAGCGTACTTTCCAGCAAGCAGAGGAGCGAGGGGGTCGGGTGGGGAAAGGTGGAGGAGCTGGTGCACTCTTGCCACATGTTCTTCTTCTCTGTTTGCATGTGCGGCCCTTATGGGTGCACGGAGCTCAGCGCTGTGGACAGCTGGGAGGTGAAGGGAGAGGAAGAAGAGGGAGAAGAAAAGGTCTCTTGGGTTTTGGACCCTGGCAGATCTGTATTGTCTGTATTCTTTGATCCAGCAAAGCTCACAGAATCAACTATCATGTGAACATGTGCATCTCCATTCGCCAAGCCTCCCACTATCTACTGTTGCATTATGGGGGCTGCAGTGCTTGTTTGTTCTGGACCCAGTCACATAGCTCTGGAGTTGCTTTTACCAAATGAAGAAGCACTAAAATTTAATTTGTTTTTTTTTTTTGATAACTTCGTGATAAGTATCTGATGAGTATATGTTCTGACATTGAAATCCAACCATCACCATGGATCGCATTTTACTTTGTAATGTAGGAAGGATGTTAAGATGTGAATGTTCCAAATTTTTTTCCTTAACATGCACCATATGTCTCTTTTATCATTTCTCTGCCAGACACACACGGGGGAGAAGGAGAAGATCTGCCCGTACTGCGGGCAAAAGTTCGCCAGCAACGGCACGCTAAGGGTGCACATCCGCAGCCATACAGGTCAGTGGCCCTCCATGCTTCAGCGCTTTGGTAAATCGAACTTACAGCTGCTGCGCCTGCAGGGGAAGCTGTGGAGTATCATATCAGTAAATGTCTGCAGAGCTCACACGCTTGAATCTTCAGATTAGTACAAACTACTTAATTTACGCTGCTTTTTTTTTTTTTTCAACTTTATTTATGATTAGATTAAAAATGTTTGCGTATGTGTGTTTAGTGATAATTTTGTTACCAAGATTATTCCTGTAATGCAAGAAGAGGGGTGAGCACCTTAAAGCAGGACACCAGAGGCAAGTTTTGGCTTGTCCAGAATTCAAATAATTAATCAACAGGCTGAAGTCACACATGGGCTGACAGCTGGCATAGCAAGGAATCCAAGCAAAGAGCAGGCAAAAGGTAAAATCCAGAAATCAGGCATGATACCATTTGGGGCAAAAGGTGGGAAAATTATCCCTGCGTTCATCCGTGGTTCTGCCTTGTACGCATGTGCTTTTAAGTGAGACTGTGAAAACAGCGCAGACTTTCCAAAGATGATGTGTCGTATTTTATTGCTCAGAGTGTTTAAACCAAACGGATTACTGCAAATAAATATCGCCTCTAGGCCACTCCCATGTGACGTAATCTAAGAATAAAGCAGAAAATGACTAAACAGAAACCCAGAACTGTGTCATTATGCAGTTTGTGACATTATGCACACGTTTTATGGTTTCACTTTATGGGCGCAAAGTTACGATGAGAAGATCGAAACCACTCTGTGCACCATTAACAAATGACATGTCTTATAATAATCTGCTTGCTGCGGCTTCACGTTTAATGCGCAGACATGAGAGCGGTATTTCAAATTAAATGTTTTCTTCTACTTTGAAGGATGCTGCCTCACAAACGGACCCGATCCCGCTCTGTTCTTGGTAGAATCTCAATATCCAAACCACGGATCTCATCCGAATGCTGGCGATGGGGCACATCTTAATGCTAGAAAACGGCAAAATGTTGGAGCGCTGGTTACACCAGTCCTTGCACCACCACAAAAATAGAGCCCTGCGTGTTCATTAAACTGCCTTAAACTGGAAAGCTACACATTCCTGTGCGTTTCCTTACCAACAGACTGGTGCAGAGACCTGGCACGGCCACACACACACTTCTTGGCCTCACTCCCTCTTTTTCTTTCTGTCTCTGCAAATCTTCTTTTCCTCGCTCCGACGTAAACTTCACCCATTGCTACTTGTCTTTTTCGCGGCCATGTTCCCTCATTGTCGTCTGCCTTTCTGAGGCTTACCTGCTGTAAGCCTCTGAAGCTCAGTTTGTTGCGAAGCCTGTCTAATGTAGTCAGTGTTTAAACACTCAGATTGCCATCTTGCTTGCAGAATCAGATCTCACAAATTAAAAATAATTCCAGGAGTATTTGTAAAAGCTGTTCAGCCGATGGGTGTTTGTACTGTACGTTTGAGTGGACGTCCACTGACAAGCCTACCACGCTTTGTCAACAGCCCCCTTTGTATCCGTGCGTGCGTGAGCCGTGTTTGTGTGTTTGCGTACATGTGTATGTGTGAAGGCCAGACTAACAGAAAGGGAGAATGTATACCAGTGTGGTCCGCAGCCCAGTCTGATCGTATTTATATAGAATAAACAAAAGAGAGGAATGCTGGGGGAGGGGTGGGAGCCAAGGGGACACCTAAAAGAAAGAAAGGAGCAAAGAGAGAAAAGACCACTCCAAGAAAGCATCTAGCCGGATGACCCTTGACCCTTACTAGCTGTAAATCTGTCCTGTTTTTCTATAGACTGTTTTTTTTTTGTTGTTGTTGTTGTTTGTTGTGTTTTTGTGTGAGAGGAGAAAACTAAGCTCTGCTGAGCGGTGTGAGCCGTTCCCTGAGCAACAATCCCGACAAGAATCATCTTGTTCTCACACACTGAAGAGAGATTTCACACAGTCATGTAGCTCATCTGTGAATATGTAGATACAATGACCCTGTTAGTACAGATCTCTACAACCGCTTGTTTTTCCATGGCCGATCTGTTAAAGACCAGCTGAGGTAGATGCCTTTAAATCTGCAGCTTCTCTGGATGGAAGGCAGGAAAAGCTTGATCTTGTTTGCCTTCCTGCTTCACAGGAACAAGTCAGCATTGGTTATTTACCTGTTGATCCTTGGAGACTTCCTTCCCCTATCACTTTACCAAGTGGAACATGATTAGAGACAAAGCGGGTAATGGGAGTAAAGTGTGAAATAGGTTAAAGGGACATTTGTAAGAGAATTATTTGGAAGAAGCGTATATGTGACTTGAATTTACTTTCAGCTTCATTTTGGTTAGAACATCGCGTTGGGCAAATTAGTTTTAGTGCCACAAAGACAGACGTCTCTGTGACAGAGCAGCCTTTGTGAGATCACCCATAAAATGCGAGCTGTCAAAAAGCTGGACGAGCACACCGTGGAACTCGGTAGTCGTGATGGATGTTTCTATCATTTTCTAAATCATTCTGTTTGGCCCCGTGATGGAGCGAATATGTTCTAATCCACATCACAGCTCAGTGAGAGCAGATTTTCCCACCATGTGTGCCATGAAGTGGTGAATAACCGTAGTGGGGTCATGAAAATTATTTGTGCCAAGGGAAAATGTTGACAGAGCCCAGTGACTTGCCGCTACGCTGACATCATAGGACATTTCACGTTGGCAACAAACAGTGTGAGCCCACGAGCTGCGCTACAACTAATTGGTGTGCTTTAAAAATTAAACTCCAACATTCAGACTTTTCTCGCATGCAGCCGAGGCAGTGGACTCCGCTGTGCCTGCACATGTTTGGTGAATTTAAATTCATAATTAATCCCATAACCAACAAATTAAAAGCAAATTTTCAACTAAATTGAGTAAACTGAGAAGAGAAGAAGCACGATATAGATTAAACTCAAACGCATCAGCTTTAAATAATAAGCTTTTCCCTTTTTCCTCTGTCATATGCAGCATAATAATGGTGGGTGCTCATAGTAAACACGGCCAGGTTTTCAAATAATGGTGTCAGCTTACGTGCGAGAGATCCCTGTGAGATCCCACTTTGCTTCCTGTTTCAGTTTCTTCTATTCCTATAGCCGTGCTGATGCGGAGGTCTTTCCCCCATCATTCAGGTGGAGACTACCGTGCTCCTCAAGCACCAGCATAAATGGTTTCAGACAATACAATTTTCACGTGCAACAAACCAATGCGGTGGTCGTAAATGACGCTTTAAAGGGAGAGCAGCCAAAACGGTTTGTTTCAGACAGTGGATGAACTGCACCGAGGCCCAGTATGAAGATAATTAAGGATTATTTTGAGCTGCAAATCATGCAAAACTAGTTGAATAAAATCTGGTGCTAGAAGTGAGCGCAATCTGTCCCCTTTAAATTGCTGTCTGAGATGCATCAACTCCACTATGTGTCACTATAAGCACGAACGGGTTAAAAGCAGCACATTAGCCCTAAATACCCTCAGATTAATCCAAGTACTGCAACAGGACAAGGTTAAGTACACAGAGAGACATTAGAGAGAAGATTACTGTAATCAGATTTCTAATTTAAGTCTCATCTTGCATTGCTTAAAGAAAAAAAAAAACTGATTCAATCAGCTATGAAACATGGTGAGTTTGATAGAGAGATATCGAGATTTTCATAAAAAATATTTTCCCTTTGTGGTGCAGCTGGATTCAGAGAAGTAAGAAAAGCATCAGCTGTCTTCATCCTTGTACTTTCAGCGTTAATCTGTGTCATCTGATTGGATAGATTAAATCAAAAAAGTCTGATTTTTATGCGTTTTGGGTTCACGATTCTAATAAACGATGAAACTAATAATTTTAAATGGCTCACTAGACAGAAACCTGACTCAGCACCTGATGCCGACGACAGATATTAATTAAGGCTTGAGTGGCAAACATCAATAATCACGAAACTTTTCTGCTTACTGCAGTTTTTCTGCAGTATCGCAACTATCTCTTTCCACGATCTGGGAACCAGTCATCCAGTCTGCTAATTTAGTCTCTGGGGGCAGTTTGTTGGGGGATATCAGTGTAGCCTGCGGTCAAAACTTCCTGTTAGGTCTGCTGTTACAAATGTAGCTACGTTTAAAAATGTTAAATTATTGCCAGACAATAACTAACCCATGTGAGATTCCATTTTGGCAACTTCAGTCCCTCCTTAGCTCGCCACGCACACTCTTTACCTCCGTGCAGCCAAAGCCCACTTAATCGTGATTGGTCGGCAAAACTCCGTCTTCACAGGCAGGTTGATGAACCTCGTCACCCTGACAAGTTGAGAAGAATGAGATCTCACTGGCGTGGGCCACCAGGCGCTCGTGAGCGCCGAGCCCCGCGTGCTGATATTAACAGGTTGTATACAGTGGATAATTTACACACGGCTCTCTGTGTATGGTTTCCACAGATGCAGAGTGAGGGGCAGCTCGCTCGGCATGCGAGGCAGTTGTGTGCTCTGTGTGACGTCGGGAAATCATTGCCACCTGAGTTTTGAAACATTTGTATAATTGTACAGATGGCCGTGCCAGAAAACTAATATTCAATGTGCATTTTTTTTTTACACCGGGTTGCTGTAAGAGAGATTTCCCTGTGGCACAAGATAAGAAAGGCTCTGTTCTTTGTGCAAATGACCACAAATTACAGTCGAAACAATGCACAATGCAATACTTAATGTTTTTAACTTACTCGATCCATACTGCTGGCACTGTATGGAGGCTACTAATTGTCTTGATCACGGTATCATTTGTTATGGTAATTATATGCAGCCCGTGTTTTGATGTTTATAAAGCTACACATTTCAGCTTGTAGCGATCTCACGCCAGAACAGCTGCCCCTGAACTGACATCTGGCAGAACTCTGGAATCACTGAACCTATTTACGTACAGATGACTTTGTTTGTCTTGACTGTGGTCATGGTTACAATCTTGTAAAGCAAAATCACCGTGTAGTGAATTATTGTCTGTCTCTGTGATGAATAGTACGTCACTGTTGCAGGGATGCTGAGATGCTTAATTTGGATCGAGGGCTCGGTTCTGAGACGCGTCTGGTTCGGATCTGCAGCATGTGTGGCAGGGCTCGGGCACGGAGCTGTCTGATAGAGGTGCCTTTGTGTGGTACGTTGAACGAATTGTTTGAGGAAGTGGTGAAATCTTCTGAGACCCCTGGCTATAATGGAAAGGTCAAGTGTAAAAGTTGCTGGGCGTTCCGATGGCTCATCAAAGGCAATCTCTTATCATCTTTAACGCACTGATATCACGTTACCTCCCCGGCCCCTGTCGGCATGTGGCACAGAGCGGAGAGAAGGACAGCGGAGGGCCACCGTCTCCCCCAAACTGGAGGAAGCCAGGAATTAATTTCTGATGGACAGCGCTAATGTCTTTCAGACTGGAGCCCCGAAGCTACAAAGCATTCTCCATAACACGAACGCTGTGCGGCAGGCAAAACGACAAAGCCGACCATCTGCTAACCAGACATACGCCCGCATTCGCACACACATACAGCGGACGAGGGGTGCCAAACGGATCGATTAGCAGACAAGGAGTGTGAGGGCCACAGCAGGGGGCTGGGGGAGACACCCAGGGTCAAAGAGATGGTGTACTGTTTCAGCACATGCTAAATCAGTTACCATCTCCACACACATAAAGCCCTGGCTCAGTGCTGCAGCCACCCCTTATAATCCCCAAACAATCTGGCTCAATCTGGAGAATAAGTGGAGGGTTTCTAGTTACAGTAACACTCAGCAGAACAGACGCTGAATAACAGAAACAATGTTCCAACATTACTGCTTCGGTTTCCAAGTAGCATTTGTTTATTTCCTGTTCCGCTAAGAGATTGAGTGGTTCTTGTTTTAGTCCAAGCAGGCTGAAGCGCTGGAACAGCCGTGACTGTTGAACAGAGGTGGTTTTGAGTGGGCTATTTGAACTATAAGAGACCATATTTATGACTCACCTCTTTTAAAATATCAATTAATCTGTTAGTAGTTACCTGATGAAACACACGTGTTCAGAGCCAAAGAGTGTGTAGGTTAAGTAGGTGAATTGGTACACACTTATAGGGTGTGGCCGCCTGCGCTGTGTATTTGCTGACAATAGCCAGCTCCTGGGAGGGATGTGATCCAAGCTGCAGAGTACACTAGCACACTGTGCTCTGGTGCTATTAGTACACTAATGCTTTCCCCAGGACTCCCCAAGGCTAGCGCTGGGCCTTAACCCGATACCGCACATGCTACATAAGACATAGGGTTTGTCTCATAACACATCTGGGATTCAGATTTTCCTGTTTGTCAACAAAAGGCCTCCTAGAGGCTGAAATTGCTCAGAAGGGGATTTTGGGAGCGAATGCCGAGCTGCCCTCCTGCACATGTTTCAGTGTGTGTAATCAGCTCACAAATGTCACGTAAAACCTTTGCACACCAACCTGAGGTTACACGTTTTATTACTATGTGTCACGGTGCTCTTCCCCATGCTCTTCTAAATACCTCTTGTGTGTGTGTGTGTGTGTGTGT
>JAVDPK010003022.1:587199-604438 GCA_034780415.1 Cichlasoma orientale | reverse complement strand
CTGAGCCTGGTTCTGCCGGAGGTTTCTTCCTGTTAAAAGGGAGTTTTTCCTTCCCAGTGTCGCCAAGTGCTTGCTCATAGGGGGGTCATTTTGACTGGTGGATTTTCTCTGTAATTAGTGTAGGGCCTTTACCTTACAACATAAAGCGCCTTGAGGTGACTGTTGTGATGTCTAGAAGGGATGGCCAGCCAACAGTGACTTAACATCAAAATATTTGGTTGGTAAACATGGACATAGCCACAATGACATCCCCCATGACATCTTCGACTCTTCAACAGAGTTTTGGCTGCTACCATGTTAGTTTTTTGAAGCCAAAAATTGCCTTATATGGCTGAAAAGGTGGAGCATAAAGTTAAGCTGGGTTAGCAAGCCTCATTCAATGGTATGAGCGCAAAGCTGACATATCCATATTGGCTAGACTAAGAAAATACTAGAATTTTACTGACGAGAACAGATGCACATTCTTCTTGTGTGGTCTGTAACACACAGAATTATTAGTCCGATAATCTATTAAAATGTTTAAAAAGACACCAACGCACACACTTTAATGACTCAAACTAGTGGACGAGGCCTAGCAGATGCTGATCTGGATACCTGTCAATCTATGTGGCCACGCCCCTAACTCGGTTATCTAGGTGGATGAGTTACAAAAGATTCACCTCACTCAGAAGAGAAAACAATCCAAAGCCCTTTTTAGTGCCAGGCTATAAACAGGATTTTTAATGCTTTGAAGGTTAACATTTTAACATCTGTGGGGACTGACTCATAAGTTTGAGCCAACCTCATGTGGCACCAGTTTTGGATCACCTTGAAGTTTTTGCAATGTCAGCATTCTCTTCATTTTTCAGCTCTGGAGATTGCCCGTTGGCTGTGTAGTGTATCGTCAAAGGCAGCTACAGTGGCATGAAAAAGTATTTGCCCCCTTCCTATTTTTTTATTTTATTTTATTTTAGTCACACTTACTATTTCAGATCATCAAACTTTAATATTAGACAAAGAAAACATAAATACAAAATGCAGTTTTTGCATAATCATTTCGTTCTGTGTGAAAAGGTAATTACCCCCTAAACCTAATAACTGGTTGTGCCATCCTTCAATCAATCAAAACTTTATTCTCTAAAACTTTATTTATAGAACACTTATATACAATAAAGATGCAGCTCAAAGTGCTGTACCCGTGGCAGCAAGAACTGCGATGAAGCATTTGCGTTAGCTGGAAGTGAGTCTTTCACATCACTGTAGGGGAATTTTGGACCACTGTACTTTTCTGATTGTTTTAATTCAGCCACTCTGGAGGGTTTTTGAGCGTGATGGCCCGTTTAAGTCTTACCCAGCAAAGTCTGGACTTAAGTCTGGACTTTGACTAGGCCACTCCAAAACCTTATTTATTTACTTTTTCCAGAGGTGGACTTGCTGGTGTGGTTTGGATCATTGTGCTGCTGCATAACACAAGTTCGCTTGAGCTTCAGGGCATGAACTGATGGCCGTACATTCTCCTTCAGGTTTTTCTGGTAGAGAGCAGAATTCATGGTTCCATCAGTTACGGCAAATCGTCCAGGTCCCGAAGCAGCAAAGCAGCATTCTTTCTTATGGTTGACTCATGAACCATAACCACCTTAACTGAAGTAGTAACAGAGGCTGTCATCACTGAATAAGAGTGAACAGAACTATCATCATCATCATCATAAAAAATACTATCCTGTACTTTTTCCTAATAGATATGGCAATTTTGCTTATAAAATGCCAGCATTTGGCTAATGCCTGCTGATTAAAAAATATTGCAATGTACATATTGCATAATGTACTTGAAAATCTGTGGTTCTGGACTAGCTCACAAGCGCCCCCTATAGCAGGAAACAGGGACTTCTAAAACTGTGAGTTCTGCCCAATCAGAAGTTCTCTGCTGATAAATGTGTTAATATGTTTTACAGCCTATTTCTACTGCCCCAAGTGGCCGAACACATCACTCCATACTGGTTTGAACGTTGATACTGATGCTGTCATTTTGTATCAGATTGTGGTTCCCATGTATGAAAACCCTATTCAAAACCAGAAATATGGGAATCGGCATGCCATGGTTGTTTATGTTTCAACAGCCTGCAGGAAATGTAACCACATTTAAAGCACTGGAGCACAATGGTGCCTTGGACGCAGGGTCGTGAGAAAGACGAGAACTCAACAAAATACTGAGGCAAAGAGCTCGCCAGGAAACGCTCCATAAGAATGATGGAGAATTGTCTCATTTTCCCAGTTTTGTCCTCTTTGGGAAGGCAAACCCTGCAAGAATAGCTCAGCCTAAACCAAGCTGCTTAATCCCAATAAACAAGAATGTTGACTTGTCCTAACTGCGAAGAAATCACCGAGATAAAAGGCCCTGCAGCACGTTCCTGAACATAGAGGCTCATTCTGAAAGGCTGCAGAGTTAAAGACATCAGTCAGTGTGCTGGTCCACCTCTGGCGCTTCAGTGTTGGTCAGTTCTGTCAGCACATTGTTGCTGTGTGCCATCACTCCTCGGCCTCATTAGGGTCTGCGGCGCTGTCTTCACTTCAGACATGCTGAGCGACGTCTCGTGTCCATAACGTGTCCGCGCTTCGCACCGTAGCAAACCGAGCCAGTACAAAGGCTCAGATGCTGATTCTGCGCACAAGCTCGGCCATCGAAGCAGAAATTCAACTTGGCAGAAAATGTGCAATAAAACGGAAAATCCAATAAGATTTGAACCTGTGGCTCATTGTGAACCGCACAGGAGAAAAATTCTGTGATGAGCTGCCAGAAAACCAAATTCAACCCATTCTTTTCACTATTATGAAAATATTTGAAAATGCTGTGTAAAAGCCCCCCCACCCCCCACCCCCCCATGCAGTCCTCTCTCTGGGTCTTTACTTCTCCACCGAGAGCTGCTCAGGGATGTATTGTTAGGTGATTAGCGATGACAGAGGAGACTCAACTAGTCTAGCCAAAACATTTGTGCAAATGTGATGAGAGATGTGCTATAATGCCTCTCTTTTCTCTCTCTTTGGTCCGACTGTTGCTCATCCTCCCCTGTGCGGTTATTGTCTCAGCCCTCATGATCTTTGGCGTTTTGGGAGACCTGTGTTACGCCCCGCTGGGGTGAACAACTTGGAGTAGGCACAGAGAAAGGGATTCAGTCTGAATAGATTCAAGCACAGAGAAATTAAATGATTCATTCACTCTTAAAAACCTTTGAACCTCTGATACATACAAACCATCGTTTTTTTTTTTAAAATAATGCAAAATTGATGTACTTGGAACAGCAGTGAGCAATCTGTGGCATTAAATTTAACTAGTGACATAACATTGGCCTTATTGTTCCCACTCATGCTGCATTTCTGTTTTAAATTTTGCCCCATGTTTGAAATCGAGTCCTGTGTGGGAGCTCGGAGAAACCATATACCGCAGCCTGGGTCTGTTTCCTGTCAGAGCAGCAGGAGAAGCAGCGCTGAGATGCACACCTTTCATGTGCTGATTTAGCTTTCAGCCCATCGCACAGTCAAACGCACGCACGTGCGCACACAGGCAAACGTGCACGAGGACTCTAACGTCATGGAGAGGGGGCTTCTAGTGTCTGTGGCCCTTCTGAAAAGTGTGAGGTGGGATTGGCGGTTTCTGTCTGGGCCCAATTAGCCACCTAGACCACACACACACACACATGCAGTAAATGACGCACACACACGTGCATTGAATGACAATTCCCTCACCATACAGGGGTATCATATGAGGGGAGTGACTGTTGTCAGAGGGAACAGCTGGCTCGAGCCGAAAGACATCTATCTTCCACAGGAAGTTACTGGTCAAACAAACGTAATGAATGTTGATCTCGTCTTATTGACTGTGACCATATCTGTCTTCCCCCTCACACACACGACCCAATCATACAATATGTGTACAGTAAAAAAAAGAAAAACAAAACAAATACAAACAAGCAAGTGCATGTTTGTGTTTTTACTCTCTCTTCCTCTTTGTCCTGCCACTTTAAAGCACATAATGGCGCAGACAGACCGTCAAGGTCTGCAGAATAAAAGATGGTCGATTTGCCCATTTGGTTTCAGCGCTCTGTCAACAGAAGCTGTATCAGTAGTTTGTATAACATGCAATATGCGCACATAGACAGTGTTACAAGATGGCTTTTGATGCCAGCTGAAACAGACCTTAATATACAGATGGTTTCAGCCAGTCAGTGGTCCAATAGGAAGGAAATAGACTGGCCTGGCAGGGGATGAACATGTGCCGCTTCCTGTTCTGCCACAGACGCATAAAAGTTCTCCAATAAGGTGAATCAGATTGATTTAAACCTTTGAAGTGTGAAAGTTTTATTAAAATGTAAGTAACATTAGGGAGTTATGGAGGAGAGAAAGCATATTTATTGTAAGTTCATCAGAAATGGTCTGAACACCAAACTTTACTTAAGTTTTAGGAACACCTGACAAAAATGAAGTAGGTCACATGGCCCTTCCATCAGCGGAAAGCTGTCTTAGTTCTAACACAATCACATTATGAAATCATTTCTGTTCTTACAGCATAACATTCTATACAGCTTTAACAAATATTTATTTATACCAACACGAGAAAACAGAACAAGCTCCTGAATATAAAGATAATTCTGGAACTTTTATGATGCAAAGACGATAAAATATCAACACTTTCATATTGCTGTTTTTATGTAACGCAAACACAAAGTATGCATTAAGAGGAAATGATGTCTTTTGAACTTAAAACAATAAAAAGTAATATAAAGCTTACATAGGATGTCTGCTTTTTTGTCTTTTTAAAGGTTTATATTATTGTAACTGTTTTGAACAATGGCGTAGGCTACATGAAACCTACAACTCATCAGCTGAGGATTACACTGTAAAAATAAACCAAGACCTTATTATGGTGACTGTGCTTTAATCAATGGTATATTTTCTGGAAAATGTTAAAAATTGCTGAGGATATGTTGTAGTTTCATATTTCATTTGTACACACAGCGCTAACATCAGTATTAGCTCTCATTAAAAGCACATTGTCAAACAGTTTTTATTTACTTTTTTAGCCTCCGTGTAATTTTTTTTTTTTTGTACAAACCACCAGAAAAAGCTGCAGAGCTCACTGCTTGCCCAGCTCGAGCCTTTGTTAACGGGGCAGGCACATGATAAATGGGAGATACTACAAGGTTCCTGTGGTTCCTAGTCAAGCAGAGTTAAAACTAGCTTCCAGAGACAACAGCCAACTGTGGGCACAGATGACAATAATTTAAAAGGATGATTGCAAACAGGTAGGGCACTTTATGACACAATGCTTTTTGAGATAAAAGGAGAGAGATTGCTTTCCCTTTGGTAGGAAATTGATGTCTGTTTTTATATTTCACTGGACGAGCACTGCTTGCCCTGACAGAACGCCACTCTTTCTTTCGTGATTACTGTGATGGTAACCCTCGAAGACAATGTGTAATATTTAAGTAGTTTTTTTTTGCTTGCCGAACACATTACATTAACGGAAGTCTTAAACAAGAGAAAACTGACTTTTCAAATGTGGTTAAATATAATTAAAAATAAAAACTGTTACCAAAAGCGGTGCAGCTCATGACCGGGGACACTAATGGAACTGATACAAATTTGGTTACCTTACTAAATTCACATCAAGTCACAGACCTGAGGTACCAGACTTGAAGTTTGTAGTTGAACCTTTCCACTCGTATAACGTGCTGGAAAATGATTGCTAAAATAATAGACCAACTATTAATGAACCAATTAACAAAGCAAATAGTGCCCACTCTCCACAGGTGTACACCCACACAGAGGCCTGAGAGAGGCTCAGCCTGTCGTGCTACATTTCCTGAAGGAAAAAAAAAATGACGGCACACATGTAGAACATCAGACGATGGTGTGCCTTCCTGCCTCTTGGCTGTCATCGGGAGCAAATGATTTATAGCGGCCCTTGTTCATGTTCACTTGTTGGAAAGCTGATAAAATAAGGAAGTGCAGATACCTGTTCCCCCGAGCGGTGCTCTGTAAGACATCAGCCTTGATCCCATAACTCCAGGAGCCCAGCCCTGTCATGCTGAAGAATGAGTGAGTCTGACCTGGGTTATGGAGTAGTCAGGGCCTTCAGATTCTCATAAATTACACCCTTGTTATAAATAAAATCCCCCGTGCAGAACGAAACAGGGAGAAGCAGTGAAATCTGGCTTTTACAGTGAAAATCAACGCAGAGCAGAAGACAGAGAGTAGTGCTTTTGTCTCCAGGTACATGTACACCACGGCGGTATTGACTTCTTGAGACAATACCTGCACAAAAAAGACCAAAAAAAAGCCCTTTTCTTTCTTTGAAATAAAAATATCCACATAGTGGCTCAAGAAAGACCTCACTTACTTTCTCAAGTTTCAAAGTTTGCGTTAGGTCAGAGACAGTTTACCTCCATGTCCTTGAACGTGTCTTTGATGCTATAACCCCCAGTCTTTGTGCCTCAGTAGCACACAATGATGTTTGTGTAGGACTTTCCGCTTGTTTCTCCAGGCAAATGTGGGCAACCCGTATATTTAACCTCTGCATCCAATCTTTACCGCCACTGCGCTCACATCCCCCTTCCCCGTGAAGCTGATACCATCACAAGGCTCTGCAAGCACACCAGAAGTGGAGAGCCGCTCACACCATGAAGCGCTATCTGGGAGTCATTGTGCTCCAACCCATTTCAAGCCCTCTGTTTGCGGCAAATGAGCGAGGCCACTCTTAAGCTCCATTAAGCAGAGGAGCAGTTATTTACTGTATTTGTTTTCCTTTCCAGAGCTCTGGACATGACCGACCACAGGTGCAGGCTGAGCTCTGAGACCTCGAGACAGCGGACCACCAAACACAGCGGTCTCTGCGGGGAACGTATAATGAACCTTCCTGTTTGTCTGACGGGCTGACGATACGGATCATTTGAATTTGATTTTTACTCTCTAAAGAATCGTGTTGACGTACAAAGGATGAAGGCCTTTTCACCTGAAATAGCTTCAGTGTTCAAAGGAATACTATCTTTGGATTAACCAGCTGCTTCAAGAAAACAAAAAGGGAATATACTCATAGGTATATATATGTATATATGTATGGAGGCAAACTTGTTGGACATTTTGTGGGAATATGCACCCACACTTTTTACAGTTTTTTTGTACAAACTAAGAAAACGAGTTGCAACATGTTAAATTTAGAGTTCTAGAGCTGTGACCATGTTTCCATGCTGAGCTACATCTAGGGTATGACTTTGATTGCAATATCAATTTCCTCACTAAGATCCCTGCAAGACTGCAGTCAAATAATATCTTCTAGAAAACTGAACTATTGATTTAAATATAACCCGTTAAAATAAATATTCTAAAGCTTTTTTCCTCTTGCACATCTAATCTAACTGTCGCACATCTGATGCATATCTTATTCAAAAAAAAGAACTTTTGGTTCATGAGTGAGCTGCAGCTCATTCGACTGATATTTAAAATGTTTCTTCAAAGCTTTTCAAGGTTTCAGTAGCCTCAGTTTTTGGCTCTCACATCTCTGGAGGCCATAAGCAAACTAAACTGTAGTTTATCCATATGTCATAGACTTTTCAAAACAAACTGTAATTCTAGATAGCAAAGGCAGAAGCCTGGCTACATTTGCCAGGTTGCTTTGCAGTATTTCGGGAACAGGATGCTTCAGTGGGGCCCTGTTTGGAGTTGGCCTTTTGTGAAGAGCTGGTGTTTAAAGCTGCAAGCATGCCTCGGCCCAGGTCACCCCTGCAACAGTTTTTGATTCCCTGTCTTTGTTCTCCAATCAGAAACGCGTTTCAGTTTGAGTTTCATTAAAAGCAAGTCCTGAAATTGGATCCGTCTCTTTGTACACCCGGCGAACAGGAACAGTGTGCAACCTAACTGGAAGCAGATCAACCTAACCTTCATCAGTGGACCAGGCTGCACATGTTAAATGTGTTTGAGTGTGTGTGTGGTGTGTGTGTGTGCACCTATCTCGTTTGTGTGGAGCGTATATTCCAGTGTGCTTCCAAAATGTCAGTTTCCCTGCAAACGTCTTGCACGGCTTTACCACAACACGCTGTATATTCGCCGTGCATGACATCATTTACCCTTAAGACATATTAATGATTATTTCATTCTCTCCTTTGCCAAGGAAACACCCTTTTCTGTAAGAGCGCAGCACACGCAAAGATTTTCCACAGGAAACAGAGGCTTGAAGTGGCCCTCTTGCTGCAAGTGTTCAACAAACAACTGCGATTTCATGCCAGATGCACGCTCACAGCGGATACTAGCATGCTAACACAAACACGCTAACACGCATCTCATCCTTGTCAGCTTAGAAACAGGTTTCACTTTTCTGACCTTCTACAAAGCACCACTCAGAACAAACAAAGTGTTGAACGCTCTGGGACTCGAAGCAATTTGCTACCATTTTGATCTTCCTGTGTTCTTCACCTATTGAGGAAACTGATCCCATAAGATCGAGGGAGGAATGCGTCCTGAATGCATTCATTAGCCCAGAACTGCTAAGTAGAAATCTCAAGTCTCCTTTTTCCACATCATTACAGGAGCGTCACAATCGGGCCTCCTGGGAAAGGGAAAGTGAGCAGAGAAATGTCTATGCAGCACAGGCAGGGAAGAGCTTCCAGATGTAACATGTCAGCATTAACGACACTCAGTGACGAGGTGAGGATGTCGAGGGGGTGGGGGTGAGGGGGTGGGGGGGGGGGTTGAGTGATTGACGGGCTCTTGGCATGAGCAAAAATATCGCTCCAGAAGAGAGAAAAATAATAATCTTTTCGAGAGTAACCCGTGTTCATTATCTGCTTCCACTTGAATGACTACACTCAGGTTTGTGTGCGTGTTTCGGTGGCAGCACGTGATGTGAAGCTGACATCAGGACGTGTGTGTGTGAAAACATGACAGTCGCACTTCTGTGCACGTTAAGGGCCAAAACACTAATAATCAGCATCTCATTTTTATGTCCCACGTGTGCATTGCAAAGTATGTGGCTGAAGTTTAGCATTAAACGCTCGACAGCACTTGTCAATCACTTCCTGCATGCTTCAAAAACACGAAAGCTCTTTTTAATCCTGTGAATGCTCGAGCAGGCAAAACAAATCTGCAGGAACTGAACTTCGAGGGAAACAAGAGCTGGAGAGTTGTTGTACGTAAAAGGTGTATTGAATAAAATTATTAGCAGGCACAGTGGGCTGTTTGCTGAAAAACCGGAATTAAAGAACTTTACTTTGTCCTGCTGATGTGTGGAAAACTGCTCAGAATGCGTTCAGGATCAAATCTGGTTGCTATTGTCAAAAAAAAAAAAAAAAAAGTATGTTTGGCTGCTCTGTAAACAGATATTTCTCTTCTGTTATGTTTCTGGCAAACAATGCTGAAAACTGAAGGAGTGTAATTGTAAACCATTAGTCTCCACTGGTCTACATCATTAAAAATAAATAAATAAAAAAGATGGATGTAGCCACCGTGGCATTAGCCACTGGTTTAGGTCTTAGCATTTTTGAAGTCTTAATACTGGAACTGTTTTTTTTGGAGACAGAAGTAACCATATTTTGATCACAGGGTAGTTATTAGTTATTGAGCTGACTCCATAAACTGTACACAGACCTATATATTTGCTAATAAACAAAGTTTCTTCACCCATGATACACTTGTTAGTAATGGGGGGAAATTAACTACAGCGTCAGGCTTAAAACACGTTAGTTTCATGGCTGCAGCTGAGCATCTTAGCATGGGAGTCTATGAGGACTTTCGTGACACTTTTCAGCCCTGGGGGTTGCTGCTTGGCCTACATAAAAAGCTCATCACGTCCTGCACTGGCATTCTTAGTTGGCACTGGATTTAAATGGTAAGGCGAAGAACTGCCTGTAATCTGATCCGTGTGTCTGGTGGACGTCTGCATCTTTGTTTGTTCATTACTGCACACTGCACAAATATACTTAAGTGCTGTATGTCTGCTTGTGCTTACCATTGCTGGGCCTGTAGGCCATATGCAACATACTGTACAACAAGAAAGCGAAAGGCCAGCCCAAGAAGCTGGTACCGCTGAAAAGAGCACGCATTCAGTTAGGCTCAAACACGTGGAGGAAGGGACCTCATCAAATTCAGCCACCAAGTCCGCTTCATTACCTAAGAAGCACGACTTAGACCACAGCGATTTGGCCAAATGGGCAATGGAGAGCCCGTCAGGCCCACAGCTTCCTGCTGGGCACAATGTTGCTCTCACAAGCATCAAGCCATATGTCAGCCAGATGCTGCTGGCCTCACTCCCCTTCAAAGAAACAATTAGACACAATTATCGCAATGTATAAATGAATTTCATCCATGATTAAAATGTTTGGGGTAAGGGGCGAGAGGGACGCACGGCCAGGTGGTTGTAATCTTGATGGCAGTCGCAGTGGGCTTCGCTCACAGAGGGCGAAAGAAAGAAAAACCTGCCGCTCTGTTTATTCAGGCACTTGAACGTCTGGACAAGTGCTCCCACTCCCTCCTTCTCGCCGCACGTTCACCCTGCTAACAAAGGCATCTATCCCTTAATACCGCTGTAATGAAGGCCATTCATTTTAATGGAGCCTCATTTCAAACTCCAGTCATTAAAGCTTGCAGTGCACTTGACTGGGCGGTTGTTGAGACAGTTCTCCAAATAAACAGTCCCCCTGCAAGCAAGCGGGCATCTGAACACGATATTCCAGCTCACAGCGGTGGAAAGACGAGAAAGCGGCTCACCTCAGAGGAGAAATCGAAACCATGTCAGAGAGATGGAAACCACATTTAGTTAAGTGGTAAAAAGGATGACAGGTGGCTCCAGCATGTTCCGAGGATAAGAGAACAATCACGAATAATCAGGTTTGAAAGGTTGAGCACACGAAGAGGGACTGAGGATACAATGAGATTCTGATGTCAAGTGTTTGTCAGGCCACAACTCGAAGCTGCTCAGATCAAACTCGAACTGTCTGCGAGTGCGGGCTGTCACGAGGATGTTTATAGCGTCCCGGAGAGCAACGCGCAGGGAAACGGAAAGAAACGGTGCGTGAGCTGAGGCGAAAGATGAAAACCTTTGCGGTCATTTCTCTGCGTCTCCTCCGCACGAGATCATCGAGGTCGCTGAAAAATCGCCGTACGGTCGATCTTGAGGAGACGAGCGCGTGCAGCACTCGGTGGAGATGTGAAGATGATGCATTTTGACTCCCAGATGAAGAGTGTGATGAAGGAAGCTGCTATATATGTACTTGTCAGGCTTTCAAGTCCCAGGAGTATAGTGAGGTAGTTACTGTCACACACACACACACACACACACACACACTGAATATCACTAAGGTTAAAAAAGTCACAACACAGACAGGAGTTTGAGACCTGTTTTTTTTTTTTAAATATTTACCTGTAAGCTTTAAAAAACAAACTCAGCTAAACTGAAAGCTACTCCCCCGCGCATGCGCTCAAACACATCCGTGGATAATTTATGTGTTTACTGCCCAGATTAGAGAGATCCATCTCTCTAGGCGTGTCATCTACCAAGCATGCTTTGCTGCTTCCTGGCGTCAGATGGAATAATGTTGATGTATGACCTGTGAAGACGGGTCTTTTTTTCTCTCCTGCGTGGTGACATGGGACGGTTGTTTTATCTCCCTACGAGAAGGAATGGGATGCTCGACCCTCTCGCTCAGCCTATCTGCCTGCCCGCTGAGAGGCTGATGAAAGCGTAGGGCCACCTTGTCCAGACGGCAAACATCCATCAGAAGGGCAACATGTCAAATAATGAGAGCAGCGAAGAGTCATTCGCAGGGCACGGCAAGAGTACACGCTCGGTCAGGCAGGAGTTTGAGCCTGACAAACACAACAGCAGCGTTGCCTTCGGTTAGTATGTTTGGTTGGCAGTTGTTACTTTATATGTATAATGGGCCTTTTACTCTGCATCAAGACACTCTAACACACTACCTATTAGCACTAGCCACATTTTGTTGGGTTTCCAGAAAAATTGATTAAAAAAACAACCAATCAGTAAAAGTTAAATGGTAAATGGACTAGTTCTTATTTAGCGCTTTTCTGCTCTGAGTACTATTGCATTTACTACACGTTTGCATTTACCCATTCACACAAGCACTTCCATCTGAATCTAAATGGGAAAAGTCGCAGCCAGGTTGAAGACACCAGTGTGCGATTGTCCTGGTTTTTACTGCCATTTTCATGCGATATCAATACAGAAGCTCAGAGAGTTCCAGATTACACAGAGGGAGAGAATGTAACGCTCTAAAAAACTGTGTGATTTCTTTGCTTCTGGTTTTGACTTATATGATGTGGAGGTTGTTCCTGAGCACCTACCCTTCACCTATCCTATACTGCAGCGAGTACGCACGCCCTCAGCACTGCTATAAATGGTACAGAGCAGTGGCGACATCGCTGTTTGCAACACGACTAATGTGGAGAGTGTAATGGGCCCACTGGGTATTGGCTTCACCTTTCATACCAGAGACTGCATCCATCTTTCATATACAGTCTATAATTCCATGAGACCATTAAATGCACCTGCAGGTGACCTGCTGATGTTCAAACTGAGCATCGGAATGGGACAGAAGTGGCTTTGAAGGGGGAATGGTTGTTGGTCTAAAGGTGGTTGTATGGGATTTTCCCACACAGCCATCTCCAGGGTTTATAGAGGATGGTCCAAAAAAGGGAAAATATTCCAGTGAGTGACAAAAATGCCTCGTTGACCGGATTTCAATCCAACATTTGGGATGTGGTGGAACACCAGATCCACATCATGGAAGGCATTGGTAATAAAGGGGCCGCTGAGTGTATCCAGCAAATAAGATGTTGAATAACTATCAGCTCATTGGCTTTGTTCAGCGTCTGGTCCCCGTGTTTGCATTGCATCGTCTAGATGTGTGTGTCACACTTTCTGGCCAGAGAAAGCTCGTGCTCAGGAATATGTTTTATGATCCTTTTGTTGATTGATTGTTTCTTTCAGTTTCTCCCAAAAAAGCAGGAGGGACTCAAACTCCTGACCTTGGGGGCTCTATTCTCATCCTACTGAGATAACTGACAGGTTCATAACGGCGACATCATCGATTGTGACAATACAGACTGTTAAGTTCACCACGCAACAAACGAGACAGAGTTTACATGTGGATAAACCTAAAAGGCTTAAAGAGCTGTTTATTTTTTTTTAAAAAAAACAGGCCGCTAAAAAAACCGAGGCACATGCCTTTAATTTCCTTTTTTGCAATAAAGTGATCAGTTTGTGTCTGACTCGACCTCTGCTGTGCACAGAAACATCAACATGTGTGTGCGCTGGAGGTTTGTCATCCTACAGCAGCCAGTTTGCCTGGGGAAACAGCGACCTCCATAATGTTTGGGACAAAGACACATTTTTTTTGCAGCCTCTACACCATCCACAGCGGCCTGTAAAAATCAAACAATCAATATGTGATTGAAGTGCAGACTTTCAGCTTTAATTCGAGGGGTTTTTGCGAACATTTTGCACGAACTGTTTAAGAATCACAGACATTTTTAGACGCAGTCCCCCATTTTCAGAAATTTAAATATAAAGACTCTATTTAGTACTTGGATAAAAAGGACTTTGCAGCCAATGTCTGCCTGAAGGCTGGAATCCATGAACATCACCAAATGTTGCGTTTCCTCCCTTGAGTTGCTCTGCTAGACCGTCGCTGCAGCCACCTTTACTTGCTGCTTGTTTGTGGGCCTTTCTGCATTTAGTTTTGTATTTAATAATAATAGTAATAAAAAAAACATGCCCTGTAGGGTTGAGATCAGGTAACTGACTTGGCCAATGAAGAATATCCCATTTCTTTGCCTTGAGAAACTCTTGGGTTGCTTTTGCAGCATGCTCTGGGTCAGTATCAGCACTGTGGAGCGCTGTCCGATGCAGCATGTGGCAGAATCTGTGCAGAGATTATAGCCCCGTGCACTTCACAATTCATCCTGCTACTTCTATCAGCAGCCACAGCATCCATAAATAGTGACCCAGTTCCACTGGCAGTCCAGCATGCCCATGCCATGTTGGACAGACAGTGTGGAATACTTTGGATCGTGAGCTGTTTTTCTCCTTCTCCACACTTTTTTCTGGTACAAGTTAACCTTGGTTTCATCCATCCAAAGATTTTTTTTATTTATATTTTTTATAGAACTGTGCGGCTCTTTTCAATGTTTTCTGGCAGTCTACTCTGTGTGTAATCAATCGTTAGCACATTGTTGTAAACTTTCTGCATTTCCAGTCATAAAGGTGTCTCTTGATTGTGCGCTGCCTCCTGAAGAGTGCTCCTGGCGTGGTTAGATGTTGTGACGTGGCTTTTCTTAACCATGGAAATAATTCTGTCATCATGCACTCTTCATTTGTCCTCTGTGGCCTTTCAGGCCTGTTGGTGTTGCTGAGCTGGTCAGTGCATTCATACCTTTTAACAATGCACCAGATTGTTGATTTGAACACTTGTAGAGTTTTGCGGCCTCTGATTGGTTTATTTGGGTTTTTCAGCCTAACTTGCACTGACGTCTCTTTGCGCCTCATAATTAAAATTAAATGGACATTACAGAAAAAAAACTATAAAATCCAAATTCAACACCTTGAATCAATTTCAGATATTATATCCGCTTCATTTGCCATGAAATGAAAGGGGAGCAGGTCTCACCTGGCCACGAAACTGCCCGTCAGTCAACTGTACCATTAATTTAACCTCTAAAAATGGGGGAATGTGTATGAAAACAGCTGCAATTAAACAGTTCATGCAAACCCCTTAATTTGAAGCTGAAAGCCTGCACTCCAATCAGATGTTGATTTTTCAGTGTACACTGTGGTGGCGTCCCACACATTGTGGAGGGCACTGTGCGTAAATGCATGCACCACACATGGATAATTCCAGGCTCATTGTATTGAGAAAGCACTTTATAAATGAAAACAAATGAAAACAAAGACATGAAAACGAGCAAAGCTTCTTTTTTTTTCCTCCACTAAGCGATTGACACACAAGCACACTTTGAAGTGGGTTTTGAGGGCTAATGATTGGCAGGTTGCCCGGTCTCACAAACCAAATGTTTCTATTTTTGTAAAGCACCCCCCCCCCCACACACACCCCCCGCAAATAAAGACAAAATGCGACATCCATTTGGAGGCAATTGCCCAAGCAGGCCGATCATTTCAATTGGGCCTTTATGCATTTCTGTAGTTTATCCTCGAGGCTTAGTGACATTTGAATCTGTGAACATAATTTCTCTTTCTGTGTGTGTGTGTGTGTGTGTGTGTGTATGTGTGTGTTTCCTGATTGCTTCCACACACTCAAAGCCAGTCCAGCTGGAGACTGTAAAAATAAACTTCATGTTTAAGAAAGGGTAGATTAGCCCCTTTAAATTGGTTTCTTTTCATGTTTTTGCTCTCCTGTGTGTCCAACCTGGCAGGAGCTAACAGGCTGAGTATATAGAATCAGTGCGTGTGTTGGTGTGTGTGTGTGTGCGCGCACTGCATGGGAACATAGAGGAGTCCAGAGAAACACTAATTGGCACAAAAGACGCGTCACCTGCCAGATGTTTCTGTAAAAGCTGTTAGCGAGGCGCAGGTCCACAGCGAGGTGTTGGAGGCCTACGCGTGCATCAGAGGAGCCGTCGGGATCCTGGACCGCTCCTGCTGGACACCTGGCTTCCTGCTTCCCGGCGCAGCTGTGCTCTGGCATGTGCTATATCATATTCGGACTATTCCACGTTTCTCTTTGTAGTGCATGTTGCTCATGTTGTCAGTTTTTGTTTAGTGTTAAACAGGGATACCATGCAGAATTGCTTTTATGATTGCATCAAACATAAGGCAACAATAAGTCAGGATAAAGCCTCATTCTGAGGTTTATTACATCACGATTTTGCCTTTGGAGATGCTGTCTGCACAGGAGACGCGTTCGGATAAACAATGAGAGAATGTATTTCTAACCACACTCGAAAAGTTTCCGGCTTCCCTTTTCAGTCTGTAATGTGCAGGCGGTGCTGTAATTATATTGTATAATCATTTTGCATATGGCATCACTAGAGGGGTAAGATCGGGACAGTGATGATTACAAGTGTTTGGTTTATTTGAATTTTTTTGAGCGCACGCTCTCATGGCCACCTCTTGTTTTTCAACAGTCTGTCATTTTTCTGTGGCACATTTTGAAACCTATTACTCTTCACTCGTCACTTTTGGGGAGACAGATGGAGAAAGAGGCTTAACACGAACCTCAGGCAAAACCCATCTGGGAAGCTTAATTACAAGTAAGCTCTGTTTAATAAGTGGTGGATCATATATCCCGGTTCAGCATGTAGAGCAGGAGAGAAGAACCTCCAGAGGCTCAGGAATGTCAGTGTTTGTATATGAATGCATATGCAGCAGTGTTTAAGGCAGGCTCTGTAATCCATTCTGACAGGGGAAAGTTTGGCTACAGAATGTCAACGTGCAATTCTCCCCCTTCTTTGAATGACTGCTGATGAGGTGCTCTTAAGCAAGGCACTTAACCTCTGGCACACCAGCGCAGAACTCGGGAATGTGTGAAAAAGTCCGCTGATTCAGATCTTGACATTTTCTGAAGTTGCCCGTTCTCAAAGGAAGCAGAGAGCCAGCTTCGGACGCTGTTCCAGTGCTGGAAACACCGTTTGGTGTAGTGCTGCTTGGATGGTGCATGGAGGAAACGGGACACATGACATCACTGGACTGTTCACACAACTGTGCAGACATCACACCAAGTTTGTAGTGGGAAGCTGGCAGGTTAAGGACCAGCTAATGCCTGATCTGTCTGCAGCAGACATTTACATTCTCACCTGCATGTCCATCAGATGACGTCTAAAAAGGCTCAATATTTTGTTTATTTAATGTTTATGTTTTCTTTAACTAACACCAGTTCCCATGAGCCCCATGTGCTGGGGCTAAATGCAATGACTCAGTGGAAGATGCATTTCCACGGGTGAGTTTTGTAGCTCGTTCGGCAGGAGAGTTAGAATTTACAAAGATATATTGGATATGGGAAAAACCAAGCTGTGATGACGCAGTGCTCCTGTTTCAATCTCACATTCCGCAGCGCAGTCGTCGTCACAGAGTCTCCGAAGAAGCTATAAAGAAAGACTTCAAATGGACACTGGATCCGACAGCAAATCATCGGGTTTCACAGCAAAAACGTCCACAGAGTGAGCTTGTATTTACTGGTGTCGCAGGAGAATGACCTATAAATACATAAATTGTGGAATTCTCACTTTCTTTGGATATTCATAT
>JAVDPK010003022.1:562478-577060 GCA_034780415.1 Cichlasoma orientale | reverse complement strand
TGTAAACGGGAGGGCGAAACGCATCGAAACGACGCCGTTTTCATTTTGAAACGGTGTCGTGTAAACGGGGCCTTAGATCACCTGAAGAAAAGTGCGAATGGGGGACGAGGCGAGGGAGTCCCTCTTTACACGAGAACGTTTTCAGATGAAAGCTGTAAAGTTTTGATGCGGTTCGACCTCCAGCGTGGAGCGTTTTCGAAACGCTCCGGTCTCCGGTTCCGTGTAAACGGGCAAAAACAGCTCTAACCAAACAGCGAAAGAAATCGCTCACTTGCACCTAAGCTGTAAAAGTAATAGCAGGAAAAGTGTAAAAGCCCAGCAAACGTGGTTGAAACCATGACGTCAAAACTGGTCACGAGGTTAGCGGATGCACGATGTTCAGCGTGCTTTACTCCACCACTCAACAGCACTGCTTTGTGCACCAAATGTGTGCTTGTTAAGGAGGCAGGACCACGGGAATGATGTGTGGTGGTGTGGTGAGTGGATCTACCACCCCCCCCCCCTTCTCTGTAGCTCTTCTTGTTATTATCGTGATTTTTACTCTGCATTTTAATCCTATAATTTGAACGTTGTGACTCTTCCATTGCCAAGTCATATTTCTCCAGTAGCATGAGAAAGATTAAAAAAAAAGTATTTATAACATTTTATTTTTATGAGTTAATTTTTGTTTGCATGTATTTCTATTTTAATCACCATTTTTTTCAAACATTTCAAACAATTTTACAGCACTAGTTCTAAAAGGCACAACAAGTTAAAAAAAAAAAAAAGTCTTGCGTTGGTGTATTTCGGCTGCTGCTTCGTGCCCTCATTCGGGCTGCAAGCGATGAGCCTTAATGTGGCACTGAACCAAATCATCATGCTTCACAATTTCTCAGATAACATCCTGGTCGTCTTGGAGATGTGTAATCATGTCGCGGTGTGCATGCTTACTTGCCTGCACATGTATCCGTGCCTGCATGTTAAACAGCCTTGGTGAACATTCATGTCATTAGCCCTCACAGCTCCAGTGTGCGCGCCTGTGTGTGAGGTCTGCCCGCTTCGAGACCCTGTCGGCCTGCAGCCAGGGCGCGCAGGCCCATGCGTCTCCTGAAATCACCTTCATGTGGAGTGACTTTTTGCTCCACCGGCGACAGGGCAATCCCACTCTTCATTTAATGGCTCATAATTACTTCAGAATAGTTTAACAATTGCAGTAAATTCAAGCTGAAGTGTTTAGGCCTCTTGTCTCCGGGATACAAGGCAGGCCTGGTGTTGAAGTGGGAAAGTTTCCCTACTGGATCCGATACGATGGCCTGGCAATTACTCCGTGTCTTCACGAGTGGAAACACTAATTAGTAAGAGCTACGTTATTTTCAGTGCATCCCATTCCCCCTAGAAAATGCCAAGAACTGAAAGACTGTCCTCTACAAATGGGATCATTTTGGCACTTTTTTTTTAGCGGCATTAAAAATCACGACTTGCATCCAAAAAAATGAAATAATCTCACCCAGTGGAATAGAACTACCCGCAGTTAAGAAAAGACGAGACAGTTTTAAGAGGCTGGAAAGTTTTATATGACTGCTGTTGTTATGAAAACAAATGTATTTCATTCTGAGAGACAGCCCTCCTGTGTTGTGCTTTTTTATCCTATAACCCCTGCATTCTAGTATTTCTCAGCTGTAACAAGGCCAGGAGGTTTAAGAAAAAAAACCAATGAAAAGAGAAACCAAGCAAAAAAAAAATAAAAATCTTCTTATGATTTTACCCAACCCCCCCCCCCCCCCCCCCCCCGTTAAAGCCAAGTGTGCAGTTTTATACCGGCACATGTGAGTGTGCAGATGTAAACGCAGCAGAGAGAAGGCGACCCTGTTATAGAAGTAAAGCATTAATAAGCTTCGCTGATGAGTTCATTTATGTAAAAGCATGAGCTCACTGCATAGTTGGCACACATTCAGCCCAGTCAAAACATTAGGAAACGGGTCCAAAAACAAAAACAAGCTTGTGCACCGACTTTTGGGGGTGTTCAAGGGATCACCCTGCTGCCGCCGCGCTCTAAAGGTCACGGGGGTTTGGAGGGGGAAAAAGCCCATCTGGAGGAACCTATGACACAGGGGTGCAGAATATCAGGTAACACTTGGGTTGTATTTTTTCCACAAGTGTCAGCTTTGGAAATGTTAAGCTCTTGTACGTCTGACAGGGTTTCGTCTCTAAGGTTCCCGACAGGGTCGTGTTTGACTTTCAACAAACGCTCCACTTTGTGGCTCTCAGTAGAAATTCATGTGAAAAGTGGCTTCTGCGGGTATAAAAACATCATCTGAGACTTCCACTGTTTTTCAAATGTTGTACAGCTTTCTTTCTTTTCTTTTTTTTTTAATAAGCCTTAGCGCCTTAAAACAACACAAGCAATATCTTTTCCGGTCATAAAGGTTTCTTTTATCCCTGTTGTGACAAATAGCTTTGGTAGCTGTGACAGCGAGCAGCTCAACGGGACACTTTGATTGTATGAAATTAAACGCAACCAGCTGCGGGGCTAATCGGGGGATATGCCATTTGGCTTTAATTACTGAAATGTCATGAAAGAACCACACTAGAACTGTGGAGCTGAAAGAAAGGGAAAATAAAAGAGAACCTTGTAGAGGCTGTCTCATGTAGATTTGCAGAATGTAGGAAAAGATTTGGGATTCATGACTGGAAATGGAGAAAACTGCCTCTCTTGTCTATGTGACCCCAATCTGGGACGATTTTCTGCAGACTCATTTGTTGTTTTCTGTGCTTTACTGAGCTTAACAACAGAATAGTATGCATTTTTCTAGAGCTGCACCAATTATAGTTTTTCTTGAGCAGTTCCACAACCAACTCTTCTTTTATGGGATAAATCCAGGACATCATTATCTCACAGCAAACTTTTCTTTTCACCTAACATTCGATAGGTCCCCAGTTTGTAACCGCGAGGAAACAAACCTAGGATTGGGTGAAGCGGGTGGAGGGGGAGAGGGTCATAAGCTAGTGTACTCATAGTGCTGGTTCCACACATGGATAAATGGGTAAAAATCTGTGCCAAGTCAAACATGCGGCTCCATCCACTGTGGCGACACCTCGGGAAATAAAGGAGCAGCTGAATGTACCCTTACACATGAGAACCACTTCATATATTTTACATGTCGGTGTTGCTCTGTAATTACACCTCAAAACACTATTACAGGTGATTTATGCTTCAACGGGAAATCTACACCGTGACCTACGTCGTACCCAGAAACCCCTCTGAAGCCTACACCTTAACCTGACGCGCGCCTCCCGAGAAATGCGACTACACCTCAGGTCAACGCAGCCTGCAACTGCGGCGCCATCGATTCTTCCCGTGCATTTCCAGCCACTTTTCCGCTGCAGTTTGTGAATTTATCAGTGAGAGAATAACAATCATCATTTCAATAATCATAGCGTCAATATAAGAACTCACAAATGTCAGTAACTTCCTGGAGGGAGATTGCTCAAACTACTGGAATGGACTTGAGGGCATGTATGAATGAGTGGGAAAACTAGAGGGACAAATATGTTTACGCCTTAAAAAAAACCTGACCACAACAAAGAGCGGGGACGCAGAAGGGAAACAGCTTAAACGTTGGACACAGCTACCGGGTCTGAAAAGTGAACCCAATGTGAAAGCGCTTTAATCTGCATTAGATACCCATTTGCAACAGTATTGGTATGAAGAGTGCCGTCTTTGCCTCCTCCAGCTGCCACAACTTCATACAGCACCACTGCAGACTGGCAGGCACACAGCCTTTTTTTTTTTTTTGGCTTATTTTTTGGCACTACCTACACAAATCTTAAAAAATTGTAATATAATGGATTTTTTTTTATACTTTTCTCACATTTTTACACCAGTCAACTATCACGTTTGAAACAATAGTATTGGGACAGCCCTGCTTCCCAGTAAATTAAAAGATCAACCAAAAAAAATATCCATTGAGTGCAGTACATATTTTGTGTACTGTAATGCTCATTGTGTAGCTTTGGGCTTTCTCCCAGCCAAAGTTGAGGACCTGTGTGATAGAAAGTTTGTATGGGAAAAAAAAAAAATAGCATGTGAAGCTAAACAAGCGTGGTTGTGGAATTACCCTTAGACAGATGCAGTGGATTAGGGGTGGAGCGGGGCCACACCCGGCCAGGCTCAGACTCATTACACTTGATTGATTAGTGTGTAATTAGGTTGGTTGCTGATCACTGGTTGACAAAAATACAAATCACATCTTGTGCGCTGTGGACCAGAGAGCCACAGACTATAATGACACAACAACCAGCTCACACAGTAGCATCGCAGAAGAGGAGAAAGCCATGCCTCTAAACCCTGTTTTTTCCCCACATGTGACATTTACCAAAGCACGGGGGAATTCCATGTGGCTTTCTGTTGACAGCCGTAAGCGGGCATGGATCACATAATCCCAGACAAAGCAGCGCACTGTTTCACGATGGTGATGCAGAGGTAAAGTAAAAGGGTGTCCGATAATAGATAACCGAGCTGAGGACGTGCACACTGCAGACAAGAAGAGCATGAAAGCTTCGAATGACCAGGTCAGCTCTTCACAGTGAATGCAGTAATTCAGTGAATGCTCGAGTGAAGGCGGCTGTGTCACATCTGGTCACTGTTTCTTCCATTAGAACTGTAGCAGCCGCTTCTTTAGAATACTCAATGTGAGGGGAAGCAGGAGCTTCTTGGCATTTACTCGCCGCAACTCAACACCTACCCGACGCATTCACGGGAAACTCACCAGTGAGACCTTTCCTTCCTCCTGCCCATTGCACGTGGCTGGAGGTAAGCCAGTGTGGTCTGAAGGTTCCTGGTGAACCCAGGCAGCAGGTGAGGTTGGCGTGTGCTGAAACCCTGGAATCCAACATCATAAATAACAAACTGTTTAAACGTGTTGGACTAACAAGACCATGTGACCAACTGGAGTTTTCCACATTCCTCCACATAAACTCATTCCATATTCGCCCCTGAACAGGTCTAGGTTTTATTGCCAAACATAAACCCCAGTAATGGCATACAGTTTTACTATACATAGTATATCACCCATATAAACATCTTCAAAATAAAGCATATGCGAGTATGTGGCTTTCATTGGTTTCACTGGATTAAAGCTACAAAAATGTTTCCATAAGTAGATTAAACTGTCAGCATTCACTCTCAGAGTCTGGCCTGTTCCGAGTAACGTAGTCTAAAGACCTACTTTCCTTACGTTGGCTCAGAGGATAGAAAATATTCATCTAAAACATTTGTTATCCATTTTTTTCTATTATAAATCGCTCATAATTGCTGATCTCGTAAACGTAACGCACACCCCAGGACTTCCAGGAAATAGAAAGCGCTTCAGCTGTAGGTGTTCACCAGCAAACCTGGAAACTCTTATAAATCACTGTTACTATGAATTTATGGGAACAGTCGCAGATTTTACTTGAATGGCAAAAGGTGCAGAGTGTCACATGCATTTTAATGTAAGGCTTTAGGTAGAGGAGTGTGGCTCAAGTGTAAAAAGATAAAAGCAAGAGAGGGCTATAAGCCAAGCTCACAGTTCATCATATGAACCTCTAATAGTTAATAGTTTCCTCCTTTACAGGCTTGAAAAACTCCCCCACCCCCGCTTACATGTCTGTTTTTCAAGCATCCCGTAGATACCGTTATTTTTCTTGTGTATATTACCGATGAAAAAACATATCAAATAAAAACCAAGCTTCCTTTTCCAGAGCCTGGCCTTTATAAATCTATCAGTGAAGTATTTCAAGACCCTGCGTTGTTTTATGGCTGCTACATTTTCTGGAAGGCTCCCGGAGCTAACCCCGTCCTCACTTCCTGTCAACCTTTCCATGCTTGTCTTTGGTTTAGCAGGCATTCCATATAACCCTGGAGGTGGAGGCTGGGTGGGGGTCAAGTTCCACACACGTGGAGCAGCAAACACTCTCCCACATTACCGCATCACAGTGTCTGGCGACTTAATAGAAATAGGTAAGCAAATACCCATTACTTATTACTAACACAACCAAAACCTGATCTAAAACCAGTTCTCTGTAATTTAACTGACTACATACATTAATTGCCGTAGATGTGCAAAACTCTCTTTAAACTTTAAAAACTAATGAAAGACTCCTACAAACAGCTTTATGCAAAACTCTAATGATGCCACTCTTGGAAAAAAAAACCTGCAAATATCATGCTAGGTCCAGGTCCTGCAAATCAACTGTCAACAGTGCCTTCATCTGATAGTTTTTTGGTGCAGATATGAATACTGCTGCATATTAATTAATCCGGCCTGCCCTTTGATGTGCAACACTGCTCGACACTGATGGAAGGAAAAAGCTGACATCTGCAAATTAGTAAGATGACCAGAAAAATGTCGCGGCATTACTGGGACTGGTCCCTGTACTGAATTACTGAATACAGAATAATCCTACAATACTCATAACTGAGCCACAAAGTCAAACAAGCAGATTCACTTTTTCAATTATACACAAAGTCTTCAGCTGTTTCTGTAAAGAGGAGAAGGCCTCCTAATTCCAACCTCAAGTTATTTCTAATCCAGGAGTCAGCAGCGCTGCAGTGGTGAAGCTTTCCGGTGATGCAGTTTGGGAACGCGGATGAAAAAAAAAAAAGGGGGGTGAATAAATCTACTGTATGCGCTTCATCTGATCCATGTCCCAGCAGAAATACGATACTCACAAATCTTCTGGAGAAACAATGTGACACGTGACTTTAATATCCCCTCAGTGATGGTGCATGCAAGTGTGAGCTCGCATGCACCTTGAAACCTTTAGCGGCTATTCTTGTCTCCTGCACCATGTAATTAAGTTCCTGTCGTCCTCCGCTCTGAAAACGTTGCTTAACATAAACGGAGGCCTAGCCCGTTAATTAGTTCCAGAATGCAATCACGAGCCGCTGCTCTCAAATGATGAAACCGACCCATTCTCTATCTGAAGCACGGCGGTGGAGAAGGGGGGGGGGCCATAAATGAAAGTGGAACATCAATCCTGAGGACACGATGGGAGGGAGTCCATGTCACGTTAATGAAGAGAGCGACGGAAGCCGGTTGTAACAGTGGTCCTGACTGTGGGTGCACTGACTTCCTCAATTAATTATTTTCTCTGCTAAGGCTTGTGCTGTATAGATTTAATTGAATGCTTTCCAGCACTATACATAAAAACTAAACTAAACTTAGTTCCCATGAATCTAACATTTCTAAAAATATGTACGCCGGGGAGGAAGAAGACATACGGTTGTTTCCATATTTGACAGAAATCAGATGGGAGAAATCTGTAATGCAATGAATGGCACAGGTGGGAAGATGGAAGTTCCCCAGCTTTCATCTTCAGATGCAATTACTGTGCTGTGGATGGGCAGTGCTGATTAATGCAGCCTGGTGATATACGGCACAGCAAAATGGAAAGGCATATTTATGAAGTCCTTTAATCTCCCTTGACAACAGTCTCACATGAGCCAACAGGCTCATCTAGCATGGCCACATTAGGCCAACTGTTCTCCTCTCCGCCATGCATTACTGCTGTCACCTGTCGGAGATTTCACAGGACAGCGCCTCATTTGAGGTCAATTTCTGTCTTTCCCAGCAGATCAGCGGGTCCAGCGGAGAGGCAAGCCGATAAAGTTTGGGATTTTGAGGAGTGCGGATTATAGGATCAAAAGGCGATGGCGCTAATCCCTCCCCGTTATTAAAGATGATAGTGCTATAAATGACAACACATGCAAAACTTCTCCCAACTCCAAACTCTTGGTAGCGTATGTAAGTACTTAACAGAAGCAGGCTCAAGGGATGGGGCCGCCTACAAGCTGGATTAGAGATGGGATGTTGATCCTATAGTTACTCTCTTGGTTCCTTAAGTTTCTTTTTTTCAGTGTTCAGTCTGTGGAAGTGCATAAGCGACAGTAGAATATAGATGGGAATGCAGAAGCAGCAGCCAAGTTCTGGGGGCTCCTGTCTTTGCACTGTACACTGCAATTATCTCCAGGAGCTCAGGAAGCTAATTGGAAGAGATGTGGGATAAATCCCAGCCTGGGGGAATTGTGCTAATTTTCCACTTTCATCTGACCTAATAAGAGGGACATCCACTGCCACTGGAATCATGTTATATTGCAAGAGAGAGGGAGAGAGAAAGCAATACCACTGTCATGTTAACACGCGCACTTAATGACCCCCACGCACTGGAATCTAGCTACACAACACAGATTACATTACATCGTCTGTGTTTTGTGCCTTCGCTCACTTATACAAGCATTCGGGTAAAACCCATGTGCGCAAGTGTGTTACTTCTGGGAACTGAGCCCAGTACCTCTCCAGCTGACACTGCCCTCATATTACTTTGTCCGATGAACATCCCAAACAGCACGGACACTCGCTTCATGGATTCCTCCCGAGCACCGAAGTGTGCACAACCACAGTCAGGGCTCCTCTGTGCATATGACAAATCTAATCCTCCTCCTTGAGAGATCTAACTGGGAAGTCTCTATTCAGACACCAATTTAATCACATTAACCCCTTTTTTCCCAGCGAGTGCCAAACCTGCAGCTTGAACTTGGTTCCAGGGCTCCACTGCGTCGGGCAAAGCCCGAGCAGAGGTTGTACAGGAATTCAAGTCCTGCTACTCGGCCAAGTTTCTAAACCACAAAAGTAAAAAATAAATAAAAAATCTTTTGTGAAAGACTTTGTTTTTTTAATGGACAGGAAGGAACTGCAACAGTTAATTAAAGTTTCCAATGTAAATGTAAAATCTAGAACTTTATATTTTATATTAATATGCATATAATCCACAGTCAGCTGCATTTGCAATCAATAAATAGAGCGTGCTCCATTGTTTTTGGCTGTCTGGAGAACTACTGCTGTCCCCAGTAGTGTAACTGGGGAGAAGAACTGGATTTGTATCAGTCCTGTCCATTCACACTCACAAACACACACAAACACTGAAGTGTCACAGCAGTGGCTGCACATGAATCTTTTTCCACTGTTCAGTTCCAGCCAGCTGCACCAGATGTTTATGGTTGGAGTTAAGCCTTGTTATAACTCAAGAGTTTTATACGATGATAGTTAATCACCATCAAGCCATATAGCAAACCTAGAGCTAAGAATCATTTAAACTTGATTGATTAGTGTGTAATTAGGTTGTAGTTGGGTAATTACATTTCCAGAAATTAAAGTTTAAAAAAAAAAAAGCATGCTTGTATTGCTGGAGCTCCTTCATCATAAATGTGATGTTTCTGTTTTTTTGTAGAAAGAAAAAGAAAAGCATTCTGGACACGTTTGAACGTGTGCATCTTACTGGTATTTACTCTGGTAACTAAGGAATTTTTACATAAACAAATACAAATACAGTATGCTGGTGAATTTGGAGGACTTCACCAAAGAGTCCTCAGCACTTGAACCTTAATAGCACGAGTGCAACCTGGAAAGTGTGATTATGTATTGAGACGTGACTCTGGATGGCTCAGAATGCGGGTCGTGTTAGGTGGGAACGTGCTGAGGTCTCTGCCATTTTCCAGCCGTTGTTGAGTTTATGAAGAAATTTTTTCATGAATAGGATTAAATTGTACAGAATGATTTTGTATTGTTAGTGTGCATTATTAAAATAAAACTGATGTTTCATCTTATTTCATGCCTCCTCTCTGCTGTGTTTGTCTTTAAGCTCTAAACACTGGGCAGAGATATTATATTTGAGAATAATCAGAAAAAATAAAGACCCACAAACAACAAATGGAAGCCATGGCATGCAAAACTCTTTCCAGAGGCCGGCTCATAATGCCTTTTAATGGCCTTGTTTAACAAGCAAGGGAAGTGGTTTCCCCCCCATTACCCACAAACCCCCGAATTCCTGCCCAGCTGAGGACAGGGATATCCCAGAGTTCAGTGGGAGAACCATCAATCTTCTTGTTTCCAACTTGTGCTTATTCGATAGGGAAGAATCAACCGAGATCTGGACCGAGCCAGAATTCACTACACGCGCATCACACAGCCTTTGCTTCTCTGGTTCAGCCAAACCGCTGAAATGCCACCAGAACAATCGAGTGTAATTGATGTTTTCTAGAGATCAGTCTCAGCACCGCGGGATCGATTTAACGAATCATCTGCACGCTGTCTGGATTTCCACAAAGAAGCTTTAAACGCTTGGGATGGCTTTACTTCCAACATGTCGTATGAATTTGCATCACGGTGTGACTGCGAAATTTCACAAAGCAAAAAAAAAAAAGTGTGACACAGCTATACAAAAAGTATCTAAACTATAAATGTATTTGTGTATATTTCAGTCAGGTGCACTATAGTTAAAAGAAGTTTACATTTACATCTGCAGTAATTTACATTTACAGTTATGGGTTGGAGCTGGGACTTCTCCACAGTTCCACAGGGGTGTGGGTGGGTTGCAAAGTGGCTTGCAGAAGCTGTAAGCAGCTTATAAAGCATACCCTAAATGAGAGTTGAAGGATATCAGCTATCAGCCGAAGTGAGACGGCACTGAGAGCGGCTGATCTGCCATGGTTACAGCTAAACCTGACTTTGTGAACATATATTGAGGGGATCGTGTCTGACCAAGAAGCCTCAGCCACTAGAACTCTATAGTAAGTGATTGACAGCCACAGCCACAGAACTCAGCAGAAACATGACGACTTCAGTAACTCTATCCATTGAAGACCACGTGGTAAGGTTCAAAGGTATGGAAAAGGCTAACACTTGCCTGTTTTGTCTGCCTAACAGTGCACTTTCACTTGTAACATAACACTCTTGTATTATGTCAGATCTGCTATTATAATTTTATTCCCAGAGACCATTAGAGATTTAGAGTTGGAACATTTGTTACCTTTTCTTCACTTTTAAGAGCGTTTCATAACTTTTTATACTTGGAAAACTTTGCCCCATATATTCCCCTGGTTCACATTAGTGCTTGAATAGACTCAAAGTTTAAGGACTAAAGTCAAATTTTCCAATTTCCAATTGCACCCACAGGGAAAGGGTACGGTAGCTTGGCGCTGAACTACTGTCATGAATGTAGCATTATAATACCACCTTGTTTAAATCTTCAGCTAGGACAGGTTCACTCTATATTTCACTCGCCAATTACTGCAAGTTTTTTTTTTTTTTTTTAGCAGCACAGCCTTCATAAAGTGATAAAATACAAATTCACAGGCAGGTGGGGCTGGTACCTCACTGTAGCTATGCTTTGATGATGACTGATATTTATGACTGGGGTTCATACATTAAATGTTTATCCTTCTCTTCATTTTTTGTCTGGTGGGTCAGACTCACCTTCACTACAACTACCAGCACAATAAATATGTCAGAAAATAGGCGGGGAGGGGCCACACCTTAGCTGGGGACATACTACTGCGTGTATTTATACTGTAGCTCTGTGTTCATGAAACTAGGTGAAGAAGGTAAACTGTATTAGTTTAAGCAACAACTCTTTAAGCAGCAGACATGATCACAGCAGTTAGCGTTTCATTAAAAACATTCACAAACAGTTTGCAACAAACTGGTTAACAGAGTGGAAGCATTGCATGGCAGCAAACCAGATCATACAGGCATGTAGACATGGTCAAAGGGACCTGCTGAAGTTCAGCATGCTGTAGATGTTGGTACCAGACGGGCTGTCTGATCTACAGGGGGTTTTGGAAGGGTCTCCACAGTCTCCAGATCTCAGTCCAATAGAGCACCTCTGGGATGTTGTGGAACAGGAGAGTCACATAATTGACCTGCAGCCAACAAATCTGCATCAACTGCGTGATGCTGTCATATCTATATGGACCATCTCTGTGGACTGTTTCAAGCACTTTGTTGAATCTAAACCATCAGAGAATTAAAGCAGTTCTGATGGCAAAGGGGTTCAATCCTGGTACCAGCAAAGTGTACCTAATAAAGTGCTGAGTGAGTGTAGATATACAAGTGATGCAGTTTACAGAACCCTGCATCCTGGCTGGGAAGTTGAATTTGCAGAACTTGACTTTTTTTTTTTTCTGGTTTTAGTGCCGTTTAGCATCACCAAAACTAAATTAATGAGCTTTCACTTTTGAGGACCTCAACCCCCAACGCGAGTGGCAAACGTATACTAATAATGAACCAACGAGGTAGACCAGAGGCTGCAGTTTGGGGAAGGCCTCACTGAGGATTGGCGATGGCTCCCAGGCTTGGCAAATCCCCCCCGATACCTTTGAGACAGGATGACAACCAGGAAAAAAAGAGGGGGGAGGTTAAGCCGCAGAAACAAGAACTTCCAAGTAGTTATTCATTGGCGTAAGACTGGTAGGGGAGTTTTTTCAGCTGTGGTCACCACCTGAAATTCAGATCATTTATTTCCAATTAGAGGCAGAGGCTAGCTTGTTGCCACTGTTTTAGCTTAGTTACCTGGTGGTAAGCTAAAGGCTAAAGGCTTACCACCAAATACACAAAGACTGTGTGACGCACACATACAGCCTGCCTGTCGGGGTGACCAAATCCATCATTTATATACATTCAATGAGCACGCTGTGAATTGTAGTGTAATGTTTGCACCAAAAAAGAAAAAAATTCACGTTGTTTTTGACCTTCGGTAATCGGCAGCAAGTCTGCTGTTATTTGCCAACCAATCAAACCGCATCCAAAGTTCGGCGCTTTGTCCCCACCTACAAAAAGTTTCGGTTCAGCGTCACTGAACAAAATAACTTGAAAGCGAAGCCATTGCTCATACTCAGTGTGAGATTGTATAAACTCAATATATGCCTTCAATTTGTAATATCCGCTCCGCCTTAAGGAAGAGAAGAGGAAAGGAAGCATTAAAGCAGCCCCCCGAGGTTTCCTAGGAGGCACAAAGTCACTTCAGGCATTATTGGATTATATAGCGCTTTCTGCAGGAACAATTATATTTGCTAAAGCAAACTGTGCCCCATACCTTTTAAATTCCCGTGTGAATACAAATTAAAAATGTTTTTATGCCTACTGCCGTTTTATTAATTCGTGCGGTTTGTTTCTCCAGATACCGGCAACCGCATCGCCATTAAAAAGCTAAAATGTTTTGAGGCTTAAAGCAATTTCCTGTATGAAACAATACTTGCTACATTCAGCTGAGCGTAATCTGATATCCAAAACGAATCCAGAGGATAAAATTCTGCTTCGCACCAAGAAAACGTTTTCAAGAAAACGCTGTGCTTCCATTACACCTGCGCGTTTCACATTTCACACGAGTAACAGCTCTGCTCGCTCTCGCTCTTCTTCCTCTCATCCCTCCTCTTCCCTCTATTTGTCATGTTAATGATCCTCCCATCTGGGGCTTCTGATATAGAGTTCAGAGCAGCAGAGCAGTTTCCTCATTGATTTTTGTATCTGACCTTCCTGTAACCTCGAGTAAAACAATCGCCTGTGCGCCCAGCGTCGCCCTACAGCAGGAGTCGTCCAGCAAGCCTTTAGTTGAGACAGTCAAACATAGAAGCAGGCAAAGAAAAGAGGGGGGGCTATAACACTTCCCTCCTGCCACCCTTGTGAAAACACAAGGGAGACAAAGGTTCACACAACATGAGTATGAATGTGCATTTCATCCCAGAGCTGGTGGATCTCTGTAGGTATCTTTCAAAAAAAAAAACCAGACGAGGCTTTTTTCATTACATGGAGTCAAAAATGTCCCGTACTGTCGGAAGAAACTGATAAATTAAGCAGAGGTGGAGGAGATGAGCCAGGAATTTCCCACTGCGTTGGCCTGAAAAGCACGACTGCGCCAAACCAAAGATGACAGACAATTTAAGGGTCATTACTCTGTGATTGAATGCTGTATGTGTTAGAAGTCAGATCTGGAGGGGTGAAAGGGAGGATGCTTTAAAGATAGGTTCGGGCGTCGTGCACGGTCCCCTGTGCACGCAGTGATCGCCCATTCTCTTTCTCGAAGCTTAAATGCCAAATGTCCATTGAAAACCCCACTAATGAATGAAGGTGTTTGCTCACCTTTCCCACTATCTGCACACACTCGGTTCACCTTTGAACACATCTGTTTCCAGGCTCTCTTGTTATCACGGTCCTTGACCGCAGCAGGGAGCTCGCTCCATAATAGAGATCACAGTGATGGATTAGCTGGAGTTTGGAGAGACCTCTGGAAAGAACGTTGGATCCTGCTTATGAAGTTTGACAGGAGTCCAAAAAGCCCTGGAGGGAGGCAGGAAAGGTGAAAACCTCAGACTGTAAGGTTATAATCAGAAAGCGCTTACTGCTCATTTTCTCACTTTTTGCGGGGATTAGAAGCTGTGCTCTGCTATCTGTGACCTACGCTGTGATTGTCACTGAGCTTGTAGCGAACTGCACCACAAAAAATGTGTTAAAACTACATGTTTGGCATTTATAATTTAACAAAAACACACATGCATGCACATGGGTGTGTCCCAACAGGAACTGCTTAAATGTTATAGCAAGGACACAGCCTCCATTTTGGGGCAGTCCTGAACTTAACTTTAGCATCTTGCTGCTGAGACGAGACTTTTTTTACTCTAAAGACCTTCTTTTGTTTCTTCTCTCTGGGTGCCAGTGTTGCCAACTTAGCTACTTTGTCGCTAGATTTAGCGGTTTTTCAGACCCCCCTAGCGACTATTTTTCCAAAAA
>JAVDPK010003022.1:521213-546917 GCA_034780415.1 Cichlasoma orientale | reverse complement strand
CCCCCCCCCCCCCCCCCCCCCCCCCCCCCCCCCCCCCCCCCCCCCCGGCGGCTCGCCATGTTGCGTTGGAGGCCCGACGCTGTGGAGGACGTGTTGGAGACATCAGGGCTGTGATTTGTACGTGTTTGTTTAAGCCTGAGGTTTCAGGCTGAGCTGAGTGTGTCGTTTTCATTAACACATCGATGCCGTCGGCCGTGCGACTGCAAGGTCATCTAGAGTTACACACATTTGAACTTTGCGGTTACCAAGGGGCTTTGATTTTATGCACTCGAAAATATACAGCTGTACACAGGATATGTGTGTGTCTGAGAGCTCGGCGCTTTCTAGACCGCTTCTGTAGATCACGTCAGTTCTTGTGTTTTCGTGCAGATTTTATTTGCAGAAGACGGCGCCTCCGTTACTTAAAGCACATTCATTTTACGAAATACGTCTCTCGTTTGTCGTTTTCTCATTCTTTACTCTGAAGCGTTATTAGTTTGTTTTAAAAATACAGGACACATAATGAATATATTATTTTTGTGAGCGTGCCGCTGGAGCGTTCCTCTCTCCTCAGCGGTCTCAAAGCTGCGCCATTAGCCAGGCTGCAAGAGATTTATGAAGTCCTCGCAGTCGACTATATTAAACCGCTGCTGCCTGCCAATTTGCAGAGGTGTTGCAGGTGTCAGTTGGAGTGTGAGGTGAGCTCAAGCTGGTCAATGGCCCCATTATGAACCTGACACATTCAGAGAAGTTTAAAAAAAAACTTCCTGAGCTCCTGACTCGATTAACTACGTAGTCTGTGTTTATACATGCAGCCGTTCGACATATACACTTCTGGATAAAAGAAACACATTTACCCCCAGCTTCAGTCACACTTTTCATCAGCATCGCCCTACACGTACAAACTCACAAAGGCGCAGAAGCCTGCAACGTTACAGTTATTGCATTTTGTGGGAAATGTCTTTGTACGTTTCAGCTTTGCAGAGAAAGAGGCAAAGAATATATACGACATCACTGGCCGCTGTTTGACATTCTTACAAATTCATAGCAGAGCTTTGAGCTAAATTCTGCAAACAAACCCACAACAAATGGAAGGTCCACAAGTTCCTGAGGGGAATTTTCCTATCTGGAATTCAGCGACACATTCTGTGTTACTCAAATATGCTAATTATATATGCAAGTATTTTACTTTAAAAGTTTGTCTCGTTTAACCAGCGAGCCCAGCCCGTGTTCTGCTCTTCAATTAAATTATTTTAAAATACTGTCATTATATCACAGCAACAGTCCTTTCAGGCTACTTTACATTACGCTGCATAAAATCGTATAGAAAAGGACTTAATGCCTTCTGATCAGGCACATTGTGACAGAAGAGCTGCTGCAAGTTGGAGTTACAAGTCTCTTCCACAGATCCTGACCCAGTTTACTCAAAAAAACAACAAAAAAAACACAAAAACAAAAACAAACAAACGTGCGATGATGAGCAGACGATGTAGGAACTATTTCGGTCTGCTGGTGTATCTGCCAGCCTCCGTCTACTCTCTGAAGCTAGATAAAATCACAGCTCACACGTTAATGTTTACATCCTGTCGTGCTGTCGCTACATGATCATTTCATCAGCTGATGCAATCTTTCTTCATAGAGTGACACAAATGGCAGGTGCTGTTTAATAAAAGAGAAAACACATCCCGCATGAAACTGCTCGCAAAAAGGTTTATGGGTTTTGTTACTGTGTGCGTAACCAGGCAACGACTTGTGGAAGAGATGCTGATGTTGAGTTTTCTAATGCTTTTTTTTTTTTTTGGCGCTTTGAGCACCACGAGGCAGCGCGGTTTGATTATCTTTAAAAGCTGGCAGATACATCCAAAATAAAGCACTACGGGCCAGACCGAAAATACAGTCCTGAGCTCCTCCAGTGCACATGTGGAGGCTTCCTTGGGCAAGATACTGAACCCTCGCATGGATATGCACGATGGATAAAAGTGCCTCAAGTGCATGGAATAAAGAGCAGTATTAATGTGATTTATAAAGATGCTTCGGGCGCTCAGTAAGAGTTAAAAAACACCGTGTAAATACTAGTCCATTTATCATTCACATGAATGTTTCACAGTAGTTAGGACGACCTTTTCTGGAGCCGAGGAGGCAAAGACACTAGTTCAGTTTTGGAGCTTTGCACCACCCAGCAGTCACTTTCAACTGTATCAGGGCCTTGTTGACACTGGTGGTGCCAATTTTTTTCACCAGTTTCTGAGTGTGTGTGTGTGAGAGAGAGAGAGAGAGAGAGAGTCATCAATTCCTAAATATTTACGTTTAGATACTAATTCAATCTCGGAGCTCTAACCCACAGTGATAAATGCGACGTTGAGTGGTTTTATTCTCGAGTCTGACAACATCATCAGTTTAACTTTGCCACCATTTAGAACGAGTTTCACATCGCGTGCATTAATCATAACTAGAAATCACGAAGCTGAAAAATCTTGAATAAAAAGCCAGCGATCACTCGAGTAATTATGATTCATCACGTGGGGAAAGCAAATCCTCGTGGCGATACTGAAAGAAGTGTCAGAGGATTATTAGAATTCATCCTCCTGGAACCACGAATGACATTTTAACGACTGTCCAAACAGTTGTTGCGATATTTCAGTCTGGACCAAAGCGGGGGGTGTCATCATCACAGAGGTAGAAATTAAGGAAAAAAATCCTTTAAAAAGTTAAAACGTTCATGCTGAGACTCTAAGAGTGTCTGAAACTCGAGCGCATGCGGTTTTTCCATTTCATTTGAAGTTCAATAACAGCATTCCACATCTTATGCGAACAAAAACAGCACCACGATGACAACGCATGCAGTAACTGTGAAATATGGAGGGCTAGTATGGAGGGAGGGCTTCTTTGTTATTGTCCATCAGTCACAGCCAAGAAACCTAAGCCTCTGTGGGAGGCGAGACTAGAAAGAGCTTTCCCTGTCTGGTGTTGCTCTGTCGCTGTCCCCCTGCTGGCATCTTAGAGTTTCACTCAAACCTCCCTTTGAAAGTACAATTCAGTAGAATATTTCATTTCAGCTCCGGTAGGTTAGTGTTAAGCACCGAGCTGTCTAATCAGACCCGACAGTTAATTCTGGGGTCATTAGCCATCAGAAAGTTGACGATTAAGCCCCATTACGTCCTTTTCCTTTTGATGTCGCGGACCCTGAATTATAGATCTGTTCAGTTCAATTTAACCTCACAATAACCAGGCGGCACCTCTGAAAGGTCAGTGCCACAAAGTGTTACTCAACAATCCCGGACGTTACCAGGACTCCTTTCCCTCTGTCGTGACAGTTTCGGTTGTTGCTGTGCGAGATCGCGTTTCATCGTCAGGACCAAAATGCTCCTTCACTGCGGAGGAGGAACCGAGCCCCGCGGTAAAACAGCAGGCCTCTCACTTTCACTCTCCTTAATAAAATGCTTCGATCACATCAGGACCGGCAGCTTAACCCGGCGGCATTTGATCTGTCAGTTAAAGGAGCAGAGATAATCACCGCGCCTCCGCCTGACACCACCAAAGCACTTTGTGTTTATGTGCTTGTGATGGAAACCAGTGCAGGGGGCTAAACTGTTTTTAATTTGACCAGTGAGGTTTTAGTTAGACGGCAGTCAAGGAAGGGGCAGCAGGAGGTGGTAAAAATGAATCTGAATGAAAGGGGCCTTGAGGTACTCAAATGGAGCCGATTGCAAGTAAAATGTGACTGAGGTGCCGAGGTGCTAAGGTTGGATCTTCAGACAGAATGAAGAAGATTCCCCTGCGATGGATCTATGGAGCACCTCCTGCCTGACCCAGAGGGGAGAGGTCTGCCTTTATTTGGTTTAGGTTTCCTTCATCTTTCACTGCCAATTATCAGAAAGGGATCTAATTGCCTTGTTATGAATAGCTCTCTTTTCCTTTGTTGTGCTGGCTTGAGGGTCCACGACAGGCAGCAAAGACATTCGCTTTGTAGTCGTTCTTCCTTCTGACATTGACCTCAGAATCAGAACAAGACACTTGAGGGTAAAACAAATTTGGCTTTGATTTTGTTTCCCTCGCTTAAACCTTGTGACAACAAGCTTAAATATCACTTTGTTAACATCCTGGGGTGAGCCAGAAATGACCTCAACCTGAGAGCTGCGGCCGAGTCAGGCCAAATGCAAAGTGACGTCTAAATATGTAACAGACAACAGCAGCGAGGTTTAACGTTCTTCAGGTTCTTTGTGTGGAGTATAAGAAATTAAATTGAAATCAGAAACCCCTCCTCTGGTAAAGTCCCGTGAAACAAAGCGCTTAATCTCCAGCGAAAAAAGCTCTAACAGAGAAAGACTGTGCAGCAAAGTGTGAAATAAGGCAGTGCTGGAAAAAAAATTTACCCTGGCTCAACTCTTCACGGCTGAGTAAATGTTTTAAAAAGTACTCAGAACCAACATCTGCTGGAATAATTAGATAAATCCCATCCCATCCATCCTGACCGAGCGGAGCAGCAGCAGCAGGAGCAGAGCAGCGATGCTCAGCAGTGAGAGGACGGGATTGCATGTCAAAAAGGCAACCTGAGGGCTACGATTTCTGCAGAGCTACAAGCAGACGTAATCATCTCTGACTCCAGCCTTCGGGCAAACTTCGCTCTGCTTCTCAATCTTCAGCAACCTGAAAAGGCGGGAGAAGTGGGATGGTACACAAACAGCTCACGGGTGGTCAGAGGAAAGACGCAGATCTCGTAATTAAAAAAAAAGCCATTTGAATTCAAATGCAAACATTTGCATTAAAGGAACAGAGTAACCTCGCAGGAACACATTTATTTTTGTGGAAATAGATGAGAAGATTATTACCTTAGTTATCCCCGATCAGCTTAGCTTTTTTTTTTCTTTTTATTCATTTAGTTTTTTTAACCATCACGTAAATGAAGAAGTTAGTCGGTTATTAGCTGCTCCAGCCACGGGACCAATGAGCTCATGTTCACAAGAATCTCTGCTCCTCCTACAGCATTGGTCAGAATTTAATCCAACTTACGCACAATGATCACATTATAGATCCAAACTGCGCTCAATCGCATTTGTCGTGTATCATGGATCGTGAGCTGGATGAGCTGCTCTGTCACCGACGCCCTGTTTCTGTTTGCCAAACGAAGCTAGCCGGTTACCCGCTGTAGCTTATTCACAGGTGGAACGGATAAAATTATTGGTCTAAAAATATCAGTTTACATCGTCCATAAATGAAGTAAAAACAGTATGTGATGAATTACAAGCTAAGAAATGATGTCATCAACATCTGCGGTGCACAGAGATCTTCTGATGTTTGTATTCCAAACCTACAAGCAAAGCCTGTCCCATGTGGTCATAAAACTTTGTACCTCAAGGTGAGAACATAAAAGGAAGAACTAATGTTTCCCATAGAGCCTTGGTCCCCCCCCCCTTCCCCCCCGCCCAAAATACAGTGCCTCCGAGCACTTGTCAATCACGCTGAAGGACAGGCTGTCAAGGAAATTAAACCGCAAACTCAATAACGGCTTCAGATCATCGGAGAGCAGCATTAATAGAATCAACAGAAGAAATAAAGCAATAACAGAGGTTTTTTTTTTTTCCCAGAAGAATCTCATCTTTTCCAACTGTTCCAGCAATCTCGCTCTCCGTCATCTCTAAGGTTGCGCAGTAATATATCACTGACATACTGGTAAAAACTGACCCGCTCGTGCACAACGGGCTGAAACGACAACAAAGGTCAGCTCGCTGCACCGGTTCTGACATCACTTTTACCACACACAGCTGCTACACAGCAGATTATGTTCAAGATAAGAGATATCATAATACCATCTTCGAGCATCCGATCAATTCTCTGGACATTAGGAACACCATTCCTGGAAAAAAGCCTCAGACTTTGCAGTGTGGGGACAGTAATACGGTCTTTTTAAAGACTGAAATATTTGATATACACAGTAGATTCTTATGAGCGCTTCATTCCTTTTTATGTTGGCTGCAATTTTATTGTTCCATAAGCCTTATTATACTATTATAATCCCAAAACAGGGCACTTAAGTCTAGGTCCTTTTATAGTTCTTCTTTAATTGCTCTCAGACCGTTTAACGCTGCCAGCGCTGCAGCTGAAAGAGTCTTTAGCACAACTTAGCCTGTTAATTTGACAGAACACATAAGTGTAATTGCATGTCGGATCATCCCACGCCTTAGAGATGTGGTACTGATAAGTCTATTAACTTACGCAGTCTACTTTTCCCCCCCCCAAATTTCCTCGCTGGCACTTTCATGTGAACACGCTTGTGGGTAGATTGGCAGTCCGTGGGTTGACTTTTTGAATTTTGTGTGACCTCTTAGCCTGCAGAGTGAGGGTAAGTGAAGCCTGATAAGGAAACGATATCTCTGGGATGTTGAGCTTGCTTCCCAGTACGGGCCCCCGTTTCCCTCCAAAGATAACAAAATGCCCTTCAACACCTCTAAAATTCACTAATTACCACATTTTATCTTTTTTTAAATATATATATGAACAAAAAACCTAATATTATGAAATATTGATAAGAACGTGAATATGAATACTGCCTATTCTGCTCTTTTGGAAAATATATTCATTGGACGATATACTGGATGGCTTTTAAAAGAAAAGGTTCATGCATCACATTTTTTCTCTCTTGTGGTGAAAGATGATATCGTATACTGTGCATTTATTCAACCTATTTTATGCCTTCTATTAATGACTGTCAGTGGCTGGAACCTGAATATTGGCCACTTGATGTGACAGAGCAGTAAAGTGTGATTTATGCTTCAGAGGTCTAATTGGCAGCATTTCCTCCGTCTCCAGGCTGCTCCACTCACATTTTTGACATATCTAAAAACCTTGGGAGATATATACTTGGCCTTAAACTGTGCTGGCTGCTCTCAGATAATTTATCTCTGTCTTGAGCTACCACTGAATAAAGAGCAGACCTGCTGCTGTGGCTGTATTTCTCTTCGGAAATATCGATTTACATAGTTCAGCAGAACAATGTCTTGATGGAAATTTTTTTTTCTACAGTGAGAAAAAAAACAATAAAAGGTTATAGCCGCAGGCAGCTTAGGAACAGCTCATATAATTTTAGACTAAACTATATTTTTCCACCCATTTTATTACTATCTAAATATATTACGCTATAAAAAGTTATGTAATGTGATACGACTATAATTTTTTTCGTTAACGTTGAAAATGACTGGACTTGTTTTTGCAGTGTGGCTGTGTGGATGCCACTGCAGATATTAATGCCCCAGTCTGGATGAATTGTGTCTAGCAGGACTTTTTAGAAGTTCACGACCTGCAGATCTTATACAAAATGTATCCATATTTTCTTTGGAATCTAACAGTGATGGGTTTGAAAGTGATTTGTTTTGCCTATTTTTGGGATGCCTATAACTAGCATTGCATTGCTGTGACTGCCTCACAAAGTTGTTAGCACAGCCATGAACCAGTGGTATGCTGTGACTTTTAAACAAAGCCAAGCAGAGAAGATGACAGCGCCTCACTGCTATGTATTATTAGCTAATTTTAATTAAAGTGTCAAAAGTGAAAGTACTCATTCTACAGAAAAATTTTCTCCATCAGTGTTACATGGATTCATATTACTACTGTAAGGCTGTGATCTCATTATAAATTCTTCATACCCTGTTTCATGCATCATATTTTATAACATCATACTTGCCGTGTGGCTGTCCTGTAAGGACCATATATTTCTTAAAAGAGAGCTTTTAGCCACAACCAACTGAACCTGCCTGGTCTATAAAACTCTGCATGGTAGGATTTGATGTCCTCTCTTTATGATCTGAAGCTTTGTGAAGGCTTTCAGTGCTAACATGTTAAATGAGCTTTTAAAAATCTTTTCATTCTCTACCCAGATTCCTCTGTAACACACATTGGCTAAACGGTCAGTAAAGACAGGCTATCTGCTGAGATGGTAAATTTGCTAATTTACTTGCTACCTTTGTTTTGATACTCCTCTATACGTGTATTAATACACGTGTATTAATACACAGATTGTAACTGATCTTAGACTAGCATTAACAGGACATAGACTCAGCTATGAAACTGACAGAAACTATATAATTCAATGGCTTAGAGGCAAGCTAGCGTCCAGAGACGACAGCCAATAAGATGGCATTAATTTACAGGATCGATGCAAACAGAGATCCAGTATGGGACATGAAATGGGACAGAAAGCTGCTTGAAGTGTAAAAAGATTAATTTCAGTTTAGCATGTTTTGATTGATGGCTACTGTTAGGTTTCACTGGGCAAGCACTGCATGTCTTGCTTGCCCCTCCTGTTAAACTGAATATTTAAGTGTATTTAGCAGTTGATATGTTTCCAGCTTTGAAATTTAAACATTTTGCTAAATGCTTCTGTTGGTATATTTTTAGTTTTTAATCAGTTTTAAAACACTAATTTGATCTCATTTATGTAACAGTGATATCAGTTGATATCATGCTAAATGCTTCTGCTTGTATATTTCAATTTTTTTAATACACTGCATTGATCTCCTTCATACAGTGATGAAAAGAGAGTGGAAAGGATTTCTTGGTATGTTGACCTGTGCTTGTAACAATAACATCTGTGAATACTGAAAGTCAAAGTTTGTTAATAAAATGGCTTTAATTTTTTCTTGGTGATTGAAAGTTTGCATTTTATATAACAATACATCACCAACATTAAAATGATTTAAAATTGACATTTATTTTTTTTCTCACTGTTTAACTTCCAAAGAATTGACTGTTCTCTGCACACTCATCCATATTACATGCTAACTCCCTCCTGAGTCACCTCCAGTCAACAGCACAAGTGGTAAATTCAGTGAGAGCTGTACGTTTCTCAGCCCATAATCAGAATTATTCACAGTTCTCCATGTCACTGCTATGTTATGCAAACATGCAGCACATGTCTGATTCATAAATCTCCATGCCGTATCTGGTGTAAGGAATTACTTAACTTAACATGGCAAGAAAAAAGTGAAACCATTTAGCTGTTTGGGGCAATATTGATTTGATTTGCTCCCTAAAAGGGGGAATTTATGGATACAAGGAGTCTTCTCCAGAGAGTGATATTAGTTTCCTTGAGGAGGAAAGGATACTGTCTGAGGGAGGCATGAAGAATTGGGTCCAGATTCGGCAGTGTGGGCCCCTTCGTGGATGTATAACATGTTATTAAAGGAGAGAAAGTTGTTACAGGACTGTTTCTCTTGAAGGTAACCCAAAGCTATCCAGTTCTGCGGTCGCTGGAAGAAAATGTACTTCTCGCAGTACACTGAGCTCCAGGACAGCTGACGACACTAAAACCCTCGTCTCAGTTTCTGCCTGCTTTTCTTCTTCACTCACCCCGAGCTGCTTCCTCAGCTACATGCATTCTCATTTTCACAGAGCTCACAGTTTTACTCAGGGAACAGTCTGTCCCAGCTGGAGGTTTTTTTTGTTATGTTTTGTTTTTTTCATGTGCAGCTGAATATTTTAATACAGCTATTATGCAAATTTAAGGTTCCCCTTCTATAATAACCACCATTAATGAATGGGAAAATTTAGGTAGTAGTTATTTGATTTTAACAATGAAGTGATAATATTTACTATTGGAACAGATGACTAAATACTGTGTAGTTTAGCATTCATTATCCATACATATATACATATATATATATACACACATATATATACACACACATATATACACACACACACACACATATATACACACACACACACACACACACATATACACACACACACACACACACACACATATATACACACACACACACACATATATATAGATATATATACACACACACACATATATATATACACACACACACATATATATATACACACACACACATATATACACACACATATATACAAAGAGAGAAACAGAGACAGAGAGAGCATAATAGGTCTACATTTAGCAGGACTAAAATTCACAACACATTTTACAGTTACAATAAGTACTTTATTGGTTCAACAGTGCTGCCAATGCCTGACAGATAAATATACAGATCTGAGTTGACCTATTTACAGCTTGTTCTGAAACAATACAAACTGTTTCTTACAGACATACAGTGTTCTTTAGTGTATAACATACTTTGGGCTGGTATCCTCATCCAAGCGTACATATATGGTCCCCCTTGAAAGATGTGGTGAATTAGGCTGTTTGTTTTTGTGAAAAAAGCCCTATTAAGTGTGTGTTTGTTAACTTGTAATGTGTTGTCATTAGATGTGCAAATCATCAGATGGTGCAGCAGTAGTTTGCAGGTATATAAGCACTGTGTGTTGTGTGTGTGTGGCTGCGCAAATAAGTGATCTGGAATGCACAAATTTTATGTACAATAGATAAATTGAAGCTATCAATATAATAAGAAAAAGTGACATCTGGTGTGTTCAGTAGTCTGTTTACTACTTTAAATATAATGTCTGATATTTCATCAAATTAGCCACTTTATGCGTACTTGTTTTGCATTGCAGGAATCATTGCTGGCATATGTAGATTCATAGGCGCTAGTATGTTCCCATTTTCATGAAACCTTTCAATACTCTTCACTTACAGTACAGCTGTGCACATGTACAGGCATGCTCACACATATCAAGCTCACCTCATTCACTCATAAGCCACAAACAGAACATCTATAAACACACACAGTAACCACACGTTCATATGTTTACATCAGCTCCATCCTGTATTCATATCTGGTGTGTGAGTGTCTTCATTGAACTGTTTGTAAATTCTCTGCTTGCTCTTTCTTCAAGTTCCAAATGTTAAGAGACAAATCTTTCCAAATTACAAACAATCCATCACTGCGATTTATTTACACACTATTTATAACAAAGACTTTTTTTTGTTACACATTTTCCCGCATCTGCTCCTCTGTAGCCATGCTGATCTGCATAGGTAGCTCAAACAGGCAAAGTTGATGCTGATGAAAATGCTTTTCGTAATGGCTCTAGTTATCCTTGCAAAAAAACTTGAGGGCAGCAAAGCTGTCACCATTTTTTTTACTTAACAGCTCCTGAAAACTGTCTTCAAAGATCCCTTTTAACAGCACCGACATTTTGAAACATGTTAACCACAATCCACGTTTGTCCTGCATTTCAAGTGCAGGTCTTTATACGACCCCTCTCCTCGACGTCTCCCCTTTCACTTTAGGAGCGAGATGTCATCAGCGAAGTCTCCGTGTGGGTGCAGGCAGCGGGCGAAGCGCCACTGGCACACCATGAGACACAGCGGCAGCATGAAGAGAGCGCAGATACCCGCCATGATGTAGGCGATGGTCATAAGGGTGGACTCGTCTGTCTGGGGAATGTTGTAGCCACAGTCCTCCAGGTCAACCCCGTGGAACGGACCCTCCACAGAGGCTGTGCGGAACTCGTCGTGCACTAAAAAACAGCACAGCAGGATTGTACGCAGTCAAGAAACAGAACAGCAGTATCTATAGTTCTTTTGCTCTTTCTCTGTTATATATACACCCAATTATTTCTCTCTCTTCATCCCTCCATCCCCTCCTACTCACCATGGCAGGTGCTAACAGCAAAACCAATGCGTTTCTTCTCACGGTCAAACACCACATAGAAGCCCTCCATGATTACTGCGCCCATCACTGTGCCGGTGCTGGACTGGGACACAGCAAACTTGTAGCAGTCCTCCTGGGCAGAGGCGACATCTTCCACTGGCCTCAAGTATTGCTGCACAGACGGAGAGAGAGAGAAGTAGTAAGAAGTGGAGTTAGATACACAGTCTCAGCAAGCACACCACTTGTGTGATCATCATGACTTAATTCTTAAAATAAATCATCATATGAGATTTGCATCTCAAGTATTTGGGAATGGGGTTTGAAGATACCGTCAAGAAATTAAAATGATATGGTGTTTTTATACAGCATTATCAGAGCATAAATGCTAAAAACTGGTCATCTGGTCATGTTAGCCCATTGGTAGATGATTGCTAGGCAACATGATGGTGTAATATGCCATCCATAATTTAAGTGTTGTGGATACAAATTAGATGTTGCCCTCATGAAATTAAAATGATACTATTCCTTTATAAGGTGTTACAGGTGCATAAATGTTAAAAAGGGGTCATTTTGCTGTATGGTTGTTAGGCAACACGATAACATCATAATATGTGACATAGATATAAACCTTCAGGGGCCTAAGATGTACCTGTGTGTCAAGTCTGGTTTCTCAACTACTGATTGTGTAGGAGGAATTCACAGGCAGACAGAGATTTTGTGTATTAGAGTAAGATATTGCAATGCCAGTGTGCTAGATAGAGCTGAAAAATAGACAGCAGCAATGCCTCCAGAAATCACAACTACATTATTTAAATAAAAAAAAAAAAAGTCAACAAAGCCTGTTGTGAGCAGATTCATGAAGGAAGTATTTTCATCCTACCAAACTACAGACACCAACCGTATCACTCTGCTGACTTAAGTGTCCATCTATCTCCTCACCTGAGCTGTATGCAAGTAGCTGCATGCATTCTTTTGGTTAGCTGATGTAGGCAATAGAAAGAAAGTTGTTCACAACTGGTCACAACAAGGTTTGTGTTTTGAGTAACTTGGTCATGATTTCTGGATACTTTGCTGAAAGGTTTTTCAAATGCACTGTTTTTGTTAACAAGTTACACCTAGCTCCATCATATTTAAGAGAAGGCAGACATTGCTACAGCAGATTACAGTAATACCGAGTAATACCTGAATAGTTCAAGGTCTTGGCTTCGTTTTAAAGCTTGATTGTGTCTCTAACTGAAAGTATGCTGAAGTAGTTACATTTCAAAGTAGGGTGGTTTTGAAGAGGATTTGAAGCTTTCCCCATTCATTTGAACAGGGCAAAAAAAAAAAAAAAAAAAATCACAAAAAGCTTTGTTTAAAAGATGATAAAAGTTACAAACAAGAAAAGTAATAGTACACATCTCCAGAAGAAGCTGAACGTTTTGATAGCAGAATGGTTTCTGTAGCACAAACGGTGCTGAAGTTATTAATGACCAAAAAATGTACGGAAGAAAAACTCGACTTTGGAGAAGAACAATACTGTGAATGCTTTGAAGCATTCACAGTAATGAATACCAAAGGTATGACCTAGAAACAATGATGTAATTGCACAGCTGTCCACTAGAGATCCCTGTGTTTTCATATCTAAAGTACCTTATTCAGTCCAAATAAAAATCAGATTAGAACAGACATTATCAGGTTATTTCAGCTCCAGTGTTCCTCTATATGCTGTCGTATAGCATGCCTAGCCTACACTCTATATGCAGTGGTTCACTGTATTTTACCTGCTACGCACAGAAAACAGAAGGACACAAAGTAGAAATCTTTCTGAAGCTTTTCATCTTTCTGTCAGCATCAAGGTCACAAGCCTCTCATATATTGCAGTGAACTTTGCTTCGAAATCTCATCCTATTCATTCTGCAACCATCAAGGTCTGTATGAACAGCTTCCAATAAAAAAAAAGTTGAATGATTTTTCACATCTTTAGAAAATATTTTCAAAGGGAATTCAAATCCTGTGGTCTTCTTTTTGTCACCGTTCCTAGTTGCACTTTGATGTCAAGAGGAGTATAAATATATGCATTTATTGGTGCATTTGTTCTGACCACATATTTTGTAGTCCAAAGGAAAGTTAAAATTTTCAACTTACCGATGAATACAGGGTGTCATAACCTCATGCAGTGTACAGGATGTTAACGACACACTCTGCATAACTTCGGCACCAATGGCAAAATTAACAGTATTTTTTAATTTAATCTTCTTATCAAAAGATCTCACATGACGACATTTAATTTCACATCACCTGGACAGAATTTCAGGTTCAGCAATACTGCTTTATGTCCCTGACTTTAAGAGATTCCTAAACTCCAGCTTTAGGAAACAATATTCAGATTCAGAGTGAGATGCTGTAACTACCTGCGGCAGGATGGAGATTCTGAAGGACTGGTTACGAACTTCACTCATCAAGTAGAGGGAGATAACGGGGAAGATGTGCCAGGGTGTGGTGCCGGCCTGCCAACACACCAGCTGCTCCCCCAGCCAGAACCCAGAGGGAAACTGTTCAGTCTGAAAAATCAAGGTCAGAAGGACATTCGTTGCTTCTCATAACTCACTCATCATAAAAAAAAAAATAAAAAAGTAGATGACTACTACTGAGCTGGTAGAGTATAGCAGGACTGACCGAAGAGGCAGCTTCAATAGCCTTGACTGCAGCCTGGAAGACTTTTCTCGGCAGTCGAAGGTTGGTGGTGCCACTGTCCACAATGCTCTTATCGTAGTTGTACTGTACAAGACAGTGACACAGTCACGTATTTCAAATCTCTTACACATCCTTTATTAGCCTGTTCATTCTTTCTTTAGCTTTGGCAGCTGTCTACCTATCAAGCCTCACCTCTTTGCAATCCATATTAAGGTCCTGTCCGTTCACCTCAATACGTACGATGATAACCTCATAGTACCACTCCCTGCGGATGGGTGTGTACCAAAGCTCTCCCACATAGAGTGATGAATCCACGCCACCGATGATCTGAAAACAAAAGGAAAAATACAGCCCAGTGCCGCTCTAAAACATGATCTTCGATTGTGTGTCTAAGTGTGTCTCACCATGCTTCCGCCTACAGTAGCACTGCCCAGGGAGTAGTTTTGGGTGAAGCCTGCACCACACAGCTGGAGAGAGAAGAGGTTGGGGACAGAAGTCTGGCGAACCAAAGAATCAAAGAAAGGCTCCAATTTCTCATCAGGCTGGAGCGAGAGCGAGCGAGCGAGACAGAGAGAGAGAGAAATAAGAAAAAAAGTAGGTTTGCTTTCTGAATAGGAGTGTGAATCAGACAGTAGCTACAGATTCAGTGCTATCAATAACAATAGTACAGCCATACAGCGACTATGCAACACTTAATCTACCATACATCACATTACCTGTGTAACCGGACCCCTAATAAAGGAAAGAAGCAAAAATGAGGTGTTCACTACTATATGATTAGTACAATGCAAAGTTAAGAAGTTTCACCCACCAAAGTGGTTTTCATTTGTTAATTAAATGTTTTAATAAAAATATCAACATTTAGCACCCCTGCATGGATAATGTTTTAAGAGGATGAAATAAAATATATTGCCACATAAATATTTTGTCCTGTCCCACTCTGCTTTCAGTTTCTTAAATTTCCTCCTCTTGACCCCATCAGGAGATCTGCTGTCAAATCCCATATTACTTTCTGCAGATGTCAGTATGGCAGTTATTACAGCGATGGGTGTAAGTATGATACGGGATACAAAGTCCAAGGTCTCCGTGGAAATTGCAGCCTAAATATTAGCAGCTGAACCGAGCTGTGGATTTAGACCATTGTTAAACCCCAAATAATGACATATCCAAAACCCAAAATAAGCACCTTAACGGTCATATAATTGTCATATAAGACATTTGTGTGAAATGTTGTCATAATCTATAAGTTCTCATCTTATGGTTAAATATGTTTTTTTTAGGTCACCGTGACCTTGGCCACAAAAAAATTCAGTGTCATTCTTGAGTTCAAGTAAGCATTTGTACGACATGTAATAAAATTCCACGGTCAGTTCACAGCAAACTGACCTCTGAGTAACAAAATCGGATGGCAGTGTTTATGTGAGAACGGGACAGATGGACAGACAATTTCCTTACATTCATTTGTTCTCATTTTTAATTGTCCAATTTGAAGTATTTCACTACATGTCACTGTCATTACTTTTACCAAGTAGATTAGTAGTCCAGACATAATGTAACTTCTTTGCTAACTTTAATCTTTTAGGTATCTGTGGGCATTGGCATTTGTAGGTTAAGTTTCAAATGAGAACATTTTTTCCCATCATTTGGAAGGACAGCATGATTCTTACCCGGGCTATATCAGCGTAGGCCAGTCCCAGGATTCCCTCCCAGTTAGATCCGTTGATGAAGAAGCGATCCGACTGGGTGATTGCAGCAATATTGGCGCGCAGCGTGGCGTTGGGGCCATGCGGGACTGAGACCAGGTCCGTGCCTAGCTCCCCTTCCCAGCGCCCCTGCGTGTAGGGAACGTACACACTCCTACCCAGGTCGCGGTACGAGGTGGAGCTGTTAATGAACAAGTGAGAGGATTCACTTTACTCTCCTCTGACCTTCATAAAATGTTTCTGAACAGCCTCTTTTTCAAGCACAAGTGTGACTGTATATTTGACTGAGTCTCTACTCACAGCGATCGATGGTAGTATCTGCGTAGGAAAGGATGAGCAGCCGCCCCGACAGCAAAGTTACTGCTTCCAGTATCCACCAGGATGTTCAACTGAATGCAGGGAAATAGAGATTTATTAAACACGTACGATTCGCAGGCGTGTAAAGCACCAATTTTTAAATATTATGTTTGCTTTCTACAACAGATTATTTCAATACTTTTTTTAATACATTTATGGTCTTACAGGCTTTTCTTGGCAACCAATTTTCTTTTTCTTTTTTTTTTATCTCTCAGGCATTCTCTGTACACATTTCTCTATTGTTTTAGTGTCCTGTGATGCTTCCTCTTGACCTGAATGTCCTTCTCTGCCCCCTCTCTGTCTCCGCTCCAACCCTTCCCTCCTCTCAAGTTGCCCATTCTACTCCCCATCTCCTCCTCTTCTGTCGGCATCTCTAATGTGGGTATCATATTTTGCGTAGTCAGTCAAAACAGTTAGTAAATGTATGAATGGAGCACCGCGGCAGACAGTGATGAGAATAGAAATACACCACGGCTGCTGCACATTCATTACGTCAAATGTTATATATGATCATTTACTACAATGCATGACTTAAACTACTGTGCACTGTATGTCACACAGCAACATTTATAACAGCATTTTATTGGTAAACCACCAATTCAAAGAAAGACTGAGTTCAGCAGAGAACAGAGTGGCACAGAGAAACCCAAACAGATGAACAGACAGGCAGACACTGAACCAACAGCAAGCTGTTCAATAATGGATTGGCTCTTTAAATATCCACAGAAGTGCTGGAGTCTCAAGGGCCGGGACTGAAAGCCCAGAATAAATCCTGACAGTCTATCTTAACCCCCCCTCATGTTCACATGACTGATGACCACTCATTCTGCATGTACTTTCTCCAAAAGCTCGTAACACCGTCAGCCATAATTCTGTACACGCTTTGTCCTCCTTTCTTGGACAAAAATTTGCTGACTGCACTTCATAGGTCTGCGTTTTTCACACATACATCCTGAGTCACTGGCCTGTGCACGCACGCACACGCACACAAGGATCCCAAATACTGAAAGCTGCTGCATCCTGACACACTGAGACCTCATGTCTCTCCCTGCACTCTATCTGTCTTCCTGTCCTCCCCTGGCAGAGTGCCTGCCTGTTTCATCCATTATATACCCTCCCCCCTTCACTATGGAGGAGAAATCATTTAGTATTTACCAGAACAGAATACAACATACATTCTGTATCTGAAAGTTACTGTAAATGGATCAGGATCATTTCCACATTACTTCTGCTCAATAAATGCAAAGCATTTCATCATGTTTCTCTATGTGGTCATTAAAATTATTTTGCCCATGCTGACCAACTAATTCAGGTAGTACTTTGAGCTACTGTAGTGCCAGTCTCAACCTCTAACACATACAAACTGGTAACACAAAGGTTTATATACTCTGGGGTTTACTGTGGTTCTCAGAGTAGAGTCTGATGACCTCCATGGGTCTGGGACCACAGTCAAAGCAAAATAACAGGGCGCCAGGGTGGCTCAGAGTTTGAGCAGGCGACCATATATGCCGCGTGGTGGTGCGGGCGGCGCAGGTTTGAGTCCCGACCTGCCACCATTTACCACGTCCTCCCACTTTCCTGTCTCTCTCCACTGCAAACTATCAAATAAGGCCAAAAATAAATAATGTCTTATAAATCACTATATTGTGCTTAACTATTACAAGCTGCCAATAAAATAGACACCCTGTGCCCATTATTCCCATCCACATTATCTCTGAGCCAATTTGGGCCAATAGTAATTCTGACATGACTAGGGATGAAACCAGACAAATACAATACCAGTCAAAAATTTGGACACACTCACCTGTGTGTCCAAACTTCCAGAAACCAGTGGGTACATCCATCTTTTGTATACAGTCTATGGTCAGTCCATATTGTCAAGTGGACTTAAACCCAAATCAACTAAATCACAAGAATTTAGAATTTTAATGGGGTCCTTTGAGAAAAAATGGCAAGGGGCGTTTGAGGTGGATGATGTTTCATTATTCCAAGCATCAATAAGGATTTTCCCACATTTTAATCAAAATGTGATGAGTTTTAGGGTTGTTTCTAATGTTGCCAAGCCAGTGTCACCAAGATCTTTTCCAAAACACAGACTGTATATAAAATCTGAATGTAGCTATTGTGAAGTCACCCACTGACAACATAAGTCCTGCTAGGAAGCCTCAACCTGCATGTTTTCAGCGTTGCCATCTTAGTGTTTTCAAACTGCATGTGAAGCGCGAGCAGTGGATCTGACTTTGGAGCTGAGGGCACAGCACATCATTGGCATAGCCTGGATAATCTTCTTGTCTGACTCTGATAATGACCGTAATTGTACAAAATTAACTTCATGGTCTACTCGTTAAGACATGAAACTAGTGGCTAAGCCCATAAACTCATCAAGAAAGTGTTTAGTGATGTCACAGATCACGGGAGTCAGGCCCATGTTCCCCGCAGACTTCTATACAGCTAGATGTCAGTTTGCAGCCAGATGAGTCGCCCCCTGCTGACCTTTAAAAATAATGCAGGTTTAAGGCAATTCTTAATTTGCTTCACTTTTCAGACTCAGAGCTACGTCCTCACCACACAGATTAATAAATCTCTTTGAGAGTTAGAAGCTTTATAAATAAAAACAGTCTACCTTAAAAATTCTCAAAATTATAGTTAACACAAATTTTTATTTCAGGCCACAAAGGCAATAAAAGACAAATAAAAAATGTTGCCTACAGTTTTGATATGCTTTCAGCAAAATTGGATTTTGCCTTTAAGTGAATTCATATTGATTATCTTTAGGTCAGAGGCCATGGAGCTGGTAGTGACCAGGGTGAAAGTGATTTTTGGTGCGGTGAGGCTCAAAAGTAAAGAGACACCCTTTTAACTCAAAATAATTTATGACTTATACAAAATTAGAAGACCATGTATTAGTTAAAGTTATTTACATTACAGGAAAGAAAGTAGAATTTTACGGGCATTAATGTGGTCCTGCTCACGGTTACCTCGCTGAGTACGTATAACATATTTATGGTCTGGATGCTCTTCCTTCCTTACACTGAGCTACATATCAGATGCCACTGTTTTTTTTTTTTTTTTTTTTAGAAGGTTATGTCTGCAGCCCAAAGATTCAGAAAAATGCCAACAGTCTCTGATCCATTTCTCAAATTACAATCCATATTTTATAAAGGCAGATTTCCTGTACAGCTGCCTATTTGTCACTTAACATCAGACTTTGCCTTCTTGTGTTGAAAGAAAGCAGAATAAACACACACTCCAGCCACCAAAACAGAGTGTTGTCTGTCAGTACTGATTTGGCCTCTGCTGCCTGGGACCGATCTGCAGCAGACACATCTCCTTCTCACCCTCTGTCTCTCTCACTGATACAGTGGCAGAGTGACACCTCCATTTAGCACCTTTAGGTCCTCCATCTCCCTCATCGTCTCATTGCTTTTGTTTCCTGAAAGCTGCCTGTCTGACTCCCACGTCCCCCCTCTGTCTTCTTCCGCTCTCAATCTCCCACTTTCTTCTCTTTGACACTTGTCCCTCTCTTTACGTTCTTCTTTCACTCTCACCCAACTCCGTCTTTCCCTTTTCGTCTTCTCTTTTACCAGCTCATCTCTGTCTCTCCCTCCATGGTCGCCCTTTGTGTGCCAGCCTGTACACCGCAGCTGCACCCAGCTGGCAGTCCTCACTCTGCAGAATTAATGGTTCCATTATCTGCCCGTATCATTCAGTCCTTTCTCACACTTTCACACGCACACACATGAACACAGACTATATACAAGAACACACACACTGACACACTGATGCAAGACTAAGGTAACCATATAATACAAGTAAAATTGTGGGCTATGTCTTCACTGTTTTTTTTTTTCATTTGTGCCAAATAGTTAACACTGGATTCAATGGTCATTTCAAGGTGGTACCCAGCCTGATAGTTCTCAGTGCTCTTAAAGAAGGACGTTTATGGGTAGGTATTGATTTTTAGGGTGTGCCTGGTGTTAATTGATTAGATTTTCTTACAGTACATGTGTGTTCACTGGTCAGAAAGTGATGGGGTGCACACTGAGGAGTCCGGGGACATCAAATCAATCACTCTTTGTGAATGAAAGCTTTACCTTCTGCGGAGGAGAACCCACGGCCATCTCCACGTAATATCCCTGGCCGGACTTCCCACGCAGGTTATCAATCATGTCCACGAAGCTGATACCGCCCGCTGCCGCTCCTCTCCGCCTGCGCGCAAGAGTCCTACCTGCGATGCCGCGTTCACGGTTCAAGGCGGCGGCAGGTGTCAGCGGCGCTGGCTGCTCGCCGCGAGCGCCTTGCCGCAGTGGCACGCGGATGGCTAGAGACAGGCCCGAGGAGTTAGGGGCGGATTGACCGCCGAGCAGACATACAGTCGTCCATATAAATATACTCGTCAACCAGCGAGGGTGTAACGCTTTCATGCTGAAACGAGGTTAAAGTTTTAATATAGGAGTGTTTAGGTTTGACTTTCCAGCGCTCACTTCAGTTTGACATCCAGTCTGCAGCAACCCACGGGAAGAGCTCAGGTGGCGGTGATGCTAAAATGACGGCTAAAACCATGATGGCAGTTGAACCACAAACACATAGAGACGGGGTCACTCTGTTTTCACTCCGGTTTTCTTCGTCTTAAATGACATGGCGAGGGAAGCGGGGGAAATGTCAGACTACAACAAGTAGTTTAAGTAATAAATAAGCATGAAATTTAAAAAAAATAAGTCGTCCTTACAATTAAGCCATGCAGTCCTCGGTGTCATGGACAATTTGAGGCGACGCGTAAATTAGAGTCTCTGGCTCGGAGCTCCGAGAGCCGACAAACTGCAGGCCTGCGTCGTTTCGTCCGCGCATCCTCGTGTCAAACTGCAGACAACGTTGGCAGGCAAGCTGGCCGGCAGGCCACCATAATCCGCATCCTTCCCCCTGCCCGACCCGTTCTTTCTGCTCTCCGCCTTCAAGTCTTTCACCTCCTCCTCCTCCTCCTCCTCCATCTACCCCGCTGCATCCATCACAGCTGCGAGAGCGCGAGTATCACCTCCGTCAAGTTAAATTACAAAGCCATACCATTTCCTCTGAAAATTTTCAAAATAAAGCATCCCCGACTGAAATACCCCCCTTACTTTAGGTTTTTAATTAAGACAAGCCTGTCTAAAAGGAACAGATTGGTTTGCAATGCTTTCTTAGAAGTTTTATAGAGCTGTTATACAATAGAAAACCTTTAATTTGGTTCTGTTCTACTTAAATTAAAATAGTCTTGTTTCTCCAGCTGGTGTGTGCTATACATACTGTTTAAGTTTGTTTTTTTTCCATATCGTCTTTTATTCTGAAGGCGTCGTGTTATCGGTCTCGCTCTTGTTTAGGAGCGAGCCCTGAGAAACATTGCATCCTGGGGAATGTAGTTTTCACTACTAATCCTTATTCCAATATCACAAGCAGTTATTATGAAAGATTGCTTTATTATCCCAGACAACAAATAGATGCATCACAGTTGCACAAATGTTACACATGATTTCATAAGCATTGCTGCTGAAATGTATTGTAGTGTCATGCATGTTTGAAAGTATGCTTTATAACTGGAGTGTTAACACTGTGTCTCTGCAGTGCTTGTATGCAATCATTCATTGTTTGTCGTAATTCATGTAGACATTATGGTTATTATGTTACACTTTAATAATTTATAGTATCCACATAGCTTTATTTTGTAAGGGAGATTTTCCATAAACTACTGGAAACAGTGTGAAGCTGCCATATGATATTATATAAAAGGAGGGAAATTTTTCATTCACAACACTGCTGCCGCTTCACTTCTTTTGCTTGACAGGTTGGCTCTCTCAAGATGAGCCTGCACGGTCCCAGAAGGAAGGGAGCTGGAGGCAGGAGGCAGATGCTAGAAAACTGTTCCCGCCTTTCCTCTCCATGTGTCCCATGGAGTCTTTAGTGTGATGAAACAGTTCACACTGCTCCACCATCAGCGGATCCGGGCCCTCCTGTCCTGAAGATGGGTAGGAAAAATGTTTAGAAAGGTACCGATGACCATTTAAACCAAACCTGCTGTCTATTAAATGTAAATCAGTGGCCAAAAGTTGCTTCAAATAATCTGATTATGCTTATCCAGTTTCAAAACACTGAAAGAGTAAATGTTAAGACTGGAGGTCAAAAATAAAACTGCTGGATCAACCACCAAACAGGCTGTTTCATAATCTTTTCTTTAATAGTCCTGCTCCTTACAGTGAACGTTTCAGTAAGCAGGTCAAATAAATTCAAACAGGTATTCACTGGGAGAATTTAGTTTTATTCCACAAGCTAAAATGACTTTAAATCATTTAGTAAACTGTTAAAAAAAAAAAGATACTGACTGGTTGAAGTCTTTGATTCACAGTTTATTTGCTCCCCAGATTTGTCGCTTAGAGTTTCAGCTCTGCCCTCTGGTGGACACCACACTGCTAGAGGACTGGCATTACCCCCCCTACACACACACACACACAAAAAAAAAATGAAGAGGTGGAGGAAAGTATTCACCTTACACACATACATTAAATACATGGCAGACAAAGACAAGTATATAAGACAAGACATGTATATGCAGTAATAGCATCCCTCACAGTTGTACCGTACATGGCCAATAACCTGCCATCTATGAACCTCCTTTCTTTGCATACAAAGGTCAGAGATTAGCTATCATCAACACTGCTGTCTTATCACTATTTGCCAGGTGATAAAAGTGATAAAGAAACCGTGTGCTCATGTCGTGAGTTCATCTGGCCTGTCCAGGGAAAGATGTGTTTGTTAAATTAGGTGAAGTGCATGGAAAGTGTGACACTCACCAAGCCTGGGGGTCTGTAGTCCTGAAGCCTTTAGCAAATGGGTTGCTTGCGATTTTTAACTGAGTGATCTGAGAGGAGCGAGTGAAATAAATGGCATAAAAGGAAAAGAAACTGCTTAATGCACAATGAACAATATCAAACAGACAGTGTAATGTGTAATGTGGATAGATTTTCTTTCACATTGTAGCCTGTTTCAGTCTGCATTTGTACCCTGTGGTTTTGATAAGCAGTTACAGCCGTGAAGCGTGTCTCAGGGAAGGAAAACGAGCAGAAGTTCTTGTATGCATTTAAGTGGCTGTTGGGCGTTGGATCCACATACACCACATGGAAACGCGGCTGGTAGCGATGCATGGAGTTGAGTATCATCTGGCAAAAGGTAAGTAGGAGAAAACACACAAAACTTAGTAGTCAGTTTCGTACACTCCTAGGATCTCTTTTTCTGACCTCAAAAATCAAAGCCCTCGTTTCCTGCTCCATATTTTTATTCTTGTAGTCTAGTAGAGGAGCTTTGCATGTAGAGTTCAAAATAACCCTTACGTATACACTGAGCCTTGCTGCAGAGCCTCAGTTAATTCTCTCTCTGAAACAACCGGTTTAGTTTCCTTTATTTGTTTAGTTATTTATTAAACCTTTATTTGACCAGGTAAAATGTTTGAGAACCAGTTCTCATTTACAAACATGACCTGGCCTTTCGGCTTACTTCTGATTGGCTGCCCCTCATACATAGAAGGCTTAAACGCTCAGATTATGGCTGACAGGTATTACTTTCACATACACTCACCTCATTATTTGAAATAGTACCAATCAAAAGTTTGGACACACTCACCCATTGCGTGTGTGTGTGTGTGTGTGTGTGTGTCTGTGTGTCTGTGTGTGTAACTAACATGTCCGTTGTCATCCAGTAGGTTGTTGGTGAGCTTTAGACTGTCGAAGGACACAGTCTGCTTCATCCACTGGGCTCCGCGGGCAGGTGAGTCTGGGTGGAAATGCATCCTGCTCGGGGCTGCGACATCTGCTCTTCCTGCCACTAACCAAGAAGAGCTGTGGAATGCATATCTGACACACACACACACAAGTGTTAAATGTTCACAGCAGGACTTGCAGTGTGATGATGCTCGGGGTTAAATTAGGGTTAAAATATACTGGGAAACATCACAAATGCACTAAACACAGTTGTGCAAGTTGTGTTTCTGACCTGTATCTTTTGTTGTCAACGGGGATAAAATCCATGAGAAGTACATATTCAGCAGACGGGTCCATCCCAGAGATTCGCACCTGGAATGTTGGAAACATCCTCCTGCAAGTAACAAACATGTTTAAGTAAGAGGCACAGAAGAAGGACAAAAAAGAAACATACACGATAAGATGTTTAGTAGGAATGTGTATAAATGTGAGGATTTTCATCACCTTCCAGCTTTGGTAACAATCATCTCTGTGCCCAGCTGGTCAAACTGCTGCCAGAGTGCCTGCATCTCCAGCTGAACTCTGACCCCACTGATTTGGGGGCACTTGGTGCTCGACAGTGACCCCTCATCTGTGCAGCAGGGCAGAGATAGATCACAGCTCTGAGACAGCTGAAGACCTGAGGAGAGGAGAGATCAGCGGTACAATTCTGTTCATATTTGCATAACAGATTCTGCCTATGCTCTTCGATAAGATAGCTTTGAACATGAAACACTTACCATTCATCATTTCAAAGCCTTTAATTTGATAATATGTATGAAGGTGCTATCTTGCTTCTTCCAGTCACTCCAGTCTGTTCATCCGCTTCTGATGACGAGTAGAAATGCCAGTCATTACATCAACCCACGGCTTTGCAAAGCAACATAGAAGTGAAAACTAGGGGGGAAAAAAAAAATCTGTATTCCAGGTTTTACGTGCCACAATAGATCTACATCCAAATCTGTGGCGTGTCCGGTCGCAGTGTGAATCAAGCTGGTTTTATACACCATGAGGCTCTCACTGGGGACCTCCATGGCCGACTCATCCATTACAATACTCACGGTGCCATTGACACACACTAATCACAGATGCACTCACTTGCAGCCCTGAGAATTGTAAATGCAAAAATGTACACACACACACACACACGCACACACACACACACACACACACAATGTTTCTGGAGCATCTCGAAATCTCTGCCTTTTTGTTTCTTATAGCCTGAGGCCGTAAGTGGAGCTTGTCTTGACCAAACCGTAGCACATTAATAACATCCTAATCAGCCCAGTGTTACAGGGTGCAGACAGATGAGGACATCATCGAGCTGGTTTTATTATTCAGAGTATTTTCTGGGAGCAGATTTTCAACACCTTACTAATTAGGGAGCTGGTTACTCCTTAACACTGACCAAGGTATATGTTTCGGAGTCTGTTTGAAAGCAGAACTCTGGAATATTAAAACATCATATCTTGTCGGGAACCCACTGACGAAGTTTGGACTCGTGCCTGTTGCTGTCACCGGCATTAATGCTGTTGTTGTTTTTAGATTTTGGAGAATACGTCGTCTTGGGTTGCGACAGCAAAGTTTGATATGTGATTATGATCATTCAGAGTGGTTTGAAAGTCTTTGGCAGCGCAGTGTGGATGCAACGTTTTGTGTGTGTGTGGGTGTGTGTGTGTGTGTGTGTGTGTGTGTGTGTGTGTGTGT
>JAVDPK010003022.1:488231-521113 GCA_034780415.1 Cichlasoma orientale | reverse complement strand
TATATATACACACACACACACAGATATATATATATATATACACACACACACACACACACATATATATATATATATATATATATATATATATATATATATATGAATAAGAGCCTGCATATGACAAAATCAGATGAAAAAGTATGAAGAACCAAAGAAACTGCACATGTTCCAAGAGCATACCACATTATCTGTCAAATGTGATAGGGGCAATGTTGTGGCATGGGCATGTATGGCTCCCAGTGGAACCAGGTCACTAGTGTTTACTGATGATGTGACTACTGGGAGAAACAGCAGCATGACACACAAACAAGCAGCAACTGATGGCGGCTGCAGTAAAGGTCTAGCCGAGCATCTCAATGGAGGAAACGGCATTTAGTGATTTCCAGACTTTTAAAAACAATCCGTATATTTAAAATTATATTAGTTTGTCCAATTATTTGACCCCATGAAAACGGGGGGACTTAAAAGTTTAACATCAACCTATATTTACTGTTTGTGTTTTTGTGTATGCAGTCACAATTCTAACCCTACGCAAGTCAACAATAAGTCGTGCATTTTTTCCAACAATTGGAGACTACTTTCCCAATTATTCCGATACCACATAAATGCATAATTATGTCTGAAACTTTTTTATTTTTATAGTAACAGATTTCACTTAAGACCAACTATCTAACTGCAGAGGGGAGAGACAGACAGTTGGATAACAGTCTCCCTAAAGCAAGTCTTATTATATCAGCAGGTCTCCTGCTGGAATCTGACTATAGACTTTTTTTTAAATGTGCATCATGTCGTACAGTCAAAAGCTCAAAAACAGAAATCATTTCAGATATTTCAACAAAATGCATGTTACCATTGTGCTCCCCTAGATCAACCAAGCAAATTACACAGATGAAAACAGAACTGCACAGTTATACATTGTAGAATTACTGTGAACTCCGATATGGATCCTAATGCGTTACGTTTGACTATAGTGAGGATTTTGCTTTACATAAATTAACTCAAAGTACTGCTCTTAGTTCACTCTGCATAATCAGTACTATCTTTTCCAGATAATACATTCATAAATATTTCATGTTAGGACTTATTAGGATTTATTATTTTACTCTTTAGTATCACTCTAACCTATTTAAAGTTTGTTGCACAATTTCAGATAAATTGTTTAGGTTATTTACAAAGTTTTCTCGCTCACATTTGATAAACCACCCGTTTTCCCCATCAGCAGGCAGTTCAGTACAAGCAAACTAATGCATCTGTGGAGCAGGAAGGTTTTTCTCAGCTACAATCAGCAGTGAAGCCGATAAAGTAGTTCCACGGGTTCAGCGTAATCTGCATTTGGGCTGATAGACACGCTGAGGAGACATAAGAGAGCTGACCTGAACCACCCCTCACAACGACGGCATGCTGCAGACACTGGCTCTTCTGCTGCTACAGGCAGCATATGGTGAGTAGTTTGGCCTGATTAGAAAAGGAAAAGTAGCACAATTCTTACAAAAGACAAATGTCAGGCTTAAAAAAAAATTCAGTTGTATAATCCATGATAATTCTAGTTTTTAGCTGTGGCACACCTGCTGTCCCTCCCAACACTGGTAGGATTGTGAATGGAGAGGATGCTCGTCCCCATAGCTGGCCTTGGCAGGTAACTGCAATGATTTAATGCACCAAAGCCACTCTTTTGTTTAGAATTACTAAATCGAAAGCTTCTTTTTCTCAGATCTCCCTGCAGGTGAAGCATGGCAGTCGTTACCATCACACTTGTGGGGGGACTCTGATTGGACCTCGCTGGGTGCTGACCGCTGGACACTGCATCTGGTGACTAACTAGTTAAGCTTGATCAAGGGTTGAGAGTTCAGAGCATAAAGACAGAAGTCGGGGACTGTGTAAAAGCACACAGAAAAAACACTGTCATTCAAAGGGATACAAAAGTATCAGGAGAAGAAAACTGCTAAATCTTAAATGAGAGAAACTGTCTTACAGGCCAGGAGATGTGTACCGCGTGGTCTTAGGAGAGCACGACATGATCCAAGAGGAGGGCACTGAACAGGTCAGAGATATTCTGCGCATTGTTGTCCATCCCAACTGGGACATTGATCATGTGGCTGATGGGTAAGTACATTCTGACCAGTCAAGAAAATGCATTAAAAAAGTAACTTCTCTGGTAGCTTTAATGTTATTTTACGTAAAGAAATGTAAAGCAAGTAAAAAGAAAATGGTCTTGCATAAGACTATTTAAAATTTTTTACTGATTAGTAAAAAACTAACTATAATAATGATTCCCCCCCAGGAATGATCTTGCCCTGCTGAAACTGGATAAGAGCCCCATTATGAATGACAGCGTGGGCGTTGCTTGTCTTCCACAGGCTGGAGAGATCCTTAGCCACGGGGCCCCGTGTTACATCACTGGCTGGGGCAACCTTTACAGTACTGTCACTGTCCCCTTCCTGCCATGCTAATCACTGCATTCTTCCACCTGTATAGACACAGTCTGTATTTACTGCTAGTGTTGGGTAGTAATACCTTTTGTAAAAGCATCTAACTCTCATATAGTTTTTACATGATAACAGGACCAAGTGCTAGCCAAGTGTAGTTCAGGGATGAATGTGTCATCAGTGTTCAGTATGTATATAGCAGATGGAGGTAGCCATCGAGACACCAACGTCTGGTTATCACTGTGGTTTTCTGTCCTAGCTTAGCCAGGAACTTGTACTTTGAAGGTGAACATTCTCCAGATTGCATCACACTTTTTCAAGTTTTACTGCCGCTCAGCCAGTAGTTAGCGAGCGTTTGCAGTCGGCATCTTCTATGACAACTATGGGCAATCAAGACAAAGTTTTTGGTGCAGAACCCTCTTTGCAACAACAAGCAACCTGGAGCAACTGCATGCCAAATGTTGGGCAATACGTATTTTTTGGGACCGGTGGCACGTCAACTGCTGAGCAATGTGCACATGATGCAAATAGAAGTCTTTGAGAAAACTCTGCTCACTTGTTCCCCAGTAGCCATTTTATGGATGAGTTTATAATCTCAGTTTCAAGCCTTAATAAATACTCGTATATGTTCATTTTGTAAATTATCTTTCTTGTGGACACTAATGTGGAACACAAAGTAAGGTATGCTTCAATGCGAGCTTACCTTTTGACAAGTCTATTACGAGCTTGCAGCGTCCCTTGATTTAGCAGTCAGACCCACCCTGTGCTTAGGATGTGAAGATAACGGCAGCTAAAGGTTTGAGACTTCAGAAGCAGGTATTCACAAACCAGTGCGTGACGTCTATGTCCAACTTTTATATACGGTCTAGGGATGCAGTTAAACCTAGACAACATTTTTGGCTCATGTAGCCACAGGCTTACGAGGTCTAACATGTTAGTGTTGCTAATTCCCTGCATGCAGAGGTCACTTTTAACACATAACACATTTAATGGACCTGCCTAAGTAAGGCAAGCTAAGAATAATGTAACTAATTGCTTTTAGTGCAAGTTTAAGTAATAAAGCAAAGTAATTGCATGTAGTACCGGTAACAGTGATGAGCGCTGTTTTCAAACAACTTGTCTGATTCTGCCTGATGCATGCAGCATACAGTATGTTGTATTTATGCTTTGCTGAGCAGCTCTATCCTCTCTGTGTGTCAGCTCATGGGCCCATGCCTGATAAACTGCAGCAGGCCTTGCTGCCTGTGGTGGAGCACAGCGTGTGCAGCCTCAGTGACTGGTGGGGGATCACCGTCAAGAGCACCATGATCTGTGCAGGAGGAGACGTCGTATCTGGATGCAATGTGTGTGAAGCATCAAAAGAAAGCAGCTTGTGGCTGTCAGAACTGAATTACCTGCAGTGAACGAGGTCAGCCACTTCATACTCCAATCCGGTCTCTGCTTGACTTTCTCAGGGGGACTCTGGTGGTCCTCTTAACTGCTTGGGTCAGGATGGTAGATGGTACGTCCAGGGCGTAACCAGCTTTGTTTCCTCCCGTGTTTGCAATGAAGTGAAGAAGCCCACAGTCTTCACCCGCATCTCTGCCTTCACCGAGTGGCTCAGTGAGGTAAATCAATCCTGTTTCCCATTCTGTTCGATCTATAGTATCGCCTCCTCTGTTCACGAGTCTGTCTGCAGAGACACAAAAGTATTTCACCCAGTGTCACTGATAAATAAAACATTTCACCTGTCAATAAATCATGTTGTTTCTTTAGGTCATGCTGCAGTACTGAGCATCTCCTGGATACCAACTCATGATGTGCAAAAAATAATGAGATCCCAAGTCAATATTTCTCCCTACTTGGGTGATTTCATTTACAGGTTAGACATCACAATCAGTACAAAAAAAAAAGCATTAAAAAAAGATCATTCCATAATAAAGTAATTCCTAAAAATTAAATACTTGAAATGGCTTTTTTCTTCACTATGGTAATGCCCTACAACAATCCCTTAAACAAAAATGACATTTTCCACGTCTTAAATACGTAAAAGAAAGGTGTAAAAAAAGACTCTCTGTAGTACCACTTCATATTTCACCTCTCCCGCTGTGTGATAAGAAGAAAGAGGAACGGCTTCCCATCGGCGCGTGTGGACGACTTATGAATCAGCTTTTCCTATCAATCACTACCAAGGTCATCCAAGTTTCAGCACCAGTGAATATACAGGCTGATGCACGCAGATGGGAGCTGAGCTGGAAAGCAGCCTTTAGCATCAGATAAATAACAGCAATTGGTTACCTTGATGCACGGCGCTACTGAATCAGATAACGGCAGCACTTTGGCAAACCCGGTAATAACAGCGTTTGCTATTTTTAGCCCAACAGAGAGTGATAATTAAATAAGGGAAATGATGAGCTCATAACGGTTTGATTTGAGGGAGAACTGAGTGAATTTTAATGTTTCTGCTACTTTCAGGCATCTTTCAGATCTAAATGTAACACGAGTCAAGGCAAACGCTCACTTTGAGAATTTGTTACACATCACGTTACGTGCGCATTTGTATTTTATCATTTATGCAAAGAGGCATTTTACAGTTGAGGGCCCTTTTTTAATGTCGCAAAAATCAAAGTCTAATGGCTTCGAGTCTGAAAACTTCAAAACTTTAAAGACCCTTAAAGCCCTCAAAGGATTGTCTTCAGCATATAAAGTACTCAGTATGCTTTAAAGCTGGTATCTGACTTGTTATAAGGCCTTCCAGCTTATTTGACATACTTTGGTTCCACGTGCAGAGCAATTAGAGTCACTGCCTTGTAGTAACGAGATTGAAGGGATTTCTCATAATTCAACCAGGAAATTTATCCAAACGCAGATAAAAAAAGACTCAATTGAAAACAACTGTGGTTGAGCTTTAATTTAAAAATCGAATTAACCAAATAAGAAAATAACAAAAGGTGCCAAACCGATCAGAAATAGAGGAGAAGCAAAGACAAGCAGCTCACCAGCTCACACAGGAGGGAGAAATGAGACACAGGTGAAACCAATCAAGGTGGGACCGCCGAGGAAAGGATGGCAGCAGCAAAAGAGAGAAAACTAACCTTCAAAATAAAACAGGAAGTAACAAAAAGACAATTAACAGTAAACGTGAAGACAGACACGGCATGAGGAAATGAAAAAAACACATCAAATTTATTTATATGTAACACATTTAAGCACAACGGTTACTAAACAAAGTGCTGTACAGCAATCAATTAAACAATTAGGAGACAGTTATGGGAAACAAAATTACAAAACACCAAGAGAACATAATTAAAAGAATAATTAAAACATAATTATTTAAACCCAACCAACTGATAAATTGAGGACAGTAACAGAATTACTGTTTATATAGTCAGATAAGATTTGTATCTACATTTCTTCATATTATCCTGCTAGGAGTAAGCCAGTTATCAGTACAGGCATTAGAGCATCTCCTCCAGGTTACACAGAAGACGTGAGATGGATACTTCCTGTCTTTCTCATTTTGGCCTCCACAAAACCTTTTCTGCCTGATGTGAAGATATTATCTTTTAATGCAGTCTCTGTAATTCCTGTGACCCTTAACCTGTTACACAGTGGATTATGATACCATGACACCTGCACTCACAAGACTGAAGCTGATATATTCTAATGTGACTTTATCATAATTAGTTGTTGATTATATTTTGCATTTTGCATCTGAATCATCAAAGTAGCCGACAACTTTATATGGATAAAATACGTCTATAACAAAGAGGGCAAAAACGGTTACAAAGGTTCTTTAAAGCTGTATACAGCACAGTGCACCTACATCGATTACAAGCTGTGATTCCTATCAGCAGAATTGGTGTTGATGGACTGTAGATGGAGCAGAGAACAAGGAAGCACTTACTTCATTACAAATTCACATGGTGAGCTCAGTCTTAAACACATGCTGTGCAAACTGTGTGAGAGCTTCCAGGTTTGCTTCCAGCATTGACATGAACGCCAACCTTTTGGCATTTATCTGTCCCCATCTACTGGTACACGCGGGAACTTCACAGACGTTCCATCCAGAGGACAGGCGAGAGGAAAAGAGAATTAACTGTATAAGTAACTTCTGGAACTTCTCTTGGTTATATTATATATAATGAATTCCTCTTTAACTTGGGGTCCTGTAGACACAATTTGACGATTTCATCACTGCATGTTTTTCAGGTAAAAAATACTTGTAGCTGAAAGGTGGCTGTGAGTAAGATGTAAACACTGCATAAACAGCATATCAGTTCGCCTTTTCTCCAATATTAAATGTTTATGTCGTACATAAAACTTTTATTATTCATTCTATAAATTAGTCATGAAAGTGATTCCTTTCTCATGTTTTCATATGACATGTCTACTTGATTAATTTTTTATAATATTTTGTATATGAAAATAATGGCATCTAAGTGAGATATACAGTGCATATACAGTAAAACAGGAATATTTATTTTATTTTTCTTCTATTTTTCACATGTGAATTTAAAGTTATTTTTAAGGAGCATTAATGAAGGTTTGCATAGGATTTTACACACAGTAACACATTTCTATCTCTAAAACCAACTAATAATACAAAAACATGGTGCTGTGAGCTAATGAGGTCTCCTGCCACCTCTTGGTAAAAGAGTCGTTCACTGAGCATCGGTTCAGACCCGACCAATGCCGAACACCACCTCAGCCATAATAAGCTACACGTAACATACATCACAGAGTAATTAATGTTTCTAGAGCGGTTATTTTTCTGCACTCCATTAACTATGATGTAATGTATACACTTCTCACAGCCTCCGAGTGGACCACTGAACCATGGTGCCTTGTAGCCAGCAGTCTCAGTCCACACTACGGCCATGTGGAGGCAGCAGGCTCTCACTCAACTCAGTGCAAACGCCACGGTGTTAGGCTGCTGTCTTTCTATTAAGCATTAACTGTAGTTTTATGTGTGTGTGTGTGTGTGGTGGTGGGGGGTCCTTTATTTCAGCAGCTCCAGATGCCAAATGTTACTCTCAGTCTCGAGCAAACTGAGGCGTTTCATGCTGCTAAAGGTCAGCGTAGATGATGTCATTACAACTACCATTCGTCCACTAAGCAAATTAAAATACAACTTCAGCGTTTGATCTTTTAAAAAGTCCCTTTGGACTGAGACACCTGTGGAAAGGCACCAGCCATCCATCACTTCCAATTTCACTGTCATCTCAGTCACAACCTTGACAGCTGCTCGGGCTTATCGCCTTCAGAGATTCGGCCAGTTTGGAAAGGTTGAGTTTTATGGTTTTATAGATTACAGCACAGCCCACTCACAGCTAGTACTCGAGAGTGGCCCTTCTAGGCCGTAACAAGAGAGCAAACGATTTGACCCTCTGTGGACTGTGCCAGCATGGCAGCTAGATGGAATCAACTCAGTGGCTCTTCAGGCAATCATTGACTTTGATGCCGTAACAACTCTCAGAAAGATAACAAAAAATTATGATGGAAATATTGGGTGGAGGAAAGCACCGCACATCGCTTTGTAAACGGACAGGATTTTAAGATAGATTTGAAAAAAAAAATAGATGTTAAAAAAATAAAAAAGGAAAAAAAAATCTCCAAAAGACACACATACATATTTACAGACATGACCACAAAGTATTATAGCAGCGTGTGGGTGGAGGGACAATGAAAGCGAGAGTCCAAAGTTTAAAGGTGAGTCTGAGCCGATTTTTCCATCATATGTGGGGCTCCTGCGGCCACAAGGGGAGAAAGCGCTGCATCAAACCTAATGGGTTAGTCAATAAATAACCAGGCGCGCTGAAAAATATGGCTACTTTCAGATGCATCTTCATATATGACACCACGCTTTGAGCCTTCAGGCCCAACTCGGCGCACGGACAGATTGTGCCGCATTCGCGTGTGCACTGTGGAGAGGTCAAGGTCTGAGCCAGAAGCACTGTTACAGCCAATCAAATACAGCGTATATCACACATAATATCACAGCTCATAACTGCACAGAAGCCTCCAGGCGCAGGGACACATGCACAATCACCAGAGATAAATAGATATTTAATCAACAGTCACCTCAGGATGACGTGCCCCACCAGTTTTTATGTGTTTTATCTGGGAAAGAATTAAAGCTGTTAATAATTACTCCCTCTGAAATGCAGCAATGCAACATTTGATGAAATAATAAACGCGTTTTGGTGATTTACTCATAGCTGACAATAACGACACGAAGAAAATATTTGTCATATGACGTGTTCAAAATAAGATTTAAGCCTGTGTGTTCAGATTTAGCACTCACAAACAGGAGGTCCTGTTTCCATGTTCTCCCTGTGCCTGCGTGGGTTCTCTCTGGACGCTCCAGCCTCCTTGCAAAGACATGCATGTTAGGTTAATTGGCCTGTGGTGTGGATGGTTGCCTGTCTCTCCGTGCTGGCTCTATAATAGACTGGCAACCTGTCCAGGTTGCAGCTTTTGACCTACAGCAGCTGGTGGAGACTCTCAAGATCCTGAATCGGACGAGTGGGGAAGGCGATGGATCGTTCGGGTTCAAAATGCGTGTGATGACTGGCATAATTATTATTACTTTAAAAACACCTCTGTAATCGCTCCATTTTCACAGCTCTTTTTGTTCTTTACCTTCTCATTTCTTTAAATCGGTTACTGTGCGCCACACCGGGACGCTTCAGTCAGCCAAACTTTATTTGCTCAGTTCAAAGTGTTTTACAGATGACTGACGACTGATAGCAAGAGTCGGCTGCAATAAAACAGAACCAAAAATACAATAACGATCTTAAAATCTATTAAAAAGACTAAATATTGTAAAATAGAATAAAGAAAATAAGTTCACGAAAATGAAATGATGAGCAGATACAAAACGTAATGCTCAATAATGTCGATTAAAGACAGAGTTTAGACATTTTGCATTCTTGCTTGATAATTTTCAGCTCTCAGAACAGATTTCATTCACATTCAAAAATCACTTTTATTGTTGTTTTTTTTCCTTGTCTGACATTCAGATTTTAAATGCCGTTATAAATAATGTAAATTTTATTTTTTTAAAGTTGTGCTTTTTGTTCAACTTTTGGTTTGCGTTTGCATCCTGTTGCCTGTGAGAGTTTCACATCACGCAGTGTAATATTACAAGTGTTTGTTATTTGTATCTTATCTGCAGTGCACTGCCAGCGTTACATCATGTTGCCTTTGCAGAGAACAAAGTTTGCATGGCAGTAAAAGGCTCTCTTTCACGGCTATTTCATTATTATTAATATTAATTTGCCAGTGCAGTAGTTTGCCTGAACACTGTGTATCTGATACTGCCTGCGGCCGCAATCATCTTATTGGTTGTGCAGTAGTCAAGTACTACAGTATAATGATTGATTCCTGGCTATGAGCTGTTTTTTTGAAGCTACAAGATACAGGATCAGTTTCATTAGACATGAAAGCAAATTAATGAAAACAGAAAAAGAAGATTTATTTATTTATTTAGTAACTGGATTTAGGGTTGATTACTGGCATGTTCTTCTGTTAGATTTTAAACTTTTTAAAAGGTGCAGAAGAAGAGCATGTGCTGCCAAACATCCGGCTCCAGGCAGAATATTAACCTGTGACCAAAGCAGGTTAAACCAATGAGGAACTCTTAAGGCTGCTTTTGGAGTTAACTTTCAGAGAGTAAAGTTCAGTTTCAAAATAAAACATAATCACCAAAGTGAAACAAGCAGGTCCCAAATTTACCATAAAATCAGTGGCTGCTTCCTGGGTCTTACATGGTAAAAATGTCACGGTCCCTGGCTCTCACAATCACTTGTACAGTATTTTGGTTTGGCTCTTTGTAATGTTAGTTTTCCTTTGTCATTTATTTTATCCTCTGTTTTTATTCCAGTTCATGTCTTGGTTATGTAGTATTTAGTTATCATCTTTTGAGACCCCTAGTCATGTCCCCCCCGTGCCTGTCAGGGCTCCCTCAGTCCCGTGATTGTCTGGTGTGTAATCCTGTCCTGTTCCTTCTATCTTGTCTCCATTTTTGTTTTTTCATCTGTCTCTGTGTCAAGTTTGTATGTCTTAGTCTTGGTCTCAGTATTGGTTATATTTCCTGTTTTATTTTGGTAGTCTTTGTCCCATGTCTTTGTGTTTTACATTCCTTAGTATCATTTCCCTGGTGTATCTTATCTCCCTGATTACTTCATGTATATATACTGCCTGCATCTTCCTTTGTCCTTCGTCCTCCTCTTATGCTGTGTGCTTCGTGTGTTTCTGCCTCCTGCTCTGCATTATTTTATATTTATTCCCTGTGAGTATAAGTTCAGTCCTCGTCTTACAAGTCCTACATTGGAGTCTTAATTCTGCCTACCAAACAGCCGTTCCATGACAAAAAATTAAAGCAACAATAACAAAAATAACGATAATCACCACCGTCCCTCACACGAAACTTAAATCAAATTTGTTTAAATAAACTAAGACCTGTAAAGCTGATTCTTAGCCATCAACTCAGTGAACCAGCATTAAATCTGCAGTGATTATTTTATTGCAAATGTGAGTAAGTTTAACAAGATTGTAGCTTAATCATTTGCTCATATTCACACCAGTTATTATAGATGTAATATGGTGCATCATTAAAATCCTATCTCTGGCATATCTCGCACTATAATCTTACACTAATATAGTGACCAATAAACACATGCAGGTACAAGGCTGTGTGTGTGTGTGTGTGTGTGTGTGTGTGTGTGTGTAAGCGCGCGGGTGTGTGTGCGCGCGCGCACGTGCGCATCTTATCTAAGAAGCTGTAAAGCTGTGCGTGTGTGAGTGGGAGGGATAAGTGTATGAGCGTGTGCGCAGACAAACACATGCTTGGGCTTCTTTGAAGATTATGGATGCAGATAATGCATGCAACTAGAGTTATACTGCATATACTAAAAAACTTGTTGCTCAAGTAGTGTTTATATTACAAGTAGAGCTGCGATCATGTTGCCCCAGTGTGTTACAGCCAGTACTCTTTTTATTTAATAAAATATTTAACGACGCAGTACATGACATTGTAGAAAGGCCATCAGAGGATTAATGTGAAGGTTTTTTACCTGAAAATTTTACAACTTTGCATCAGTTTGAAATGTGTTCATTTATCATCGTCATCGTTAACGAACACGACACTGATTACACTTCATATTAGCTGTGGGGACATTAGTAGTTTAACATGAGCTGTTTGACTTGAAGAAAAATGAAACTGTGTAGTTTTAAAAAAAAAAAAAATAATAGCATCCCGGATGGATTCATATCAACGATATCTTGGTTGTCTTGCCCCTCGCCCCTGGAAGAATTGCAGTTTAGTGTTCCATTTTATACCACCAGGGGGAGCATGTCTGTGTTCGTTACACCTGTATCCCAGCCTGAAGACAGGTACTAACCCGTTTTTATTTGGGATTTTTGCTTTTTTATTTCTTTCGTGTTTTTTTCCTGCTATAAACATTGAAAACAACTAAATTAATTAAAAAAAATTAATAAACAACAAAAATTTTCTTCAGAAAGAAGAATGAGAATGGAGAAATTAAGGGGAAAAGCAAAAACTTTCTAATCTTTCCCCTCTGAACACTGTAAAGTGTGTAAGTTTCAGTGCGGTCCCTCAGAAATTCAAGTCATGTCTGGCTGGGTTCGTCACTCAGCGGGCCGCTGCCTGCAGATGCGGACTGCACATGTGTGCGTGATCTTTGAACTGACAGCATCGGGCGCGCGCTCTGCGCGGCGCTATAAAAGCAGCACTCAGGCTCCGAGTGAGCAACAGGTATCTCAGGTGAAGCCTCCTGCACCACTCTCAGAGATCAGGACACAAAGCGCTCCGCTGCAGGTGCGTACACTGTCTGCCATCATTATCTTCCTGTGCGAGACCAAGGCCGCATGGTCGCATGTAATCTAGGAGATATTAGTGAGATACAGATAGCTGGAGGATTCACAGGCTGTGAGAATGCACTTGCGCTTAAAATGGCAGATTTTTGGACAGATGCTTTTTGCTGATTACCTATTAGGGCTGTAATAGTGGTAAGTGTGTTTCTTTTCTTTCCTCATAATGAAAGCTTGATCAACTGTTGATCAGGTACAGAGGTGGTACAGTTAGAATCTCATCTTGGCTTATACTGACTATCACACAGCTGCTTAGTAGGTGGTAAACAGTGTGACTTGCTGCTTTGGGATAGCCGTTTTATTTTGAAAAGGTGAATTAGACAGGTAGCCTTATATATCACCACTCTAACATCTGCTTTTTCAAATACATGTCGTTTTTTAAGCCTTGTCTTTTTTCTGTTTCTCAGACAGTCATGGCTCCCAGACCAGAAGTAGCCGGGGATACCTCCTCCTCTATTGGTATGTCCTTTTCTTGTGGGTACTTCGGGCCGCCGCAAGCTGTTTTTTTTTTTTTTTTCAATTTTATTTCCCAACACTTTCTCCTGCCTTCCTTCCATTAGATGATAAATCTCTATCTAAGGAAGGTGTTCTCCCACCTTCCTACTCCACTCTGGTCCTGATGAAGGACAACGAGGAGGCTGCGGACGATCCCTGGGATCTCCCAGAGCTCCAAGACACTGGGGTCAAGTGGTCAGGTGAGGCAGCATGTATGTCTGACTGCTCTGTACAGTATGGATACCTTCGCAATACCCGATGCTGATTCGGTGCTTTGTGTCCTTTTTGCTAACAGAGCTGGATACGAAAGGAAAGGTTTTAAAAGTGTTGACTGCTGTTCTGAAGTTTGTTCTGCTGTTTGGACTTCTCTACATGTTTATTTGCTCCCTGGATGTTCTCAGCTCTGCTTTCCAGCTAGTGGGAGGTAAAAAATAAAATCATTTCTAGCTTGTTATCACAATTTTTCCAGGTAAGTGCTTATGTAATGTGCATTGAGAGCTGTATTTTTGACCTCAGTGTGTGTGGGTGTGTGCAGGAAGAGCTGCAGGTGACATCTTCAAGAACAGTGAAGTGTTGGCTAACCCTGTGGCTGGGCTGGTCATCGGGGTTTTAGTCACAGTGCTTGTGCAGAGCTCCAGCACCTCCTCCTCCATTGTGGTCAGCATGGTCGCCTCTGGATGTAAGGAGACACACATAGAATATGCATGCAAACACCATTTACTGACCAGCGTACTCAAACAGATGCATTGTAAACCCAGAATAGAACCTCTGACTTCTTCAAAGTGCTCATTGTGAGAAACAGGCTAAACAAGCAGCTCGCTTAAGAAGCTTGAACCAGGAAATGTTTGGAATTTCTGTCTGAAAAATACTGAAACTATTAATCAATTTAAAAAAAATTAACTGCCCATCAGTCAAAGGCTGCAGCTTTAGTATATTACACATTAATATATTATTAATTGCCTTCTTCAGTGCTTGAAGTTCAAATGGCTGTGCCCATCATCATGGGAGCCAACATCGGAACGTCTGTCACCAACACTATCGTGGCGATGATGCAGGCGGGAGACCGAAATGAGTTCCGCAGGTAAATCATGCAAAGATGCACACGGGGGGACAAAGATACTGCAGGAATTCTACAAACAGGGTCTGGCAGATGTTCACGAGAGTGTTCTTCTCTTTTTTCAGGGCATTTGCCGGCGCCACAGTCCACGACTTCTTCAACTGGCTCTCTGTGCTGATTCTTCTGCCGCTGGAAGCCGCCACAGGCGTTCTGTACAAACTCACCAAACTCATCATCGATTCTTTCAACCTCGAGTCGGGAGAAGATGCCCCCGAACTGCTCAAAGTCATCACAGACCCTCTCACAAAATCCATCATCCAGGTAACTATAAAACCATAAAGTGGGGATTTTCTATCAATATAAAGCAGAAACACCTTTTTTTTTTAATAAAGTGTTTCCTCTCGTAGCTGGACAAATCTGTAATCAGTGCAATTGCGACGGGTGACGAGGCTGGCATGAACAAGAGTCTGATCAAAATATGGTGCAAAACAGAGTCCAACAGGGTAAGAAATCAACAGGAGCGAGTGACAAAAGCAGTAGTTACTACAATAAAAACACACGTGAAGCTGTGGTTAGATCTGTTTTTCCCTTAATGACTGATTGTTAGATCATACTTTATAAAGAGGTGCAGTCACTGAGAGATTATCACCTGCCACTGTGATAGCTGCAGCACTGAAGGTTTTGCCTTCTTTTTCAGACTTTCTGGAATCAGACAGTGGGCACCTGCCCACCGGGGGGCTTCTGCTGGGAGGAAGGAAACCAGACCTGGACCCAGATGAATGAGACTTTTACCAATTACATACAGAGATGTAAGCATGCATCCATGCCATTTTTGGAGGGGGGGGGGGGGGGACATTTACACGGCAATTAGGATTACCTGATCCGCCAAAGCTCAGTGAAATATGAGCGAGCCATTCAGCCACAACAACCTCTTTCATCCAGATTTTCTGAAGTGGAGACAATGACCACCTTTGAGATGTTACAGTGACTCAGCTAATACTCTTCCTTAACCCATCTACCTGCTCAATAGGTCCATTCATGTTGTCTGGCTGAAGCAGCTAGGTGTCACATGACCATAAAATGGATCACTCCTTGGAAGCAGCAGCGTGCTTCTGGTGTTTGAGCTCAAGAAAAACGGATTCTTGGTTTCATTTTTCATTTTGATAAGATCAGAAACTGCTCTCGATCAATACGACAGCCTCAGTTTGTTTCACAGTTGCAAAAGTTTTTGCCAAAATCCTGATTTCCTAGTGTTTGCATCAGCTTCATTTACCGGAGTTTACTCTAAACGTCTGAATCTCTGTTGCCACCCCTCGCAGGCAATCACCTCTTTGCCAACACTAGCTTGTCAGAGCTGGCTGTGGGCCTCATTCTGCTGGCCGGGTCTCTGCTCGTCCTCTGCACCTGTCTCATACTCATCGTCAAGCTGCTCAACTCCATGTTGAAGGGCCAGGTGGCCGTGATGATCAAGAAGGTTCTCAACACAGGTACGAAAAGCAAACAAACCTTTCCCGCGTGACGCCCGGCCTGTTTGATAGTCGGCACATCTGCTTCTGTGGTGGTGCCCGATGAGCGACGCAGGCACAGCCTCGCTGGTGCTCCTGGCTCACCTTCAGGTCGATCGGTCCTGTTGTGCGATGGAGAAAGCTCAGACACATTTCCTGTTTAGACTGAAGCATTCACGTTCTCCGGTCATATGGATTTAATGTGCACTTTGCTCACCTCGTGTGCTTCTGTTTGATCACAGACCTGCCCTTCCCCTTCACCTTCCTCATGGGCTACGTTGCTATTATGGTGGGAGCTGGGATTACCTTCCTAGTTCAGAGTAGCTCTGTCTTCACCTCAGCTATAACTCCTCTTGTTGGTAAGCCATTATTGGGGCACAGATCTCATTCGTTTATATTAATTGACACTAGATCTTACATTTCGTTAAATCCTCTTCACCAGGTATTGGTGTCATCAGCCTTGAGCGAGCATATCCTCTGACGCTGGGGTCAAATATTGGTACAACAACAACATCTATACTTGCTGCCATGGCCAGTCCTGGAGAAACACTGGACAATTCCCTGCAGGTAAGATGCAAGTAAAACTTGCTCGTATTGGCCTGTATACGGTTACCGTAGCTGTGCAGCTGTAAGGGTGGTGATGCTGGTTGGTCCAGACTGGAGACTGTTTATAAAAGATGGATGTAGCCACAATGATGTCACCCAGTGGTTTGTGAAGTCTGATTTTAAATCCTGGAGTTTGGCATTTTGGCTAGCAGTCTCGGTTTGCATGGCGCACCCGCAGTCTCTGTGGGTGCACTGTACAAAGATGCAAAGATAACACCTATCAATCAAAGATTTAATTGAAATAAATCACGCTTAGTATGATTTAATCTTCTGAGTTATATGATAAAATGTAATATGAAGGAGAAAACTATCCTAGAAACTTATGTTTACGGCATAAAGTTGGGCTTTTTAATCTGGGGATTTGGAGTTTGGAGTCAGATGTTGCCGCTTGGCGTAGACTGAAACAGCTTCAGCGCAGCTCAGATGTCCGATTCTGAATCTTCTGGGGTTACGTGTCTTTGTCTTTTCCACTTCTGAGGTTGACGTTTTATTTTTCTCAGCTATTAAAGTCTTTTGATGCGCTGCCTTGGACATATCTTCAAGGTTCCCAAGTGATGCATTTAAGGGCATATTTGTCAAAAACAAATCGGGTGCAGGAAAATTTATTTCTTTATCCGTAATTTCTTGATCTAATGTGACGTTTCTGTTTATTTTTTCTAGATTGCACTTTGCCATTTCTTCTTCAACATCTTTGGCATCATACTGTGGTACCCGCTCCCCTTCATGCGGTTGCCCATCAGGTTGGCCAGAGGGCTGGGGAACATAACCGCCAAATACCGCTGGTTTGCCATCGTCTACCTCATTCTGGTCTTCTTGGTTTTCCCCCTGGCTGTATTCGGCCTGTCGATGGCTGGCTGGCAGGTCCTGGTCGGCGTCGGTGTGCCTTTTGTTGTTGTAATTGCCGTTGCGATTATTATCAATCTGATGCAGTCTCACTGCCCACGCTTCCTGCCCAAGGTCCTCCGTAACTGGGACTTTTTGCCCCGGCCCCTGCACTCTTTGGCCCCGTGGGACAGCGTTGTCACCACAACTAAGAGCTTCTGCTGCAAACACTGCTGCTGCTGCTGCAAGTGCTGCAAGTGCTGCAAGAAAAGCGAGGAGGACGAAGCAATCAGCAGGGACAGGAAGCCAAGTCTGGAGATGTACGATAACCCGGCCATGTCTAAAGACGAGGACACAGACCAGGCCTCTAAAGCAACACATCTTTAATATTATTAAGGTTCATTTGTGTCTACATGCAAAACTAAATGCAATAATGTATACATTTGTAATTGTTCATCACTTCTCAGGTTGTGATATGTTATTGATTCCCTTTTAACGGATGGTACGCTGAGCACTGTAGTAAACACTGGTGGAGAGTATCAACAGAAGTGTTGCACATATTATGAACCTGCTGTTGCCGGGCATGTGATGCTTTTAGTGTCGGCTATGACTTAACTATGGATGGTTCTGAATGTTATGAGTTATTTTTATATTTTGTAAGATATGTGGAAGGAGCCTTTGGTTTTATTTCAACATTTCAATTTTAGATGTTCAATGTAGCATTTAAAGTGTATCGTTATTAGTAAATGTTATGTTATCCCTCAGTATTTAAGACTATATAATATTTGTAAATAAAAGAAATTGTTATTTTTAAGGTGCAGTATTGTCATTTCATTCATCTTATCCTCTCACTTACATAACACAGGCTTATAGTTACTGACGGGACATTTTAATCGGCTCATCTGATATTCAGATGTGCAAAATGTGAGCTCAGCAAATTCACGTGGACAAAAGTTGAAACTATACAAATTTTCAAGTGCATGATTGTCACCTTTTGGAAATAGAAGTTATTTATAGTTAGTGATGGAACATTTTTATCTACTTGCAGGACATACGTGTTTCACATGAGAGATCACAAGATTCACTGCAAGGAAATGGCTTCTTGCAGCTGACAGATTGTATTTCATATCTGATTCACCTCAGAGCAAGAAGTGAGGGAGGGACCTCCGACACAAAGAAACAAAGTTTCATAATATATCGTGTTTCAAATGTTAGGTGTTTGCTAAATATATGTGAAGAAAGTGTTTCTGTAAGCTGTTGTTGAAGTAGCATAAATGCAGTATTTGTTTATGCAAGGTTTCGATAAAGACCGCACCAGTTAAGGCCTTTAAAGAGCCAATAACGCGCTGTAGTCCTCTGACCTTGTGAGCCCAATCAAAGTACCTGCTCCTCCCTCACGCCCACCTCCACCTGATTACTGCCCTTCCTCTATTTATGACATCCAGGAGCACCAGAGGGCTTAAAGTACAGGACATTCAGATCAAAAGGAGACTTTAATCATGCATTTTATGGTTTTATTTATTAATCATTTCACGAGATGTCAGTGCAGTGTAGCTTCATGAGCTACCACAGCTGTTTCCCTGCCAAAATATCATTTTAGGAGGAGGGGGAAAAAAACACTAAAAAGTTGTGCACATTTATAATATGTGACATTAGTGCACGTCATACATTTGTCAGCTTTAATGAGTATCTGTTGTTTTTGTCACATTACAGTTAAACAGTGTGAAGCACACAGGTGACATAAACATGTAATTAAGTCCAGATATTTCTCCTATTTGTGTCAACAAGTGCTTCGCCGCTCTTTGAGCAACATCTTAAGACGAGAGGCGAGTAATGAGCACAGTCAGGTACAGTGTGATACTTTGTAGCTTCTCTGTTGTTAGTGTTCGATTCTGGAGTTCAGGTAAAGTGCAACTAATCTCCAGTTCTCTGGATTTTTGTTCAAATTTTGCCTCAGTTACACACGTATCAGCTAGTTACCCAATTCCAAAACAACGGTAAAATACGGCGCTGTGTGTGTGACGGTAAATACTGAACTGTGCTTTAGAGCAGATAGTAGTTAGAAAAGCCACTGACACTATAAAGGTTTATGAGCGATGAGATATATTTGATTTTACAGTAGTTGTCTGTTGTTATTATTAGGAAACAAATCAAGTTTCACCATCATAATCCTCCACAGACCACAAACCTTCACACACACGAGCGGCTATCTCGGTGTGCGGCTCAGAAATGTCCGCCAAGAATCGGTGCGGGTGACGTAGTTCAGCTGCTTCAGCACCGTGGAGCCAACACAGCTTTCTGCAACACGTTATCACAGTCTAATCTTTGATTAGCGCGCACTGGACACATTCAGATCCATTCGACTTGCAAACATGCGTGTTTATGGATCTGGTCACGGTTAATTTGAAGAAGAATGAGCTAAAAAGAGAACTTTTAGGACCCAGAAAGTTGACAAAGGTAAATATTCGGTAGTTAGAGAGATTTCTCTCTAGGCCTGCATTCCTAACACGCAGTAAAACTGAGCTATCAGCATTCACACTCAATCATTGTGCTATAAACTCATTCAAAACTTGGCAACTCAAGGGATCAGCTGACGACAATAAAATGTCAGTTTCTAGGAGTAATCCGGACTTTCTGCGTAAATTGCATTTTGCGTTTTATCTAAATTTGGTCTTTGACCGACTTCTAATAACTCTAATAACTTGATTTGCGTTGTTATCACCAAACTAATTATATTGAACTTAATAATAAAAGTGGGCAATGAGTGACCCGTGTATTACCTGCTACCCTGGTGAATATCTTTACAAACATGTTAATCATGCAGCAGATATGGAACAATTTCCATTTGCAGCCACGAGATGAAAAAAATTGTTCCTTTAAGCTCTGCTTTGCCCTCCACAGATACCTCTGCACTGTGTTATTAAACTGTATGCCTCACTCTGAGAGAGAGTAGGCAACATCAGCTCTGACTAAAGCACCGCTTTGCTAAGTTTGTAAAATAAAATGACTCAAATAAATCCATAAAAGAATATAAATTGAGTGAATTTGTATCTATTAGTCAGAAAATAAATAAATTATGCTATTCAACAAATTTATTTCCTTTGGTCTCGTGTCAGCTGAGCCTGAGTCATTGCTGCTGTTATTCATTGTAGATTCTCCTTTCACTGCTCTCACTGAGTGGAGCTGACAACAGCTGAAGATGAACACCGAGCAGTCTCACACCAGACAGAAAGAGTGAGAGGAGACGAGAGAGAAAGCAGTCGTGTCAGCTCACTTGATCGCAGCTTGCAGTTGGGTAAAAACGAACATGAATAAATAAGAAAAAAGCAGGAAAACTACTGACCCTTAAGCTGTGAAGAAGCTATTGGCTTCTTCTGCACTATGTTAGCTTTCCTGCACTAGTTACCAGTGTGCTGCATGCATATGAACAAAGAACAACATAAAACTGGCACAGGGAGAGCTCACTAGCAACGCAACCAACAATATAAAGAAAACAGAAAAAGAAATCTCTGGAAAGCTCAACCACTAGAAGTTCAAAGCCAACCTGGCAACTCAGAAGTGTCAGGGAAGAGGGGTAATTAGGTGGCTGGGAACAGGTGGTGCAGAAAACGAACCAGGTAGAACGCACAAGAGCAAAACATCACAAAACGAAGCTGGAAACGACTTCTCAACAGTTTGTTTGTACCACCCTGCCGCGTAGTCTCCTGATGGCGGTTTAAACTCTGCATTGTTGTACACATTTGGAATTACAGGCTGCTCGCTCTCTTTTATAAAACCATGACTACGCTTGACAGCTTTTCTAACAAATTACTGCTGCAAAGGGATGTACTCTGCCACATGCTAACAGCTGTAGTCGGTGCATAGAAAATGACAATAAAGCACATACTATGTGACCCCATTTAAAATGGCATATGAAAAATGATAACACTGCATCTGGTGCAGCATACAGTTTAAGAGCTAAGAAGCTGCACGCTGAGGACTGAAGAACAGACAGCAGGGAGAAAAACTGTCATGTATGTTGCACAAAAGTGTTCAGTCCTTAATTAATGCTGGCTTGTTTGTGTCTGTTCACTTACTTAATACTTAGACTACCTGTGTAGAACGGGACTGCACATTTCTCTGAGTCTAAATCAATGTTTTCCAATCATGCAGGCAGTTTTATGTGCAGATGCACAGGTGCGAGCGGCTGTCAGTGGACACTCTGTATCTTTTTTTGCTAGCAGCATTAACAGTCACATCACCGCCAGTCTGTTTGAAGGCAGAAGCAATTTATTTATTAACAGGAGTTCTGATGGTTTTACAGCAGTAGGCAGTAGTATGTAATTACTGCACGCTGATGGGTAAAGGTCCACAGCAACTAAGTAACGACTGAGCACACAGCGGCTGTAGCTGGATATGATCAATTTTTCAGTGTCAAGGTTTTTGCAGCTTTTGTAAAGTCTGTATAAACAAATGATTAGTGTCTCAAACTGCAGCACAAAGTGATGTTTTATGCCAGCATTTTAACATAATATACTGGACTGATGCGAGATGAATTGGCATTGTTCATGCTGGGTCACTGACTCGGCTGCTTTGCCTTTTCTTATGCTGTGAAATGTCAAAATGCCCATTATGGTGCAAAGCCAATTTATATCAAAGTCTGAGGAGGTGAAAATTGATACTTTCAGTGAGATCGTGTCACTCCTCATAGTCACAGAATGTTCCAAGCCCTTACACTGTTTCCAGAATTTGTGTGGAATAAATGCTACAACAGTCCAAAATAATATTTTTAAGCTACAATACATTTAGACATGTAATAGCACAAAAATATCAATACACAAAAATAATAGACTCTGGAGAGATCTGGCTTTTTGGAGCATTATTTTCTTTCTTATTCAAGACACTGTGTGAGGACAAACAGTCCTGCAGCTCCGTGCGGTTTCAGCTTCTGTTGATCACATTTGATCAAAATCAGTTTATTCCCTTGTGGTAAAAACTAAAAACTTTAATTAATTTTAATTTAGTTAATTATAACCCCGGTGTATTTGCCTGTTTTTACCACAATGGCCTTTCACATTATATTTAATAGGAGAGCTTACAGACTGCTTAACCAACTCACCATCTGAACTCGTTACATAACATCATTACATTACTTTGATGTTATTCTCTCTCTCTTTTTCCAACGTAGTAAAACCTAATACACTAAACAATAATCATTTATTACAATAGCAATTTTCTTGTTCTCTAGTTTCCCTGGTTAAAAGAATTGTATCAGAGTTATTATAATTAACTAAACTAAAAACAAAATTAAGCAAAAATTTATATTAGAAACAAATGAAAATTGAACTAAAACAATACGGCGTGCAGGCAGACGTCACCAAAGTGGAAATACGCACACAGGGAAAAATAAATAAATAAAATAAATAAATAAAATAAAATAAAAATAAATTTAAAAATAGTCTTTGTAAATATATCTTAATATAACAACATGGAGGTGTTGGTGCATATATATTTATTAAGGCTACAAGAAGGTGAATCGATTGCACGATTTGTCTTTATTGTAACATCTATATCGTAATATCTATCTTAACTTGATCATTGGAAATCTTGCCCCTGAGAAATGCCCCCATATTATAATAATTTTAAAAACTAAAATCAATAGTGAAATTAATAAAAATCTAAAGTTAAACATTTTTTAGGAATAAAATCTAAATTGAAAGGAGCAAGGAGTGTGAAACCTAACTAAATAAAATTAAATAAAAGTAACTAAGCATCTAAAACGATCATAACTCTGCTGCTTAAAGGTTGTTGAGCTGAGTGGGATCAAAGGTGCGCTCTGCTGCACTCATAACCCATAATCACGTCACGATGAGCCTGGTGTATACTTAAACATGACAGCGTGAAACAACGGAGGCCAGAAAAAACGGTTCTTTCCACCTGATCCAAAGGTGCGCTTTGGATCAGGTGGAAAGAACTACATTACTCAGGCCTCCACTGATATAGTTATGAATTTTAAAATACATAAAACAAAGCCAACCAGTATGTACCAGGCGGGAATGTACTGGTTCCAATAAGAAGCCTCCTACTAAGTCTGACCTTTTCCTGGCTAGCTGCCTTCCCTGAGCAGTCTCATCCTTAGTAATTCTGCACACTGCCAGTTAACGGAACACAACTTCTATTCAGTGTGAGCACTGTGACCGTCCCCCGTCTGAGTAACTGTGACGAAGAGTAGTTTACTTTCACTGACGTGGGCAGCGACAGCTTTCTCCATGCGGCTGCTCGTGCAATCTCAGATGCTAAGATTCACCCTGATGATGACGATGGTGATGATGATGATGATGAACCAAAAACATTCAATACTTTCTATTAGCTGATGACATTTTTTAGGGAAAGTGCGGCCGTGACTGTGAATTAGAACTGTGGGCTTGTGCCATTTTTGAAAGTGTTGATACTATGTGGAAAAAAGCTTGTTCTGTGGGCACCGGAAACCCTGATAACATTCACCACTTATTTCACATTGTGCCATTGTGCATTCACTCAGCTGTTACATTTGCACACATTAAAAGTCAATTGCGTGTCCAGCAGCCAAGGACTGCCGAGGGCTTGCCCTCTGGTCAGCCGAGGCTAAGGGCCAAATGGAAAGGTTCCCTGCACAGGTCTGAGCCTGCATTGTAAGAGGTGAGGTTAAACTGGTTTGCACAGAGCTACAGTATGGCTACGATAGCAGTAAAAACAGTTATGGTCAAAATGGTCTTTGGAAAAAAAAAAAAAAAAAAAGCTACAGCAACTTTCCAACAGTGTGATTTTATAACATCATAGAACAGAGTCATTTATAAAGTCCAGAAGTCATGAAAAAAAAAAAATCCTGCAAAGCAGTTTCCCTACAGGGATTAATAAAGTTTATTTTTATGTCATTTATTAAACATACTTTTAAAACTTCTGATTTCTGCCACCATATTGAGCCTACTACTCTCAGTCATATAGTGTTGAAATATGTGTGTAGGAAAAACTGAAAATATATTTATTTTAAAAAAAAAATTATCACAGAAGCAGACGATGTCATAGGATTCTATTTTTTGATGAAAAAAAAATACATTTATGAATGTCAGCCATTCCCAGGGCTCTGTTGTTAGATAAAAGTTTAAACTTTAAGAAATTCTTTCAAAATAGTAAGACAGGATACAAGGATGACAAATGAAGCTAGTACGTGAACACGATACTGCCAAAAGTATTCATTCACCCACAGGTGTATAAACAAGCACCCAGGCATGCAGACTGCTTCGACAAGCATCAGTGAAAGAACGGGTCGCTCTCAGGAGCTCAGTGAATTCCAGCGTGGTACCGTGATAGGATCCACCTGTGCAACAAGTCCAGTGGTGAAGTTTCCTCATTACTAAATATTCCACAGTCAAATATCCGCGGTATTATAACAAAGTGGAAGCGATTGAGAACGACAGCAATAGTGTAAAAGTGCGAGGTCAGCAGATGCTGAGGGTCATAGTGCGCAGAGATCGCCAACTTTCTGCAGAGTCAGTCACTACAGACCTCCAAACTTCATGTGGCCTTCAGATTAGCTCAAGAACAGTGCGTAGAGAGCTTCATGGACTGTTCCAACATGACTGCCCACCAGTGGAAGAACTCGGCTGGCCTGCACAGAGTCCTGACCTCAACCCGACTGAACATCTTTGGGATGAATTAGAGCGGAGACTGCGAGCCAACATCAGTGTCTGACATCACAGATGTGCTTCTGGAAGAACGGTCAAAAAAATCCCATAAACACTCCTGAACCTGTGGAAAGCCTTCCCAGAAGAGTTGAAGCTGTTATAGGTGCAGAGGGTGGGCTGACATCATATTAAACTCTATGGATTAAGAATGGGATGTTACTCAAGTTCGTATGTGCGTGAAGGCTTCCGAGCAAATACTTTTGGCATCATAGTGTGTCTGGAAAGATTTCAGTTTTAAACGTTGAAAATCCATCACAGAATTAATGTGAAACCATTTTTGCCTTCATGCAATGAGACTAAGATGACATTACGATTGCAATGGACTGAATCTTTATGACAAGTTGTGCTTAAAATTTGATCCCAAACATGAGCTTCACTGAGGATCTGTCATTCTCAGCGGCAGGGAAGCAACCGCGGCGATCAAACTCTTTTCCAGGCAAGTTTCATTGCTTTGTGAAGTAAGCCTCACTCAAATATGTGTGTTTCCATGTTTTTGGTGGTGCTGCTGCTGCTGCTGCCACATTTCAGCCAGTGATCTATGCTCATTAAATATCTGTAAACGGCTTCCCGCTAACAGTGAACAAAACCGTGCTGGCTGCTTTCTCCTTTTGTTTACGAGTCACGACAGCCAGTGACTGCGCTGGAAACAGAAATATGCAACGTACTGCAAAATATAATTTATCAAAGATATTTCTGTAGAAGATGAAAACTGAGATCCGTCTTGTGAATTATGCGTCGCTAATAGCTTAAAAGTAACCACTGTATTTCTTCACAGTAGCCCTAATGATAGCAGTACCCTAATTTTAGATATAATGGTTTCGACCAGAGTTCTTGAACCTGCGAGGATTTTTATTTTTTGCTTTCATGCCGAAGGCTGCTGGCTTACAAGTGTGCTTAATCTGGCAAAGTTAAATACCTGATACATACAAAAATATTACACAGTACGGCAGCATCATAAAGGGCTTTGCAGAGTAGTCACGTGTGGTAAAAGATTTTAATTTACAGCTGTTAGTAATGTTGAGATTAGTGTATAGTCTGGTGGCTCCATGCAGATTTTGGGGGAGCAAAAATTGCTTAAAATGTCTCCTTTGATGATAAATGTAGCCAACCGCTGGTTTAGAGCATCAAAGGTGTGATGAAGCCACAATGCACTCATACACACCTGCAGTCAAAAGTCTGCACCAAGCTGTGCTGTTAACTGTGAATGATCTTGAAATAACAAAAAAATAGCAATAATAATAATCCAGACAGGCTTTGCTGTGTGGGATAAACCTGGAGTTAAAATGTTTTTGTAGCTAATAACTCTGAGATTATTCTGTAGCTGCTTTTTATTCTTTTTTTATTCCCTTTTATTGCCTCGGTGGATTATTGTGCAACATGTTGGTAGATGCAAATGCTGCCAAAGTCCGGCTCTGATTGCATGGAAATACATGCTATTTTTAGACATATTACAAGTGAGTCAGGCAATATATCATACGCATGCAATCCCTTTATCTTACTCTTGTATCTTTGGAGGGTTTTTTTTTTTTAAAGCTGATTAAAAGATGCCTTCTCTGTGGCCATGAGCGGCTCAGTTTGTGGATTGTTGTTGTGCAAACACGTGACGTTAGCCGGGTTGAAACCTCAAGTATGTAAATACGTTAATTAATAAAATACAATGAATAACACCCCCGAAATGAAACAACAAAATGAATGTAGCTCCCAACACTAGAGCAGCATTTCTCAGAGAGATGAGGTTTTTCTTCTTCTGCCATGTTAGAGGTGATTTGTTTATGCCACGCAGAGATAGAGGGAAAAATCTCCATTTTACATGACAACGCAATCAATTTATGTCCCGCAGTCGTGACATGTTTGACGAGCTGCATGCTGATTCTTTTTGGCAAAAGGAATAATAAATGTGTCCACTAATAAAGACAATTGAGAGGGGATCTGGAATCCAAAAGTCTCGTGCACAATAGTGAGCAGTACCGATCCTAGTGACATTAATAGTAATATTCAGTTTATTAAATTTAGTTCAGTGTAGGCTACTTCTCTGTTTTGCATGCAACACAAAGATGTCAAATGTATTTATCCTATTGCAAGGACAATTTATCTGTTGGACAAATAAAACAGTTCTTTTCGGCGGCTCAGACTGTGGTGCTCCATTAGTCAGAGATTAGCGACACACCCTCACAGAAGAACCCAGGTTGAACCCAGGTTCCTTCTTCTGTGTGGCGAAAAGACAGCAAGTGAACTCAAGAGTTTCACTTCCTGGTTAAATGCAGACTTTAAAAAAGAAAAAAGTGACCGAATGGCTGTTTTATGAGGTCAGTGGCAGTCACTGTGTTTAAAAGCTCAGGTCTTACCCCTGTTCTGTTCAGGGGTTTAGTGTTTGCGAGGGTCCAAATTCTGTTAAATGTTAAGGAGAGAATCCTTCTTGTAGATCAACAGGGAGAAGCTTTAGAAGAGCGGAGTTTCTTCACTGAAACATTCCTAAGAGAGGCTGAGCTGTACACAACCATTTAAAACAGCAGAGTAAGTGTGAACTTTGAAATATACACAATTCAAATATTAGTTTTTATCAAAAATGCACACGAGTGAAAGTTTAGATTCCTCCATAATAAGCAAATGAATAAAAAGTTCAGTGAGAGGTCAGCTCAGGTGGAAATGAAGGAATGAAGCGTGAAAGCTGCAGATAAATTCTGTCAGTGTGCAGGAATGCTGCCTCAGCCACAAATACAGTGTGGCAATTTAAGGTCACATCAATCGCTTATCAGCCCATTTTCCAATCACAGAAAAATTCCAACTATGCAACATAAATGCAGATCATATTTCAATAATAACCATGACAACAGACTTACTGAATATAACGAATGAAAACACAGAAATGTTGAAAAGCATAAAACAGGTAATGATTAACAAAAATATCTCTGCTTAATGTACTGGATGCTGAGCCAAAATGATATCATCAAGCCGTGAGCTGACTAAAGATTTTAATGAAAGGCTTGTATTGTCAGTAAATCAACTTATTTAGGCCATGAAGTGATAAGAATGAGGTCAATGAGTAACAGTAATCAGTGAAAGAGCAACACGGATGGTAACAAATGTTGCTTTAAAACATTCCTGAAACATTTACACAGGCTGTAAAACCGGCTTTAACCGAAATATCCGAGACAGCAGGAAGAGGAAATAAAATTTGGTGCAGATACACTTTAAAATAAAAAATCTAAAACGTAATTGAAAAAATAATTCAATTCTTAGGCTGCAGGTGGAGAGGTGGAGCGGAGTGCCAGGCGGTGTAGTTAGCACACCTGTGGTGAATTCGCTAATCAACTTTTCCTCTCGTTCAGTAAGGCGCTGGGACCTGAGACAGTACAGCAGCACAGCTGCCTGCCAGTGTGGAAGCAATATGAGTTATGGGTTATAGAGTGTGACCTGGGATCACCTCCAGCCTGTAACTGTTAAAAATAAGGCGCACACATATGTAACGTGTGAAAGAGTCAAGGTGAACCCACCAGGTGCTCATTGAATCAACTGAAGTATTTAAAGTTAATACAAATTTATTTTCTGTTGACTCACTCCGATGGAATTAAGTGTCCTCTTAAGTGCACAAACACTCACATTAACCAACGTGCAGTGTTTATCAGCCTTTTTTAATTGTGCAAAAGCAGCGTAGCGCCGTAATCCCACTCCTTAAGGCAGACGTGAGTAATGCACCTATTTTCCTTCTCCAGTGAAACCAGAACATCAATGATGTTCTGGCAGCTCGTGATCCATCACAATTCACCAGTTATTGTAATGTGTGAAGCGCAGAAAGAAAGTGATCAATTTTGTTGTCCCTGGTTAGCCGTATTGCTCAAACTGATGAAAACTGGAAGTCGGGGAGGCTCTCAGACAGAGACACCCAGGACAGATACTCTAAGAGGAGCAGCAATTGTTGCACGTTGTGGAGGGATGCATGCTTCGCCATCACATGGGCTCATAAATGGCAACAAGACAGCTTGATGTTTACTTTTTTAATACTCTTTTACAGCGAGTGTAGTGTCACTCTACACAGTTCCGTGTGTGTTAACACAGTGCACAGCTATGAACCCAGAAGCCCGCCTTTACTCACGGTGTCACAGCTTTGCTATTTTAGCATGAAGGTAAATTAAACACAACCCGAGTCGACGAACTGTAAACATAATGTAAGCAACACAAAGTAACTCTGGATGACAGAACTTACATCGTACCTTTGCTAATGCTCACATGTTCCTCCTGCAAACCTGCAACTTCTCTGACGAGCACACTCTGGATGCTCATTGTGTTTTTGTATAAGTGAATAAATGCAAACTGTAGCAGAGAGACGGCAGGAGCAGATCCCGTGGAAACTGTACTGTTACATGGTGCTTATTTAAACAAAAATAGTCCAAATTAATGAATTAAAATAGAAAGCATATGTTACAATTTTAGATATTTGAGTTAGTGGAATGTTTAAGTAATATGTAAACATGGCACTGAGCAGTACTGCCTTAAAGAGCTGCTAGAATGGCATAGGCGCTCATATGGACACCTGAAGACACTGTGGACATGTAGTTGCTTCTACTATACTATTTACCTGAGCCAAGGAGGTCATGTGATTGGTTCAGTTTGTTTACTCACAAAGTTATGGACATTTACAAGCTGAGCTCAGCTTCTTTACCACAGTTTCACAGAGCGAAACAGGACTTTTTTTTTTTTAAATCAGATCTTTGCAAATACATATTCAGCTGAGATAAGATAACTCGGGAGGCCTCCTTTTGATGCTCTCAAGAAAATATCTTTAACAATGATCTGCATCCAGGGCTTCATCCACAGTGTGGAGGGAACCTTCAGCTTTGGTGGAGGTGGTGCTGCTGTAGTAGCAGCAGTAGGCCTGAGCCTAGACAGATGCAATAAGTATAACACTGGCCTCACTCTTATTTTCATATTCTGGTAGCTGACAACGTTTAAAGGCTACAAATGAAATATTACCTTATTTTGGGTAACAGCGTGGAAAAAAGTTGTTTTGTTTTGAATTTCATCCTATGATGACCTGCACCAAAAGATTCTACCGCATAAACTGCAGAAAACACTGGCCTGGAGATTACAGCAGTGCGTGTAGGCAGTGTTTAGAGCCGGAGACAGACGACATCGTGGACAGAGATAGCTGAAGGAAGAGGGAGATCATTAGTCCATCCCCAAATTATACACAGACGTCACTGTAAACTGACGGAGTGCCACATGGAGCTGTTTACACTGTGAAACTCCTTATTTAACTAATGATAGCCCAGTGAATACCAGCTATAAACTGCACATCATCACAAGTCACTCAGAGCTGTAAATAACTGTTATGAACTGAGTGACACTGCCTCTTCCTCGTGCTCGTTGGCAGCCATAGAAGCAAAATCCCTCAAAGGAAATCGCCTGTAATCTTTATGAATGCAGAAACAACAGCACCACAGAGGCGCATTACTTTTTTTGTTGTTTTTGTTTTTTTTTACCAACACCCCAAAAACAGGCTCTAAAGGTGTGTTTGAAGCGTCACCCATTGCTATAGTAACTTCCTTTCCAGCCAAACTCTCCTTAGTGATGGGCAAAACTGAGATATTGAGCAAAAGCAGCCAGTCAACAAGAGATTCAGTCAATATCAAGTGAAATTCCACTGCTCCAGCCGTATACCGGGGACAATAGTTAAGTGCCCTGCATGCTGTTAACGCATGTCTTGTCTCCTGAGCGACGTTTATCATCAACATGCCACTGATAGGACCAGAGGCAAGCCTTAATAGTTGACTTATTAAAACACAGCTTTTGGCATAACATCTCATCCATCACTGGGGCCGATTGTTGTTGCTTTTTTTACACACAGGCAGCACACTTATATTTTTATTGGACATACTGGCCAGATAAGAAAGAAGTCCTCCCTGGACTCAGCATTAATTAAATGGACTCTACAGTAAGTATTTTATTTTCCACAAATAAAACAATAGAAATATTATTACTGGAAAAAACGTTATCAGCTCTTAGATAAAGAGGCTTGCTCATGACCTGACCCGAGCTTCTCCCCTTCCTGTCTTGACGTGAGTCACATGCCTCCAAAACAGAAATGTGTCACACGAATAGTTCTGTAACTCATCTGCTAAATGCGTGCTCTTACAATATGTAGTGTCTGGGGCTTTTGCTGTGGCTATTGGATCACTGCTCTCGGTATGTTATGTCATAAAAGATGATAGAGCAGTGCGGTCCAGAAAGCACACAAGCACACGCCCAAGACGGTCACAGCCAAATCGCTAGTCTGTCGCAGCCGCTGCTCGCCATTCATGGTAAGCCTTAGATTCCACGCCACTGTGTAGGTCCTTCCCATGATGCCATCTTGCTCTCTGTTCAAGAGGACACCATTATGGCTGCCAGATGATGTCCTTGCCCTTGGTGCATTTGCAGGGTATCTGTCCGCTGTGTGAATGTGCAAAAGAGGGAGGATGAAAGAAGACACTTCCCACAGCAAACATGACACTGACATTACACAGATGATCTGCAAAAGTACAAATCAAAGAAATCGGTGGTGCAGACCAAAGTATAATGAAACTGCGCCACCTTGTGGCAACCACTGGCAATTGGGCGCAGTGGTGAACCATACAAATACCTACCAAGAGAGCTTTTCAATATCGCCACAACAGCAATGACAAGGACAGAAAGAAGAGATGTGTACACCTATAAAGAAACACAAGGAAGGAGTTCATTTTTTTTTCCACCAAATAGCGATCTCTAATAATGCAAACGTTGTATTCATGATAAAAGTCCAATTTGCATTTTTAACATTTTTCAGAAATTAAACGCAGGCCCGACTGCAAAGGAGCTTAAAACATTCTGTCGATTCTGAGGAGTGCAGCTTGCGGTATATTTTCCCTTACTGCACACAGCATGAGTACACTGCCTTATGCCTACCAAGAGGAGCTGTGCACCGTTCTGAGTCATTCTCCTCAAGGCTTTTCCCATCTGGAGTCCGAGCAGAGCTAAAGAACAGGGCGTCACTGCCTTTTCACCCTCCATCGCTGCACATCTTAGGAGATAAACATGAAAGCTGTGTTACACGAGATAAAAATAATGCTACAATCAGCCCTCATACTTCTTGTAAGAAATAGCAGCAGAAGCACGCGTTGAAATGAGCGCCACATTGAAGCCAACAAGTGAATAATATGGATCACGTTACTGGAATCTTTGTGTCCTGGCACTGACGTGAAGGTTACTGTGACATATTCCACCCGCCTAAACCTTTCTGGAGGTGCAGCGTTCTCATGAAAGATGGGCACATACCACTGTAACGTTGTAACATCACCTGCTGGGTTGCAGTCTTCTGCTTTGAAGTCTCAACATGAGCATTTTAGCTGCAGCTATCTTGTTATTTTATAACCAGACATGACAAGCGAGGGGTGGATCTCACTGAGATACCAAGGACACTGCATGCTCAAAGCAACTTGTCCATCACAATGTGGCTACATCCTAAAGCATGCCATGCTTCATTGTGTATTTTGTCTTGAATGGAAAAAGAAGTTACATAATAAAGCACATAAGAGTTGAACCTAGTCACTGAGATGATAAATTCGTCCGGAAAATGTCTCTGAGCTGGAGTCTGCATCCCTCTTTCATGTACTGATGACCCTGACCTCCCTGACAGCGTGCCGCCCTGCCTCACTGCTTTGATCCAGACTCCTAAGTTTATAATTCAATTGAGCATCTGCTGGATGTGCTGGAACAAGATCCATCCACTGAGCCCCCGGGTGCAAGACACCGTAGGACAGCCCCAGGGGTCTCACGCCCCTCTGATGGGTCAGGGCTGTTTTAGTTAAACTAGGGGAACACATCAGGCTGTTATCACTCCTGGAGCATGTAGTAATGGCAAAATAGCTGGAATGTCTCAGTTACACAGACGCTGCCCTTTGGCTGCAAAGTGTCACTTGCAAGACGTGTCAAAAATGAGACGGGTCTCTCCCTCTTCAACCAAAAGGGTTACCGCTGTGAAGGAGGATATCTAAACTCTAAACATGATCTTTTCCTGAACCCAACCAGGAAGTGAAAGTAAAAAAAAAATCGAAATGGGGAAAAAATTCAAGCGAAGTGCAAATGGGGATGAGCCATGGCCTCCAGGCTGATGAGCCTGCGACTAATGATGCTGCCGTCTCTCCAGCCTTCTTTAGGTGGACTGTGTAGGTATCTAACATAGGATTATCTCAGTTTGCTGGCTCTCTCCCTCCGGGGTAGGCGACTACCCCCGGTCATATGCCTCCTGACCCTTCCCCTCCTCCCACTTTATCACATCATACACACGTAGGTCTTTTGGGTGTGGGGGTGGGGCCCGTGCGGTGGTGGGTGGGGCCAGTCCCTTGACTCTACCCACTGTGCTGCATGATGTGCCACC
>JAVDPK010003022.1:460687-482510 GCA_034780415.1 Cichlasoma orientale | reverse complement strand
CTGCTGGAGGTTTCTTCCTGTTAAAAGGGAGTTTTTTCTTCCCACTGTCACCAAGTGCTTGCTCATAGGGGGTCGTTCTGACTGCTGGGTTTTCTCTGTAATTATTGTAGGGTCATTACCTTACAATAGGAAGTGCCTTGAGGCGACTGTTTGTTGTGATTTGGTGCTATGTAAATAAAATTGAATTGAATTGAATTGCGGTCATAAAGTAATGGGCATGGTCACCAGTATTACTCAGCTGGGCTCTTGTGGTTAAACGATGCTTATTTGGTACCACGGGGCCCAAAGTGCACCAAGAAAATATCCTCCACACATTTCACCACCACTACTAGCCTTTGATACAAGGCAGAATGGATCCATGCTTTTCTGACCCTACCATCTGAGTGTTGCTGCAGAAATTGAGACTCATCAGACCAGACAAGATTTTTTGAATCTTCTATTGTCCAATTTTGGTGAGCCCGTGTGAACTGTAGCCAGTTTGCTGTTCTCAGCTGACAGAAGTGGCACCCGGTGTGGTACGTGCAGAGATGTTCTTTGATAGTAACGAGCATTACTGTTGCCATTCTCCCTTGTCCTCTGATATCAACAAGGGATTTTCACCCAGATATTGTATATTTTCTCATTTCTGAATCATTCTCTGCAAACCCTAGATATGAGTGAGTGGAAAATCTCAGCAGTTTCTGAAAAATACTCTGACCAGCCCGCCTGCTACCAACAACCATGCCGTGTTACTGCAGTCAGCTTTGTTCCCAGTACATGAGTACATGCCTAAATGCACTGAGTTGCTGCCATGTGATATTTGCATTAGCAAGCAGTTGAACAGGTGTACCTAACAAAGTGGCAGATGAGTGTACATTGCTCACAGTTATTTTGGTCTATAATGAGATCGTGATTATTGGAAAAATTGCTTTGTTTTGTTTTAAAAAAAAGCCTTTACCAATAAACTGCTAATTATAAGAAAGAAAGAAAGAAAGAAGCCCCAGTCTGGCAGGGAGTGAATTTGGGCATAATTGAAAAAAAAAGTGCAATCATCTTGTCTTGATTATCTTATTTTCATAATCACTGGGAGATAAAATAATTCAAATTAGAATGAAAGATATTAACTGTGTAAGTTTAATGGATTTTTAGAGCTTTTTGGGTGGCGTGCTGCAGCTTTGACATTGTGAAAGTTGAGACAGTGACGTGTGCGAGAGCAGATTTTTTTTTATAGCCACTTTAAATAATTTCACAATGCAGTCGAAGATAAGAACAAAAAAAAAAAAAGGGTTTTCTAACCACCCCACACAGTCATAACACTGTGATTTAAATATTGCTGAGTCCTGATTGGTGCTCAGAAGTACATGACATCACTGTTTTGTATTTAAGACGGGCCCACACCACCGGGACGACCAGAAACAAAACAACACAGAAGGAAAGAGAAAACAGAAAACAGGATTTTGCTGCTTTTGCCGAGGATTCAGAGGGATTGTTGTTCTGTCGTCTCCTCTGGCTCTTGAAAAGCTTGGCCAAAACGCCACAGAAAACAATCATTACTGGGCTTGCTACAGTTGTTTTCTTGGTACACTGGCTCAGTGAAGATGGAGTAGACAGTAAGGTCTTTCTGCCGTTTTCATGGACCTCTGTTCATTACATGCAGCTTATTTAAATACTCAAAGAATCAACAGGAAATCGCTCGGAAGCAGCCTTTTCTCATAGTGTGCTCTTCATCTTTCAAGTGCTCTCCCTCTATTCATCAACACGGCTAAATCATTCATAAATGAATGATTTAGGACCCACCTATCCTCTGTGCTCTGTGTTGTGTCCAGCTGGCTGAACTAACAGACACACTATTATCGTATTCTGAAGGCAGCATGTCATTTCCACAGAATGTGTGCATGTTTTTATGAATGCATTTGTGTGTGAATGACTCTTTTCATACTGCACTTTGTGTATTTTTAAGCTAAGCTGGCTGTAGTCATATATTCAACGTGCGGATACGAGAGAGGTATCAATCTTCTCATCTCAGTCTTAAAAAAAGAAAGAAAGAGAGAACTTAAAAGAAAATAAATACATTTCTCAAAATGCAGATATAGCTTTTTAAATATACTAGGAAAAACTGCATTTCAATATATTTCAATAGAACTACTATATTTACTACCCTTAACTGAATATACATGAAAAGGCTAAAGCAGGAGCAGACAGCAATGAGAGAATACTTAATAGTGATTAAGTAACAAACAGCATGAAAAGGAGGAGCAGGGCTGGAGGTGGAGGGTTGCAAAGTGGCTTGCAGAGTAGCATCAGCAATAGGAAGGCTACAGCAACATAAACAGGATGAAATATGCTTTAGTTATTCCAGAACTGGGAAATTATTCAATAAAATGAAATAATTAGACCCTTTAAGAGATTTGGCTTCCTGATGCACAGAAGATTATCAGCCGCGTCGTCCTCTGACGTGTGCCGGCATAAAAATCAGCTGTTGTCAGCGTACCTTCCTAATGCTATGCTCAACTTATACTAACTTCACTATTATCAAGATTGTTATAGCTGTTCAAAACAACGCACTAATTCAGAAAGGTGTTGGAAACGTACCGTGTTTCCATGTATTCTGGACCTGTCAATGCTGCTCTGTGTTCCAACGTTGGAATAGTAGCTATAAGCCATATCCAAGTCTTTAGGAAACCCATCAATTCCCATCAAGTGTTTGTACCCTGCATGCATCAGGGCAAAACGGTCATCGCCTGAAGCGCCAATCAAGCTGTAGACATGACCCTGAAAAATGCAAGGGGGTCAGTATTATCACTATCATTATTACTGTATCACACAAACAGCTTTACATATGATAGAATAGCAGTTAAGATACAAATAAGGCCCTCACCGTACCTGCTCGTGATTGACTGAATGTCCCAAGCCAGAGAGATGGATGGTGGCCAATAAAAGAGATGCTCTGTGATTTCCAAAGCAGGAGGACGCTTGTAACAGTGCCATTGATTGGGATGTGATTTTCATTTGTGCCTTATCCACAGGCAACATTGTTCCAACTGCCTCCTTAAACAAAGCACTCCTGAAGTGCTTCAAGCCCCAAAACCCTTCAGAAACAGATAGTTGTGTGAGTTCCACAATACATCGCTCACACACTGGATGTATTGTGGTGGTCGAGGTTATAAACAGAGCAAAAATCTCCACCTGTTCCGATTTCCTCCCCCATTGTTAGCAAGAAGTGAAAGAGAGTGCTGTGCTTTAACTGTGTTTCAAGCGTCCATGTTTGTGTGCATGTTTTCTCTTTTGATTGAAACTGACCCCGCAGCCTTAAGAAGTCGGGGGTACAGACATCTGAAATGAAACAGAAAAAGGAACCTGTTAACAGTGTTCTCTCCGTGCTCAACAGGAGCACTTTTAGTGCATTGACACACTTGATATTATGTCTCTCAAAGGTCACTCCTCGCAGAGCGGTGCAACTTGGCTTGTGTAGGACATATCAAAATATTTTACCTCTGCTGACCGGCGACAGAAGGCGATTCTCATTCGCTTCTTGCAGAAAACCTTTCGTAAATGCTCTCATTTCCTGACACTCACAGTGAGTCCTCTGCAGTTCGTGTAACGTTGACATGGAGTGCAGTTCATTTTTGATCTGTGATATGAATAACTCAGCGTTTGAAAGTAGCATTGACAGGCATGAAACGGTGCAACAGTGTTATTTTTGATCAGAAATTAGATTTTTTTATCGTCACCACATTGTTTGTTGCTCACACCAAGTGCGCTATCACCCCAGCCTCATAACTATTTATACTATCAAGTGAGGCCAGACTTGCTGCAGTCCTCTCCTGAATGATACATGTCATCACTCAGAAAAAAAACCCTCTCCAGCAGCACTGGCACAGGAACGGAAGAAGTCGCAACTGGAAGCGAGAGTTTTGTTCTCCAGTTTTTGCCAGAAAGTCTCATCTTTATTGCAGCATTTCCCTCTCCGTAACCTGAGCACCTCTGGGCCGCTGTAACGATTTAGCGTTGACGAAAACTGAGAGGTGCATGTTGAAGTGAAACGACACCAAAGCGAGGCGCACGCCAGTAGTTGTGGTGTCACTTTTGGCAGCATCAGCATAAACTGCTTTTTTTTTTCTAAACTGGGCAAAAGATTAAACGCGGAATGTTCCTCGTGTTTAGCTTTATTTTGTTTTGGGTTTAAGATATTTAGTAATCTTAGTAATCTTCTACTGGGCCTTGGTGCAGCCTCTCAGTTTACCCACTATCTAATAGAAGCAATTATACCTTCTCTCCCTTTACCACACATTTTAGGCTAACTCTCGTGTGATTGGCTGCCCCTCACAAACAGAAGGCTTGAATAGCAGGTGGGTGGGGCTTCTGTGCTCACAGCGAGAAGTGTGTGTTTGAGGATATCTGCTCTCCCTGACATCACACAGATCCACAAGCAGAGTCGGGCTGATTAGCAGCAGCCACGGTAGGCCCTACTACTCAGCTGAGAACTTGTCTCTGGATTTTAATGCCTTCTTTAATTACAGGAAGCAAAGCAAAAATATTTATTACACTTTACCTGCTCGGTTCCAAAACGGTAGTATCTGATGGGCCCGAAATACCCTGAGATGCCTGGTAAGTATCTGCTTCCTCCGATCACAAAGTATCCATCAGTGTCATCATAATGGAGGCTGTCCCGAAATCTATGACATTTAATACCACTCAAACCAGCAATCGCACACAATCATAGGCTGACAAAACAATATTTCTCTTGCAGAAACTGGGCAACAGTTGTGTTTTGCTCATGGTCTTACTCATATACATATTTTTTGGTTTGACCATCCCATGTGGCTTCCAGCAGCACCTGAAAGTCAAACATAACAATGCTTGAGCCCAGAAAAAGAAAACCCTGCTCGGCTGTAAACACCTCCAAATCGCAGTACACGCTACAATCGCCTGGAGTTCCCCAGCTGGAAAGAAACCATCTTTCAGCATCTTACAGCGGTTTCCAAATGGAAACAAAGACTAGAAACCAGAAAAAGGATGACTGTAAGATGGTGCCCAGAGCTTTATTTTGATTTCTATTCCTCATCCCACCACCTCTAGGCCCATGCTTGGGTGCATTACCTTTGAGTCCTGTATGTAACAGTCTAATCTAATCCATTTCCACAGGGGCAACGCTGCTCGGGCTTGAAATGCTTCGTCTGCTCCCGTTCTTTTACGTGCCTGAATTACGATGCCCCCTGTACAGCACACATGACATATATTTCACCACAAGAGAGCCGAAGCTCTTCATTAAGCGCACTCACAATCGTACGAGCGGGAGGGACCCACCTGTGTCTGTAAGCTGCATCAGAAGCGTGTCATATAAACTTTTTCTGTTGACATGATGGATGATCCCACATAGCTTCTTGTGACACCATTTCAGTAGGTATATCCACACAGATAAGGTGACGCTGGAAACCAAGCAGTGAGACATGATTTGACAAATCATTTCATCATCCACTCAAGCATGAGGTTGGATTTAAAGCGCGGCGCTGTCTGCTAAAAACGCCTGACCTCGCTGTCTTTCATTGACCGTGAGTAAAAAGCTTATATGCTCTGGTGAAGCGGCTTGGTGAAGCTTGTAAAGTCATTTAAAAAGACACTGAAGTAAAACTAAAAGTGGAGTGCAGTCTAACTGATGCCCGCACTGAAAAGGAAATGATCGCTGACCTGCGGCCTGTCAATCTGCTGATCTCAACACAAACCGTTACCATTATCTGCTTTACATCTGAGGGAACCGTGCCGGAGCCCACCTTTAAAACACAACATCTAAAAACTCTGCTTTACTTAATCCTTTGATTCAACATTTGGAAACTCAGCAGGAGATCTTTTTTCATGCTGTGTGGTTGAACTTCATACTAAATCAGTTCCAGCTAAAATGAGGTAAATTAGAAGTCCAACCTGGGCTGTGTCACAGCATGACGCCGGGCTCTCTCTAGAGCTCTGTCGATGAAAGGCTGGAACCTGCGGATCACTCCAAAGTGCTCACCAGTACTTGCCAGAGGGAACTTTAGCATATCGATTACGTCTGTGTTCAAGCAAAACAGCACAAGGCTCCATTCGCAAACAGTTTCATGTTTTCTTTAAAAGCTTTGGAGATAAAGATGAGACATGCAGAGAAAATGACAATGTGATTAAGGGTCAGACCTGACTCATGTGGACACTGATGGATTCTGTGGCTGGTCATCTGCCACATTAGTTGAGCCGACCATGACGGGCACCCGGTGGGAGGTTTACTTGGCCGCTCAGAGGGTGGAATTATCTGCAGCACTTTATAAATCCTCAACATGGAGCTGTGGTATGTGCTGAGTTCACTGCCATTTTTAAAACTGTCCAGCCAAGCGCGGACTGTCACATTGTGCGTGTCCAAAATGTTCCTGTCGAAAAAGTCGAGCTGATGCGAAATGGACGGAGGCAGCCTGAGCAGCACCTGGTGGATCCTGTAGACTCGGGTTCTGTTGTTGATCCGCTTTCTCCTGAAGACCACTAAATCTGTCTTCTGCAATGTGGACACCACCACCTCAACTGCGAGCTGACATTGCCTGGAGCACCGATACCGCACGCGGACCACTGAGCCATCTCCCACTCTGTCAGGGACTGAGTCAAACCCTATAAAATTGTCAGGCGGGGTCTCACCACTGTGGGCTGAAATGACTTGTAAAGCACACTGTGTCTGGGTGAAGAGAAGGAAATAAAAACTTTAGTGAATGTGAAGAAAAACAGGCTTGCGTGAAGTTTTATTCTCTCTGAAAACGTATCTGCAAGAGCGAAAGTGTGAAACTTGTCAAAGATTCTTGTAACAATGTTACAAGAATCTTTAAGGTGGTAATTGCATAGGATCATCACTAAAGCAGCTACTTTTACAGTCACATTGTTTTCATTTGTCTCTATTTATAAGAAAAACAGCCGTTGTAGCTTCTTTAAAGAACACTAATCATTTTCAAATTTGCACGACTGAAAAGAGGTATAAGGGACACAGAGTGTAACAAAGTTGCTTACCATTAGAGCAGAAACAGTGACGATATATCCAAAAATGAAGTGAAACGCATTCATGTTGATTGCGTTGTTGTTTAAGATGAAGTAAAAAACAAAACAAAAACAAATTTAGTAGGATTATGAATCTCTTTGACATTCAGAGGTCTAAATAACTTTGGTTCTCGGTGTTTGACACTTCTGGAGGACTTTTCCAAACAGCTCTGTGAGCGCACACAGCGTGAAATGCAGCATTACCTGAAATTCTGGTTTTTCGAGTTCATGTAACAATACTTTTAAAGGGCTGGTACACACAAGGGCTTGGCTATATTTACTCTGCTGCTGAGTAATAAAAAGGTTTTGATTCATGTTATTCGTGATTCTATTTGGGAACTTTCCATAAGAGTGAAGCATCAGAGCTGACTTAATCTGATGTACCGGAGCCAAGACTTTGTCATCATCACCCCCCAGCCCCCCCAACCCCCCATCCTCTTTGGCCAATGCCCACACAAGACTTTGAAGAAATCTGACCTGAAAAACAACCTGATATGGCAGCCAAAATTAATTACCCATGGGCTACTGACTGTTTATGTTTCAAAGTCAAGGGCATGACACGTGGTCATGTTGCTAATGGGTTGCTTTAGGTAACCGCACGTAGATGAACGCGGTCTATATAAATGGTGGCTGCTGCTATAGCAGACATGTGGCAGATCTTTAGCTGATATTTAACAGAAGCATTTTTGACTGGATTTTGTTGGAGAGTTTTTTAAGCCAGCAGGAAATGCTGTTAAGAAAAAACCCTTTTATAGCCTTTTCTGCTGTTCAGAATCATAGGTCATAACTTTTAATGGCTTTGCAGGACATATGCAATTTTCAGACCATCTTTGAGGACAATATAACCACAGGATATCCTGCAGCGCCACGTGGAAAGAGGATTGCTTCTAACTATGTGAGTGGTTTGCCCTTTAGCAACAGCACAAGTCTGTTTCATTTTTACATACCAGTGGCAGAGTACTTAGATCAAAGTCCGATACAGTTTGGGCAAATCAGTACAGTCCAGAGCTCCAGCGCCATCTCATCTGAAGACTCCTTCTTAACGTCCTCCTCCCTGCCAACATGCCTTCCATTTGCTTCCTCACAGTCCGTGCCGCTGCCCTTTCCCATGGCTCATGGCACCACCACCTTGGCTTTCATGTTTCAAGGCGGCGTGCTGGCTGCAGCAGACACTCGTTCCAGTTGCTCGGGCCTCGTCGCGTGCCCGGCCTCGCAGAAGATCCTGCCCATTCACAGCCACTTGGTGGGCCTGACCTCGGGTACTTCGGCCGACTGTGCGCTTTGGAAACGCATTTTGGCTCGTGAGCTCCGGCTTTACCAGCTCCGCTACGGTCGACGGTTGTCCACAGGTGGAGCTGCCAAACTGCTTTCACACATGCTTCACCCTTTCAAAGGAACTGAGCTGTGTGTGGCTGCCACGTTGTGTGGGTGGGATGGAGGAGAAGTGGACGATGGAGAGACTGGTCCTGGTGGTCATGGAGAAACAACAAAAAGTGAAATGGCTGAGCAGGAAAACTTTGCAGATAGCCCCGGTGAAAAGGTCTCTCTAGCAGAAGCTCAAAGCTTTCTTTTCTCTGAGCAGCGCTTCAGCGGAAAGAAAATTAATGTATCCGGACCAAGTCTGTTTTATGTATGCAGCGATGGTACTCGCCTACGGGGAATGCTTTTCTCTGTGGGCTCAGGATCCCCTTATGCCTACTCAATTCTGGACCAAGGAGTTCACTGGGGACTGGAGGTAGACGAGGCCACATCAATAGCTAGAGAAGCTGTGTACAGGGCTACGCACAGGGACGCATACTCAGGAAACTGTGCGGACATCTTTCACATCACCTCAAAAGGATGGGCTCGCAGAAACCGGGAGGATTTGAAAGAGGAATATTACAGAGAGAAGGAAAGGCGGAGGCGTGAGCGAAGGAAGAGGCAGGACGTGACTTTGTCTGAGTAAATACGTGAAACAAACAAAAATGGCTTGGGAGGCGAAAGGCGTTGGGATTATTTTGGAGAGATGCGATATGATGGCATCTTTGCAGCAGTTACTAAATTAATGAACAGGACAGGCAGTTGCATCCTCCAGGCTATTTCTCAACTGATTTGGGCATGCATATCGTTCCCTCTAATAAAAAACAGCTGATGTTTTGTTTGTGCCGATGATTAAAATGTATTCTAAGAGCACCCCGCTCGCTGGCATTTTGATTTAGACGTTAAAGCGTTATGAATCATTTCAAGAATGTGAGATAATTACTACCTACTCCTGCGTGTGGGTAAATCGCATAAACACGGAGAAGCAGAAAATGAATAGTCCAAAAATCTAAATGTCTGGAGGCTCAAGGTCATAATGTATTGCTGTGTGCAAGGGAACACATTTAGCTGCAGCAATAAACGGTAAGGGGCCGTAAACTGATTTGTGCCTGCTGTCAGAAGACTTCTGAAGTTCCTCTGACACTTCAATAAATTAATGAATAAAAGGAATTTCGCTGCCTGTTCATTTTGTTTGAGCGCTGTGGTCATAAATAAAGAATAGCTGTAATTACTCAACTGACAATGACTCTATATTGCAAAGTATATTAGGGTGAAAGGTACAGAGCTGTCCGTCCTCATCCTCAGTGTTCAGCCGCCTTCTCTGTCTTTAGTGAAGAGCATAGTGATGAAAGGCTCGCAGTGCAACACGAGTGTTATGGCGCACTGATGTCAAAATGCTGCAATGAAGAGGATAACGTCCTGTTTCTCTATTCAGAAATGATGAGATCGTTTTTAAGTACCGCAACATATTGCATATGGGTGAGTTTTTCTAATCGCTGACACGCTCTACGCATGTGTGTGTGCAGCGAGCATGTCTTATGTGTTGTTAACAGTGAAAAATAAATTACAGGCTGGGATGCGTGACTGGAGCATCAGTGGGGATGTGCACTAGTACTACTATATGATTGACTGCAGCTGTGTGAGTAAGAGGGGAAAGCCTCCCATTCTCCCCGACCTCATGCATAATTCCCATCTTTGGAAGTTCATTAATGGCAGAATTATTGAGAGAGTGAAAACAAACAAACAAAAATGTAGAAAGAAAGCATTTGGTGGTCTAGATTTGAAATCTTGCGGGGACCGACTCTTGAGAAAGCGAGTGGGTGTAAAAAATATATATATATATATATATATATATATATATATAGCACCTTTAAAGAGCATGTGTCACAGAGTGCTTCACAATAAAAAAAAAAGAATAAAGAGCAAAATATGTGCCACACAGGCATTAAACGCACACAACCAGATATCAACACAAGGTGAGACAAAACCCAAACCAACTCTGAACAAATTGTTTTTAGCTGCTTTTTAAACGGACCTGAAGTTTAAGCAGCGTTTCCCTTCTTGTTGAGACTGGAGCGAGAAACAAGCCACAAACCCTAATCCGACGACCTCGCCCAGAAAACATTCTGACATTCTATTGTTTGCATGTCTATTCAAGTCATTCGTGTCACACCAAAAATAGCTCCACGATGAAAGGTGCACAGGCTTCCTTCATGAATGTCAGCTGGACATCCTAGACTTTCTAGCAAGGGCGAAGCTTGGTATCTTTTTATCAAGAAGAACAAAGAAAAAAAAACAAAGGCAAATTAATTCTAGCTCGTGGAGAGGGGAAGAGAAAAAAATGAATGCCTAGTGAATTGGGGTGGATCATTCTTTACGTGATATACATAAATGTAAGTATGCATAATACTAGTCTTTGGACAACAAATGTGTTAAAGATGTTTTAAAAAGATGTCTGAGTTTGCTTTTTTTGACACGAGATTTGCATTATTCAAGCGATCTAATAAATGAATGAAAAAAGAGGCATCTGTCGATCCACATGATCAGAAACACGGGACATCTGCGAGTGCAGACTGAGCTAACAGAGGCTCATGCCTCAGTGAACTCATGTACCTCAGAAAACCTGCAATGAAGCCCGGGGGTAAATGACCCATGACCGATCAACACCTCCTATAGCTCACCTGCTGAAACCAGTCTGAGGATAAACCCTCAGTGATCCCAGGTGACACGGAGACAAAGGCAGCCGCAGGCGATCTAATGATCCTGATACAGGATCGCTTACAGAAGCCTGCTTCTTCGAGATAAATCTTTTTGACCCTCCTTTTAGTCATCTTGGCTCGAACATGTTTGGGTTTTTAGGGACAAACACTGTAAAGGTGGTTGATTTCTAACACAAAACAAAACAAGAGCTCCAAAATGAATCTAAGAAAAAAAAAAGAATCATTTTATTCAGATTATTAAAATGGCAGATGAAATTAAAATCGCAGGCCTTAATTTGTAAGAAAAGATCAGACTGGACATGAGTTGGTTGGAAAGAATGTCACCATCTGGTCACCTGCTTTTCATTTATGCAGTCAGGCAGTGGCCATTTTAGGCCGGTTGTCACTGACAGTTTCCTGCTGGTATCACTAAGGAACAGAGGCTCTTTTATACACAGAAGTATGTGCTGACCATCCGAGGCTCTAAGCACAAGACTTTTGAACTTGACAGAATTTAATAGGAAGCGAGTACAGAGCTTTGTGCTCTGAGAGGAAACAAGGACAAAACAGTAAATCAAAGTTTTGAGTCTACAAGGAGAACTGAGTCTAAAATTTGAGCGAGCAGTATTTTTTTCCTCTTTGCTCGGCCTCTTCAAAGCTTTTGTTCAGTTTTGGCAGTTTTTTTTTTTTTTTTGCTTTCATGCAAACTGCAGCTGAAAGCAGAGCGAGCTACACTGGAGCTGAGCAAGAAGCAAAGTGTCACAGACCCAGCTTTCTAAGTTACATCAGTACGTCTGTTTTTTGTGTTTTTTTTTTTTAAAAAAACATCTGACCCTAACAGCCAGAAAATTGCCAAAAACTCTTTGACGGCTCGGGCTAAACTGAGAACACGTTTCGTGCTTAGAAACCTCTCCCTGTGAGCTCTCACATCCTCAGCACCAGATTGATTACTGCCCGCCTTTTTTTTTTGTGCTTGCTCAGTAGTTTTGACATTAACGAACCTCCGTAGAGGGCTGGGTACGAGGGATCTGAGGAGTGACCTCGGGGTTGCAAGCGTACTTTCTTGTCATTATCACCAAACACTTGTCTCATCACCACTTGTTTAAAGGCTCTCTTGTTTCTTAGTCATCAGACAGAATTCAGGCTAAGATATGATCAAAAACATGGTTTTGCAAAGGAAGACTGCACCCTGTAGATGATCACTTTTTACCACATTCAGGTACTCAGTGTGGTTTACGCTGCTGTGCAAAAAATAAATTCTTTCAAATTAAAAATATCCAGAACATTTGAGGCATAAATAAAGCATAGAAAATATACAATTTTAGCAATTCATTACTCCTGCTTTGAAATGGTTCAGAGTGCACGTCTCTTGTTGGAAATTACGGGAAAAAACAAAACAATTACTCAAAAAATCAGCTTCAAATTTCAGATTGGTGCTGTATAAGGAAAACGCATCTTAAACTGAAATAAAATATGCTATGAAGTGTGACAGGGGCGGTAATTACAGTCACACAAATGTTTTTAGCAAATGAGAGAACGCAGCTGGTGAAAATTCCTCTTTTAATGCATCTCTGAGTGACAATTTTCTGGTCCAGCTTCGAGGTGAAACAACTGGGAGAAATACGAACTCACTGGAGATGATTATGCAGACTGGCTACATTTAGGCAGATTTAAAAAAAAAAAACACACACACACACACTGCATGGCTTTCAAAGAAGCCATGGAGCCTAAACAGGAAATATTGAAGGCAATTAAACAACACCTGCTATGACTGAGGAGATATTTCAGATATGCAACGGACAGCCCCAGCATTTAGAGGAAATGCATTTGTTCCCACTAATAAAAAAAAAAAAGGAAAAAAAATGAATGCATTTCTCAGCGCGGCACCAATGCCATTAAGCCTTTTTTCCCCTCAAAATTGCTCTTTTTAAATATGATTATAATTATGATTATACACACAGTGTTATGATCTCAGTCAGCAGCAGCAGCAGCAGCACGTCTTCTCTCGTCTGGCTCTGTGCGCACAGGCAGGTCAGTTACAATGAAGGAGCCAGAAAGAAAAAAAAGGAGAATCAATATTAGCACATTTTTCTTTAAAAATAAAAAAAAAATAGGAAGTTGTAAGCCACTGGGGTTTTTTTCCCACATTAGAAGTGTTGCAAGGTGATGTTGCCTGTTCTTCTGGTCTTCAGCCAGACTAGGTTACATGGGTGAGATGTGCACTCCGCAGACACAGAGTCAACAAGGTGCTGGAAACGGTCCTCACAGATTTTGGTCCACACTGACATGACAGCATCACGCAGCTGCTGCACATTTGTCAGCTGCGCATCCATGATACAAATCTCCCATTCCACCACATCCTCAATGTGCTCTATTGAACTGAGATCTGCTGACTGTGGAGGGCATTTGAGTACAGTGAACTCATTGCCATGATCAACAAACCAGCTCGAGATGACCTGAGGTTTACTGTATGTCATGATGCGTCATCTTGTTGGAAGCAGCTATCAGAGGATGGGTACACTGTGGTCATAAAGGGACGGACATGGTCAGCCGCATTACTCAGGAAGGCTGTGGTGTTTAAACAATGCTCAATCCTAAGAGGTCCAAAGAAGACATCTCCCGCACCATTACACCAGCAGCAGAAGCCAACACCGCTGATATGAGGCAGGATGGATCCATGCTTTCATGCTGTTTACGCCAAATTCTGACCCTGAGTGGTTATTTGAGTCACTGTTTCCTTCCTATCAGCCCGAAGCAATCTGGCCATTCTCCTCTGACCTCTGGCATCAATAAAGCATTTTTGCCCTGGGACCTGCCACTCACAGGATATTTTCTCCCTTTCAGACCATTCTCAGTAAAGCTGGGAAAATCCCAGTAGATCAGCAGTTTCTGACATACCCAAACCAGCGCATCTGACGCCAACAACCATGCCTCCAAGTCACTTAAATCAGCTTTCTTCCCTATTCTGACGCTCGGTTTGAACTTCAGCAGGTCATCGCCACCGTGCCTGCACGCCTAAATCCACAGGGTTGCTGACATGCGATTAGACATTTGCATTAACAAGAAGTTGAGCAGCTATGCCCAATGGAGTGTCTGGTGAGTCTACATGATTCCTTAAAATCACAGATAGAATTAGAGGTTTGAACACAAGCAAAAATCCTGCTGAAACATATCTGAGCTGTTGAATACAAATTCATAAATTAAAGTAGATGGCACGTGCAGATTTCAGCAGGTTACATCAACAAACGGGAAAAGAGCCACAAAAGCAGCCCGATATCAGACAGAACTGTCAATTTGCTGCACTCTGACTCTCACATCTAGAACCCTGCGAACACCAACAAGGACAGAAGACTAAATGATGTGCACATTTGTGTTGACTCAGCAGGGATAATATTAAATGCAAAAAGTGGGGAATTGTTATTTGAAAGCAAAACAGAATGGCAACGAGTCTCACTGCATGATATGCCACTATGTTTACCTGAAGCCTGATTTCTGTGTTTTCCACTGTGCAAATAAACACGTTGTCTGCAGAAATCATGCAGAAAATGCAAAAAGAAAAAAAAGAAAGAAAGAAAAGACAAAAGTGCATATTAAATGTACCAGAATGCAGCAAATTAAGGGTCTGATGCTCAGAATTTCCAGGGGGAGAACCCCGAGCCCCATAACATGTTCCCACCAATGCTCAAGCGAAATCCGCACCCACACATTCTGTCCAAGTACACCAAAATGACGCAAACAGTTTGTCTTTGTGGCACTCAGTGGCCGCTATTTCAAAAATAGTAGGCTTTTAGAGTGACTATGGTCGTTGTGTGATAGTTACAAAGTAATGGAGAGAGGGAAAATAGAGAGAGGTATACACACAGAGAGGGACGGAGGGAGGGAGGGTTAGACAGAGGGAGAGAGAGACTGGGCTAAGTGGACAGACCTCACGTTGAGCTCAGATGAACCTCAGCATCCTTTCCCACGTTGGATCATTTCGGCTCCGTTAAACGAGAGGACCACCGGAGCAAAACCGCAAACACACGGTAAGCTCCTCTCGTAATTGACTTTTTTTTTTTTTTTTTTTTTTAATCTTCAGAATTCAGTAGTTGACACAGACAAGTTTCCAGCCCTCGGCTCAGCTCGGCTCCCCACTTTATCGTCCAGATTCTCGGGGTTTTTTGGAGGCTTTTAATCGGGACTGTTTCTCTGTCAGTTTGAAGCTGTTTGTAGTAGATATGTGCGAGCTGTTTGGGTGCAATAACAGTGGGCTGAGAGAAGGGTCTGGAAAAACAGACAATTATTTTGGGTGACTGAACTGAGCGCCAAGCTTTGACAGATGGTGCGGATGACGCCGTGCTTCCCCTCTTAATTTCCCGGCTAGGTAGGTAATTTTTGTCTATGTGTGTGCGCGCGCGCCGTTTATACTCACCTGCCGCGTGCACTTTCGCGCGGGGACGCTCGCTTGCAAAAATGAATGAGGTCGCTGGACCTCGCTTAGTAGCCGAAAGCAGAATTTTGGGGACGTTGCATTCATTATAATAGTTAGCCCAAGTGTGTAAATCACATTAATATGCATCAAGTAGGTCATTTTTCTGGCTTCCTCTAACAAGACAAGGTCACGCTCCGGGCTGTTTGGTGTATCTCTACTAGATATGCTAATGAGCGGTCCAGATGTGAGTGTGTGCGTGCACGCGGAAGGGCTTGTGTGTATCGGAGACCAAACGGCGGCTTTGTCACGTGTTGTGGCGAATCTAATATCGGAGCCGATAAAGGAGAGCCATCCCACTTCCCGTTAATCCCACTGGACGAAAATTGGCAGCAAGTCAACAGGGGGCGCTCGTGAGATAGCCCTCAATGAATAGAAGTGAGTGGATTTACATGGCTAAGATAAATAAGCCTCATTATATCTGCCTCTAGACAAAGAAGAAAATCCCATATATTGTTTTTTTTTTCTGATACAGTGTTGATAACGTGTCTGAGTTGAAAGAGAACGGTGCTTATCTCCTTAAGTTTTTCTTATATTTTGCCCATATGATTAGCATTCTCCTAATGCATGCTGATTGTGAAGGAGTTATGATGACAGGCCACTATCTTGATGGCATCCATTTATCGATGATAACTAGATGTTAGAAGTGTAATAAAATCAGACAGAAGGTTCCGTGTGTGGATAAGAAGCAGCTGGTTGTGCTGGTCGAAGGTGGTCGAAGTTTTTCATGGTGCAGTGAAGTCCTGCAGAGAGGTGTTTTACTTCAATCGAAACCGATTTTTAAAAATCTAAAAAATGGACCTGTAGCTGTTCTCTCAACCGCTTTTATCGAAAATATGGTGAAAATTGTCTGAGGGAAATATTTACCCAATGCAATTTATGTTTTTTGAGCTGCAGCTCTGTAGGGCTCCATGCATTCTCGACTATCTCAAGAGCGCCCCCTGTGAAACCAGAGGTTCACAGAGTGGGAGGTTTCTACTGCATTTAAAGTTCTCTGGTAATATCTTTTGTTGTTTGCAATATAATGTCAGAGAGACATTACTCTGCCTCTCAGACTCTTTACCTTGTATCCACAGAAGCGTTTTCACATGACAAATTAAACATGGCTAAACACTTGCTCATTGCAGGGCATTTGCTCACTTAAGCTGTCTAGTGTGTCAAACCTTGACAATAATGAAGTGACTGATGTGCTGAGTACAGTGGGCCTCTCTTCACCAGTCTGACTTGGATAGACTTAAGAGATTTCCCTGTGTGCACTGAGCCAGCGAGAATGGATGAGAGGTCTGTGGGCATTAAGACGAATGGCAAAAGGAGGGTAAGCCTGAGATGTTCAAATGGAGCAGAATCTGTCCACATCCTGAATGTTTAAGCCACCCACCCCCCCTCCCCAGTGTACTTCCACTACCACTTCCCCTCCTCTGCCTCCTCTCTGCCCCCATCTCCCATTTTTCCCTATGTAAAAGGCCTGACATGCACAGGCTATTTTTAATAAAAACGAAATAGCCTTGTTGCAGTGAAGCATCTCGATGCAGAGTGAAGTGAGACTGAAACAGCGATTTGCAATTTAGAGCTATGTCACCACTCATCATTCCATTCTGAGCCAGCAACAGCAAATCGTCCTCACGCTTTCATCCTCTATCCCTGCCTTACATTTCACACATATCTTACACACACGCACACACACACAAACACACACACACCCTTTACTCTAAAGACTTCAAACAACGGTGAATGACATGTACTGCTGGCAACATGGGTTTTGGACCAAAGCTGGCAGGGAGAAATGTAAGCCGTAAGCTCAGTCTATGCTAATGCACAATAGCTGAGGAAGACAAAAGTGTTTTGGAAGAGCCACTTCTTGTATTTCCATAGATCTGGGAGGCTGGCAGACAGATGCAGATGATGAACATGAAGCATTACACATGGATGACTTGGTAAATTTGGTGTGGAAAATGAAGCAAAAATAATCAAGGGTGGATTGCCTTTTGAGGGAAAAATAATGACGTAAAAAGGGCAGAAATTACTTAATATTTCCTGTGATCAAAGCTCAAATTGTCTCTGTTCTCAAGCGTACTTCTTTAAGTGGGTCAGTATCTGCAGAGAAAAAGAACATTGGCTTGATTTTAATGTGCCCATGCAGCATATCATTTTGGATATATCAGAAAATGTTCGGGTTGGAAAATGTTCTGGTTCATATTCTAGAAACCATCAAAGCTTGCTGCGTTTCTATAGGCTAACTCCGCGCCGTTTTCCCTCATAATTTATCAAAGTGCATGCTTTCCTGTACATTTATTGAATCAGATCAGGCCCGGGGATTTCATTTTTGCCAGAGCACCGTACAGTTTATGCCCTCCAACCAAATTATTGATAATTTGTGTGAAATGCAGAGAAATCTCCGCATTATTTTTCAAGAACTCTTAACTTCCAAATCTGTTCAGAGGAGACGTACATGCATGAAAACTTTATTTGCATGCGTCTGAAGACCACCTCCCCGTGTACCCATGACTCATGTAATTTGCTGTGCAAAGATGATAATGCACGCCTCCATGCGTGCATAAAGGTGAAAGCAGCTGTCAGAACATTCACTGGAGGGAAAAAAAAAGTGAGGCAGAGCGGTGGGTCCAGGTGGGATGTGGGTGCAAAAACAGCCATCGTACAATTTTGGATCTTGTTAAGTTGCTGACACTTTGCACTGCATCAAGTTTCAAAGATCAATGACCAAGAGATCTGACTCAAATACTGACGAAAAGCAGATCATTAAACTTTAGGGAAATGAGGACAAGTCATTGATTAAATTATTTATGAGCCTAATTAATCTCTTAAGGGGAACTTCTTTCAGAACTGGGCACTGAAGCATGGGTAGACCATCTTTAGGGATGGCATCAATCACCTGCTGTCCAGGCAATTGCGTGCGACAAGGAGCAGTAAAGTACCTGAGCTCCACCTCATCGCCGGACCTTCAGGCTCCGAATTAATTGAAATTTTTTAGGACCACGATTATCTCTCTGAGAATGAGATCAATAACCAGAATCACACACAACAGCAATGAGAGGACTACGACTAACAGCGTCGTGTGCAAAGTGAACTTTTCCTTTTCAGGTATCCGACACAATCATCCTGGTTTCTGTTCAAAACTCAGTTATTTGTACAGCAGCTGGCAGAGAGTTCAGATTAGCAAACAAAGCTGTTCAGCAAACAGTAGAGTAAATATTTATCTTGAAATTTGTCCCAAAAAAAGTCTCCTCTTCACATAATGAGTAAGATGTAAGCCTTTTTTTTTCACTTCTGTATCTTAAAGCACTTGTTTCTCATTTTAATGAATACAGTCAAGATCACACTAATTATGTCTTCTCTCAGGTGATCCTCTGCAGCATGTGCACTGCATGGGAATATGAGAGTAAAGAAGCTGAAATGAAGACAAACACCAGGGAGAGGAAAGGAACAGCTGAAGCAGGAGCAGAACGAAGGCATGCTGGGAAAAAAGCATCGTAAAAACCGGCAGCCGATCAGCTCTTTGCGAGCCGTTCCGTGAGACGAACTGATCGGCGAACGTCAGCGATGGCGGCGCGCGTTATGCTTCTTTTTCTTTTATTCTGCAAAGGGGAAAGACGTGGCATTTCAGAGGCTGTCGGCCTTTCAGAGGAAGATCCAGATTCTCAAGTAACATCAGACGAAGAGCAACAAGTTTTACATCATCCAGAGTCCCTGGACAAATTTTTTATTGGAATCAAAGAATTGGAAAGTCATGTACAGGATTCGGAGAGTGATGCAAGAACCCTGCCAAATGTGGCTTTTCAGCTAAATGGCGGCAAACCTAATGATTCTGACTCTGAGAGCGATGCAGCAAAGCGAATTGACACGAGACTTAAACCTCCAGATTCTTCTGCCAAACCCCTTATACCTAAACATAGCTCTGAACTCACTGTGAACCGTGAGAAAAGGAACAATTTGACTAATGGAGAGGTTGAAGGTGTAATTAATGATCACAGTCTAGTGCCAAGCTCAGAGGAGGAGTACGCTCTCCAGCCCCGGCTCTATTTGGAGACAGGTGTCAGTGACGTTCAGCCCGAGAGGCTACGGGGCCTCTCTAAATGGGTCACAGAGTCTGAACACAGTCAGTACCTGCTGCCTCACTCTCGCCGCCGCAGGAGCTGGCTCTGGAACCAGTTCTTTGTGATTGAGGAGTACAGAGGGCCCGAGCCTGTGCTCATTGGACGGGTAAGCTATTGGCACAGCCGGTCGGCATGCGCATGTGAATCACCTGAATCTCCCCGTATTGCAACATAAATGTGAACTGTGTCTTATTATTTCTGTGAACCAAAGAAGGTTTTCGCACACACAAACATTCTTGTGAGATAAGTTATAATCACGGAGAGGATTTAATTGGAGCAAACAAAAATCTCTTCTGTGCTCAATACATGTATTTACATAAATCTGCTCTGTTTTTGGTACATTCGTTTATTTACACGTTTTCCTTTGTCCACTCAATTTCACAGCGACAGTCCTTCCACTCATCGCTTCATCTCACCCGCGGCCCCGCGCGTCTCCGCACGCACGAATCTCTGCTCGAAACCTGCGTACAAACATGCTGCGCGCAGAGCAGAGATCCGCTCAGGCTTTCTTACCTGAAATTATTTATGCTCCGCAAAGCGTGTGTAGTCAGAAGTAACAAAGGCCAGGCTGTGTTAGAGTAAATAAAAACACGTGTTTATCTTCATGCTTAGCATATTAAAGCCATGTTTATTAAAAGAAAAGTGTTTCATGGAAAACAGCATTGAGTCATTCATTTGCATTGGCTAAATATATTAAACATCAAATTGATGGTCTGTCATTTTTGCTGGATGTTATCACTATCCCACTTATGGCTTTTGTCCAATAACTGGCTATCAGATCAGGTGGTCCTTTTCCTCCACCAGCCTTTCTTCTTTTTCCTTCCGCTCTGTCTTTTATTCATCATTTATCATTTTATCCCTTCTTGTTACATCGTTTGTTTTTCTAAATTAACCAACATTTGCATAATCTCAGTGCACAGAAACAATCTCCACCTAAAGCAGATTGTTGTGGAAATGTGGCCAAAGTCTTTACTACATATGAATAAGCCATTAATAATTATACAGCTAACTGAATTGTCAGTTACAACGAGAAACTAAAATTAAATACACATATAAAAGATAGTTTTGGAAACATTTCGGAGCCTCGTTGTTAGTTTTCCTGCTGGAAGAGCTCACTGTACTCAAACGGCTCCACAGTCACCGGATCTCAATCCCATAGAGCACCTTTGGGATGTGACGAGCATCTCGTCATGGATGTGCGGCCGACAAATGTGCAGCAAAAATAAGTTTGCACTGTTAAAAATGTTCCATTGTGTGCTGGAGAATGAGGCGCGGATCTGATAGTGTTTATGCGTCGCCATCCTCGCTTGTCAAGTCGTATACTTGAGTTTTTACAGTCGTCACACCAGCAAGCTTCGACTGCTGTCGCAACATGAAAAGTGTCTGAGATGATTTAATCCACAGCACACCTGAACCATTCAATCCCAGGGGTTTACTTGTAGCACTTCACAGTCAGAAGCTCCACACTAATGCAGCTGCTGGCAGCTACAGCATACTCAGAGTTGGATTATATCAGCAGTAACGCTAACAGGGAAGGCTGCCAGCCACTTTGTAGCTAGCAGTATACTTTATAGTGACAGTCTAGATTGGATTCTTACCAGTGCGGTATACACCTCATAAATGTTTAATCTTCCTCCGTGGTTGTTATTGATACAGTCAGGGAGGGGTGTTAAAGCAATCAGGAGACATGTAGGACTGTTTATTCCTCTGCAAGCAAAGTCTTGATGTTGATATTCATGTAATACAGTGCCCTTCCATTGTGAGGAGGTTGAAAGCGCAGTGTTTTCTCTCAGAGGTAGCTCATTTTGTTTGCCAGAAATAGAGACATGATCATGTCAAAGCCATTGCCGGTGCAAGGTTTGAGGTGAGCTATCAACAGTTCAAATCACAGGTGCCGCCACCCGTGCAAAAGAGGAAGGAATTTCTCCGCCAGAGAAAGCAGTGTGAAGCAGATATAAACCCGGAGGTGTATGTACTGCATGAGCGAGAGGAGGGGAAAATTGAGATTACAGAGTGGGAGAGAAAGTGACAAAGGGATTGGAAGAGACAGTTCCCTCTTTTTCTTGCTTTGCTTGTACGGGGTGGATAAATTTCTTCCCCACAGTGAGAGTGTTTTTCCATGCTGACTGAAGCACAGCAGGACTGAGCCAGCAATTAGACAGTGAGGAGAGGAGGTCTGGATCGAAGGTGGGACGGTGGGGGTCGGGGGGGGGGGGGGAGGG
>JAVDPK010003022.1:427187-455066 GCA_034780415.1 Cichlasoma orientale | reverse complement strand
TCCTCACAACCAACGTACGAAATCATGGTCCTCACAATGCGATAAAGACATGTCTGTGTGTGTGTGTGTGTGTGTGTGTGTGTGTGTGTGTGGCTGCATGACAGTTGCATTGTTTCCTCAGTGCTCAGTAAAGGCCGAGAAGAAAGACTCGCTCCTTTAAACTAAACGTTGACCTCATCTGCCGTCTCTACACTTCGTTCCTCCTCCTCCTCCTCCTCCTCCTCCTGCTTAATAACAAAAACTGCTTACGGAGTAATTGGACTCTGAGTAATCAAATAAAGAGATGAGAGCGTCTCTCGCTAACGATCAGTTCATTAGACAGAACGTGGAGCGGATCTCAGAGGATTAATTGACCTTTAAATCAGAGGGAGCTGTCTTTAATTAGTGAGGAGGAGCTGAGACGATGCAGCAGAGACGAAGCTCAGTCTGTTGGAGCTTTTCAGAATAAATCTAAACACTCCAAAGTAATAAGTTCTCATTTTCAGGCTCCTACAAACATCATCTGTCATCACCCAGGTTCATTTAGGCGGCTCCAGGTGTTACTCTCACAAATTTATAGAAGCAGATTCCACTCAAACATCAAAAAAAAAATTTTTTTGTTTCAAAGTTTCAAATTAAAAGCCCTTTTAAGCAACAAAGGTCCACTGAAACGTGACTACAGCAAGTGCAGGGTTCACCTGAAGCAGGTGAACGAGCTGTGAGCTCTTTACTCACGGTGGTTTCCTGAGATGCTGGGCGACTCCTCTGGCTGCAGGGTGGAGGCGGTGGTGCTACATGTAGTGCCACTGTCCCTCCACACCCATCCCCATCCCTACACCACCCATTGGGCCTGTGGGACAAACAAACACACACAGATTAAGGATCCTTCCACTTTATTTCATCCTGTCATTAATGTGTGCCTCTGAGGGTCAGCCTCTCACCTGTGCTCTAATCTACCTTCTTTAAAGACTTGGCCACAGCTCTCACTGTGGCTGCACCTGCTCACACACACAGTGGAGCAGACAGAGACAGGAAAAAGGAAATAATACTGACCGAGGTGACATCAGCGCGTTATGTTACAGAGAACATAACGCGAGAGAGAGAGAGCCCTGTCTGGGGCTTTTCTGTTGTGTCTACTCGCTTTGCTCTTAGTTTATTACTATTTCAAAGATACCAGGACAAGTTGTGTAACGGGGTGAAAGCTTTGCTGTCAGCTCTCCTGCTGCTGATGGGTGCTGAAGGAAAGATGGAACAACATAGACCTGAAAAAATCATCTCTTTGTCGCTGATATCTGATCAGCTCGCTGCAGCTTTCTGGTTCTGCCCTGACAATTTTTATTAGCTTCTTACAAAAATCTATGATTAGAGGAAAATAAGCAGAAGCAAGAAAAGAAATTAGGGCATGTGTAAACAATGAACAGTGGATGAAACAGGAAGTCCATCCTTCTGTCTTCTACCACTTATTTGGGTCTGGAGGAGGGGGCAAGCAGAGCAGGGCAAGCAGAGCCCTCGCCAGCAGCTCTTCTGAAGGCATTCTCGAAGCACCTGAGATAAACGGTTTTTGGCAGTGGCACCACATCCAAAACTACATTTTTATTATTCTGCCAATAAAAGTCTTGAAATCTTTGGGATTATTCTTCACTATGTCACAGAAACATGTAAAAAAAAAAAAATCTAAGTAAAAAGCTGAAGTGAATAAAAAATAAACTGCCAAAACTTTCCTGGGACTCCTCACAGTGTGACATGTGACACCTCACCCAGGATGGCCCACGAGGCATCCTGGTCAGACCCGGTCGCCCACCTCGACTGGCTCCTTTCAGTGTGGAGGAGTCGCAGCTCTACCCTGAGCTCCTCCTGAATGACCAAGCCTCTCACCCTATCTCTAAGCCAGAGCCCAGACACCTGCACAGGAACCTCATTTCCACCACTTATATCTTTGGTCACTACCCCGACTGCTGCTGCAGAGGTTCAGATTAAAATGTGAGCTCCACCTGACCGCTTTTCTCCATCATCACTGTCATATTCACCTCCAGTGCACATTTGTGAGTCTGTGCAAAGCTGTATGTTCAGCCTGCTGTGGACCTATCAGCTCATTTCCAGATCCAGGTTTTGTTCCTGGACTGTAGCAGAGTAGATTTACGTGATATTCGGTTCAGAAAAGCCCTTCTTCTTCTTTCCATGTTGAATATAAACTTTGATTTAATTCATTGTGCAGAATCAGCACTAAATCTATAATAACGGAACATAATCGAGCCCACAGGAACATAAGGTGTGAGCTTGGACTGCTCTGCGTGTGTGTGTGTCTGTGTGTTTACCGGGTGGTCTGATTCCCACATGTGTCTGTCCGTCCACGACGAAGCCTCCCATTGGCTGACCATCTGGGCCGTACGGCGCTGTTTGGCTCACTGCGGACAGAGACGGACACGACGACTCGTTTTAATTATCTCACACCGAGGTGGAGGACGCTGAGATGCAGATAAACCGTCACAGCCTCCACATTTCAAACCTGGAGGCCGACCAGCTGGCACTCCCGAACCACTCAGGTTCCAGTTCAGCTCATGTGAACGTTTTAAAGAGAGAAATTCATCTGAAAACAGTCATAAATAATTTAGGCACGATTTATAAACTTTAACCTTTCATTTATTTATTTTCCAAAAGCTTCAGTTTAGTTTTAATATGCTCAGTTACAGTTTTCTGTAACTTTTTTTTTGCTATTTTCTGCCATTTACAGTCAGAAATATTAAAGTGGATCTATTCTGCTCATATCCAGCTCCATATTTCTATGCTGCAATTCTCCTTGAGTAACTCTGCATGGCTTACAGTCCAAAATCATCCTTCTTTATCTGATCCTGCACCCCCTCAGTTCATCCAGTCGGAAATGAGCTGCTTTAGCTCCTCCCCCTGTACGGCAGGAAGGGCGGGGCCTGCATCACCGGGCTCACGCTGCATCTTCTTACGGTGCGAAATGGAAGCAGATCCTAAAACGAGCCTCTGTGCAGCTGACAGCCGGCCAACACGAGCAATTATTCTGATCACACAGGGAATTAGAAGTGAAGGCCTGCTTCTAATAAAAGCTGGCTTCACATGAAAGCCTCTTTAATTCTGCTGAGGGGGTAAATAAAGGCACAGATAATCGATAGAAAATGACTGCTTCGAAATATCGAGCTGCCAGTGTTTTCGTTTGTGTTTTATGAAAATGCTGCAGGCAAAGAAGCAAAATGTATAAAAATATAGGAATTATATTACATCACATTATTGCATTATGTGTTCAAATACCTTTGTAACAACTTCACTTATTTCTGAAGCAGTTATGATTTTTTTCTGCCTTGCAGGTGATGTTTGTGAGGTGGTGGGAGCCATTAATCAGACATTAACTGGAACGTTTTGGTCCTCGTGGAGGAATCAGCCTCGCGTATCACGTTGTAGGGAAGTGAGGAACGTTTTCAGCTTCATTCCAAAAAGCCTTCAGTTCAGTTTCTCTTTCAGCAGCGTTTCCAAATCTCTGTGAGGAAGTCAGCTGCGGGGTTAATGCTAACAAAGCTCAAGGGCCAAAAGGCTAACGGGACTTTAGCCCCGCTTTAGCGAGGGCTCCTATTTGTTTTAATCCGGGTTAAAATGCTGAATGGAGTGGTCAGTCAGAGCGATTAGCATCTTTGTCTGAAGCTAATCCTGCTGGGGTTTAGAAGCCATTCAGTCCCCGAGGGTTTAAGCCTCTCAGCTCACTGAGGAACCGAGCGAGAAGCAGCTTTTTCAGCCCGTTTTACACCCTGATTCTCCTCTGCCCGAGTTCACATGAACACCAACGGAAACCACGTGCAGACACCGTGGAGGAGCACGGAGCACGGCAGCTGGAGGAATCACTTTCAAGGAATTAAAGAGGGAAAAAAATGAGGGTTATTTTCAGTTTGTTGCAGCTGATTTTACGGAAACTTTCCAAATCATTTCCTTTAAATCCGCATTAAAGCACAGCACTAACTCCACCTGCACAGTTTGGTTTCATGAAATAAAACAGGGAACATGTGTCAGCTAAGTTTGAAGCACAGACTGAACTTCCTTCTCTGGATGGTGTGAATCCGTGGAACCTCACCTGCTCTGTTGGACTGATCGATCATGGGCTGAACGATCCGCCGCCTCGCGTTGATGAACCTGAAAATCAAAGACAAGAAATGAGGCCGTTGATAAGCCGTCATGCACAAAAACACTCAGGTTTCTGAGATATGAGATGTTTTCTGTCTAATCTTTTAATAATGAGATTAAAAACAGGTCCTGTGCATCAGGACAAAACGAGACTTCAGATTTGTTTTGCTGGACTCTCGTCACACCTGTCGTTGTGTCAGTCGACAGGTCGGTTCAGCTGCTGTGGATCAGTTCATTAGGCACAGTTTGGCTCTTTGGTTTGTGAGGTCTCAGGTCACCAACAGCAGTCGCAGCTATTCTGAAGCATTCATTGGTTACTGGGACACAAAAACTGCATGTGTGGAATTTCCTGTAACGTGTCTCAGGTTAGCTTAAAATACCTTTTTTAAGGTTAAGGTAATCATGATTCTCCCCCCTCCGAAGAAAAAAAGGGTCATATTTAGGAGCTTAGCGACGTTTGAGTTCGGTGAAGTTCAGACAGCTCTGTGCAGGTTAGCTTTTTCACTGTAGCTCTCATTTTGTTTCAGATTCAGTTTAAACATCGAGCAGCTCAAAACAGTTTCACGAGCCAGTCGTCCTGGCTTAAATTATTACTTTCATTATGTGACTGAGAAGTCAAGGTCAAGGGCTCAGTGTAGGAGAGTGCACTGACGCACAGTTATGGTAAAGAATCAGTTCATCAGAATTCAGGTCCAGATCTGAGCTCTCTGTTCTGTCTTTAGCATTTTAAATCCTGGGGACACAAACAGAAAGCACGAAATGTTAATATAAAGGCAGTTCAGTGTTAAAAGAGACGCTGACTGGAGCTGAGGCCGGTTTTTGATTTTCCAGTGATTTGGTGCAGCGGATTTAATTTTCTTTATGTAAAAGTCAAGTTTAGAAGCTGAAAGGTGAGCTGAGGTCAGATTAGCTACTTAGGAGTGAGGGATTTATGTTGGGGCAACACGGCACTGTTGCCTCACAGCTAGAAGGTCTGGGTTTGAATCCGCCTTTACCCTTTTCTGTGTGGTGTTTGCGTGTAGTCTGCGTGGGTTTCCTCCGGGTACTCCGGTTTCCTCCCACAGTCCAAACACATGCAGTTAGTGGGGTTCGGTTAATTGGTGGTTCTAAATTGGCCATAGGTGTGAGTGTGAATGGTTGTCTCTCTGTTTTAGTCCTGGCGACCTGTACAGGGTGTAACCTGTCCTTTGCCCTATGACAGGGATAAGCGGAAGAGGATGGATGGATTTATGTTGATTGGCTAAGGGGCTGAATTAACAGCTCAGTTTGGTCCAAGATCAGATTAATGTGATCAGTACAAATAAATCAAACCACTTCCTGGAGCTTAACCAATGGCGTCTTTATGCTTCTCCTCAGGTAACTCAGGGGTTAAATGCTGCCGGTTAAATGGAAGCGTTAACTGCACTGGACCCATACGCGTCTCCTTCTAAATACACTCCTAAAGCCATCATCCTGGTATGCGTGACCTCTGACCCAGCACCTCCTGTGACCTCCTCAACTCCTCCCATTACTCCCCTGTGCTCGCCCTCCCCGCCTCCCCTCAGCAGAGCAGCGCTCTGGTCTTCCTCAGCTTAAAGCCCTCTGATGCAGGCCGCCGACCCCTCCTGACCCGCCCTGAGTGAAAGCTCTGTGGTTTCCCACTTGATTTATGTCCTCCTACACCCTGAGCCCCGGGTGGGGTCGGTCCATTTCAACGGTGGTGTGTGTGTGTGTGTGTGTGTGGGGGGGGGTCTTTTCAGAAAAACAAAGGCCACAGCAGTCCTTTGAGGGACTGAAAAAGGTAGGGGAGGAGGAGGAGGAAGGGTAAGATGCAGAGGGGAATTTTCAGAGGTGAGTCAGACTAAAGCTGCACAGAAATCCTTCCAGAAAAAAATCTCCCGTCAGGACGGGGTTAACGTCACAGGAGGAGGAGGTTCCTGTTTGTATCCCACCGTTTGGAGGGGGTTTTACAGGAGTGGATATTCATGAGGAAAAACAAGAAACAGCAAATAAATGTGGATAAACCGGCCGAGAAAAAAGCTCGCTCAGAAACCTTCAGTCGCACTGATCCAGGGTCAGCTGCGCACACAGCCGTCGCTGCGATACAAATAACTGCATCAACCCAGCTCGAACCTGCAGAGGCTCGAATCTGAACTAAATCAATTAGAAAAAAACATATTTTATTAAGTAAATACGATTTCAATTATCGTGAACATGAACTAGATTCTTTTTGCATGCAAAAATTCTTTTAAATTAATTTATTAATCTGGTCTTAGAAATGTTTAAAAAAAAAGTCTGATCAGAACTGCGCAGAGTTTAAAACGTCGTGTGAGAGAGTGTTTGTTTTCTTATAAACGTCAGGAGCTGCAGGCAGAAAACATTTGTGACACTTCACTGTTAAATAATAATTTCTGATAATAAACAGAGCTTCCCTGCTTTGTATTTGTGCTCGTGATATTTGCAAATGATCCAGTGTGTGACACTGAAAGCTGTATGAGGGGAGCTTAACGCTGAGCTGAGGTTGTGATTTTTGGCATTGATGGATTCTACACCTACAGGAAGTGACATAATGAGCAATACATATGATTTGTATAGCAATATTCAGACACGGGCATATGACATTTAAAACATGTCATATATATATAACATATATATATATATATATATATATACAGCTGCGCAGCTGCGCAAACAATCGTGATAAAAATACAACAACAATAATTACAAGTGAAAAACAAAGAAGACCACAGCGGTCACAGATGTCCACGTATATCTGTGCGCTGAAGCAGACGTAACCGTCACCGTGAATCCGTCGCTTCAGCTACAGCGGGAAAACTGTGGGAGGAGCCAGTCGTCCAAGTTCAGTATGAACAGCATGAGCGCGAGGATGGAATCGAGCTAGCCAAAGGAAATCCACAAACATTCGCCAGAATAAGGACGTATGTAAGTGCATCTCCAGAGCCGACTCCTCCATGGCTACAGCCCAGAGGCTGGAATGAGAGCTCGAGGCAGCCGAGGAATAAGTAGGTACTAATTTTTGTACCTATATTTGGGAGTGTGTGCAGGGCCGGGGTCACGCACTGAGCTGCACTCCTCTCCAGGGGTAGGTCACCATTTTGTTTCTTGCCAACAACACATTGAAGGGGAGAGGAAAGGATCTCGATGGGGCCTCAGAACAAGAAAACTTTATTTATGTCAGATCGACGCGACGCGCACACCTGGATTTTTCCGAAACGCATCTGAAACAAGGAAAACTTTACTTCAAATTTAACTTTAAACCGAGAAAAAGCTCCTTCTGACCCCCCAAAGGCCCGATGGGGACGGGAGGGGCAGCGGGCCTCTCTGTACAGTCAGAGGGCTTTAAACAAAGCAGATTAATCACCACACACACACACACACACACACTCCAACCGTCTGCTTGTAAAACAGTCACGAAGCTCCGCCCACCAGAGGAGTCATTCTCAGGTCAGTACCCCTCCACCCCCTACCCCTCCACAACGGGTGTGTTTAAATAAACCAGTCCAGCTGTTTGCCATGAAAATGCCATTTACACCAACTGCACCCCCTCCACACACACACACACACACACACACACACGCACACACACGCGCGCGCACACACTGTCAGCTTTAGGACTTCTCTGTTTAGCGTGTCGTCTCATGTCTGAATAAACTTCCTCCTCTCATCCACACGACTCAACAAATGAACGACTGAAGTAAGCTTGATGTTGGACGATTTTACGAACCGTCCAATCGCAGAGGGCGAGGGAGCGTCACCCTTAATCCCAGTCATCATTCAAAGGCTTTTCATAACAAACACATGCAAACCAGGCTGGAAGTTCGTCCAATCGGAGAGTTCGCATTCGTCCAGCGTTGGTCTCACGTGTTGAAGAGTTAGTCGGGTTATCACATCCCGACAGACAAACGACAACACGGGAAGCTAGGCAACAAATTCCAAAACACAAAAATACATAAAACAAAAGTGACCAGTCTGTGCATGTCGAAACGTTCGGGTTGTTTTTAGATGGATGGACCACACCTTTATGTGTGGGAACATCAACCTGTGGTCCTCTCTCAGGGTCATTTTCAGGGGATGAGGAGGTACGAGGTTACTACCCAGAAACTGAGCAAAAGCAAAAAAAAATCACCAGAAAAATGTGATTTTAAATAATATATGTTAGAAATAGATCCGCGAAGTTTTGTCCGGGTAGATTTCACAGACTGAGAGCGACCTAAAGAGTGATTAAAGAGAGGGAGGGCCTTAGAGGAAACAAAGCAGAGAGAGGACACCTTTTTTAGTCTTTGTTTCATAAAGCACGAATAAACACGCCGAGTCAACTCTGCAGGAATGGCTGAAAAAGGAAGCGTCAAAGCTGCAGTTCCTCTGCAGTCCAGCAGGGCGGCAGCAGTGAGTCAGTCCCATCGACTCCCGTGTTAAAACTTTACAGCAGAAATAAACATGTTTACAGCTAGTTTCCCCCTTCATAACAGCTGTACGGGGGAGGATGTTTTTATAACTCACCTGTTTAAATCGGATTAAGGTTGCATTATTAGGGGCGTGGCCTCTTTGACTGACAAGCGCCTGTAGCTGCTAGCTGTCTGCTAGGCTTCACCTCAGCTAACTGGAGTCCCTGAACTGGACCTCTGGACCGTGTTTGTGCTGCTGGTTTCCTGTTTATGCAGTAATGCAGATATTTTTTTGAGGTCGTGTTTTCTGACATGAGGAATGTTGAAGCCCAGTAAAGAGACGGCTTCTGGAAGTCACTCTTTCTCTTTTTCTTCCACCTCATCATCATCTATCAGAATTAAACTTCCTGCTCGAGTTCGTTTGAATTTTTCGCACAGACCTTCAGGTTCTCCGTGGAAAGGTGATATATGGCAGATTTTGACACTGTTATTTCCCAGCATTCCTCTGAACTCATTAATGAGTCGTTCTCCTGCCGAACATTTGACTGCTGCCATGGTAATGCCTCTGTAGTTGCCTCATGGAGCATTTCTGCAGATTGAGAGAAGTGAACACCGGCTGTAAATGAAGCAGACAAGAGGCAGTTTAGCCCCCACCGCTGCACCTGTGTGTGTATTCAGGTGTTTCCAGGTGATTCGTTTTGACTTGTTTCTCCTCTGTTTCGCCTCCTTCTCTGTCTTTTCTTCACTTTCTTTGTGTCCTCTTATCGTCTTTTTTCAAGTTAAACTCGTGCCTTTGTTGCTTCGAGCCAACGTGGAGACTTTTGCCGTTAATGTCGATCATCGTGAACAGTTTGTACAAAATTCTGCACAGCACAGGTCCATAGAGGAGTGCATGCTGGAGAAATAAAGACTAAAACGTTTACGGTGCATTTATTCACACTTTACTATCAACAATGACCGAGAAAATGTTGGTCATCCATCTTTTCATCCACGCTCGGCTGCAGAACAGCGGTCCAGACAAACAGGCAAAGTGTAGGTGACACAAACAGTGTGCTAGCACACAGTTAGATCCCCAACAGTAAACCAGAGGGATCCCTCAGGTCTTCACCTCAGAGCTCCAATTAACTCTCCAATTAAGCACCTCCTTCCTTCTGAGAGTGGAAATGAGGAAACCCCGCAGGAATTCATCATCATCCCAGTCATCAGCCTCAGGGTGCCTATGGGGTGGGGGTGGTGGGGCAGAGGGTCAGCCTTCCCCTACATAACTGCCACGGCATTGTGACTCACCAGTTGTTGACCTGCAGGATGGTGAGGCCAGTGTCCTGAGCCAGCTGCTTCTTCTGCTCCTCCGACGGGTACGGGTGCTGCAGGGGGACAAAACACAGAGACGTCAACACGCTGTAAAACATTACAGGTTGGATGTTGCTGCTATTGCTCTTAAAGCTGCCGCTAATTAGCGTTAAAGTGGGGGGCAGACTCATTAAGGAAACATGGAATGGAGCATAATTAACGGAGGAAGTGGTGAGCCAATTACAGAAGGAAGCCTAGTGGAGAGTCCTGTTAATTAGACTGTGTGTGTATGCTGAGTGAGATCACATACATACCCATCACTATTTTAAACATCTGAATGAATAAATGATTATAAATCTGTCCTGAGGTCAGAGTGCAGTGAACTGGATGGACTGGTGCTCTCTCTCTCACACATACACACACACACACACACACACACACACACACACACACACATGATTTGACATGATTTTTACCTTACAGAAACATATTCTATGATAGAAACTTGTATCTGTGTGCAGCTTTGTTTCTATATGTAATCTGAGTATACTGTCTTATGCTAATTAGTATATTAGCGGCATCATAGTGTAACTACGTTATACTACATAATATATGTTATGTAAATTATGTATGTTAAAATTTTAAAAGTAAAATAAGTTTTAATACAACCATTCTTAAAGATCCCTGGAAAGCAGGTAAACTCAGCACTGAAAGATTTGTTGCTTGTATTTGTACTTTTGATTATGGATGATACGATATTCAAAGTCTTCACACTTTTGGAACATTATTCTAAAATTGTTCCACCATTTTTTATCCTCCTGTGCAAAATAAAGTGGGAGGATTTTGTTGTCATATTGTCTGTCCGGGCATCCGTCCGTGAGGTTTTACTTTTCCAGTCTACAGACTCCAAAACCACAAGGAGCTGAGCCATGAAATTTGGCATTCTTTACTCTTCAAAGATGTGCAACATGATATTCATATTCCTGGATGCTTAGTACCCTTTGCACAGTTTGGCTGTATTTATCTGAAGTGGACCGTAAACAACATGGAGGATTTCAGGCTGCTAATGCTATCATAATATATGCTAATGACGTGAAGCCTCTTTCTCATGCCTGATTGGCTTAGCCTAATCACATGAGCATATTGTGCTGTGTGATTGGCTATACCTACCTAAACATTATTGACTGAAATGGAGAATGGGGATTCCCCATATCTAACAGCTGACCTCAGTCACTGAACAGCTGGCAGTAGCTAATGGTGAGAAACTGGGAATCCCAAATTTCAGTCTGTCTATAGTAACATCAGTTCCAGGCTGCAGCCTTATTGATTAGCCTGTGATGCCAACTTCTGATTGGCTGAGCATCGTCTTTCAGGGATGATTCATGGCCATAAAGAGTACAGGCTATGACTCATCATTGAACAATATTAAAGCCATACCTACTGCTCAGCAACAGCATGGTTGCTTTATGTTTTGTACAGTGTTACCTTATGATTAGTGATGTTATACATAATGCATTGATATCAGCAGATTATGTAGTATATGTGCATTCTGCAGTAATATTCCTTCACACACATGAGTATAATAGGATGTGAATACCTTGTAAGTATGCATAGAAATAGACATTATGTATACATCCTTGTTCCAGAGTGCATTATGTACTTTCTCTAATTTGTTTACCATGGAAATTTTTTGTGTGTTCTAGGATGTGGTTACCAAAATGCAATGCATGCAAAGATAATCACAGAATATCAATCTCTCACAGCAAATTGATTTGATTTAATGAGTATTGTTAATACTAAACACATTTTTACACACTTTACTAATCCAGGGGTGACTAAAAGTATTTGGATCAAAGTTTAGGGTGAGGCCTCCAAATTAGGGCAAAATCGTTTTGCAGAAGGTAATCAGACGTCTGCTGAAGGGTTTCTGTCATGAAATGGGGCTGTAATGTTATCCTGACGTCTACATTTATTTGAGTCTGTATTAAATCTGTCAAAGCAGCATTTCTAGAAAACATCAGGTACTTTAAATAAACTGTCTGGGGGCTCGGGGGGGTGGGGTGGAAGAGTTCATGTAAAGTTCATGTTAACGATGTTAAGCAGTGCCATGAACAATAAATAATGTCTCAACAGCTGATGGTGAGAGTTTGTTCGTGTGCTGACTGAAACCAGCTGCTGCCGGTCCTCCACGGCACGCCGCTGCCCGTCCCTGACCCACATAGCAGCGCTTTCACCAGCTACTTTCACACTGAGCTAACGCGCTAACAATCACATTCATTTTACTCTGCAGAGACCAGAACATGCACATCAACCTGTACAGTATGCTTTCCTTCAGGCGAGACATTATTGCACAGCATTTTTATCCCACATATTGAGACAGGCATTCGATTAACTTTCACCAGTGAACACTTTTATTTAAATGAGAAGACAGAAGGAAAGGCTGTCATTGTGTGTTACATTCAGGTTTATCCACTGCAACAAAAAGCGCTGCTCTGTAGGAGATGATGTATCCAAAACACTGATAAAATCCAAACTACAGTGAGCCTAAAGGAGAAATGAAGTCAAGAATGTGAGGAAGACCACCGAAGACTGAACACACACAGCAGGGAGAGGGATGATGAGGCACGGGTGAGACAAAGAACAAAGCAGTGAGAGAAAAAAACAGGATGCAACGAGAGGAACCAACCTTCAAAAAACACAGGAAGTAAACTGAAAGAAGAGCGAAACAAAAAACTAAGGATTACAGCAATAAAACGCGACAAAAACGATTTACCTTCCCTCTGAGACGGGCCATCACTTTGGATTCAATTCCAAATTTTGTTTAAAAGTGTATACATTTACATTAAAAATGTCCAGTCTGAATAACTGGAGGAATAATACATGGACAGCACAGCTGTAAGTGCCTGTAAGTCACTTCATTTGAACTTCTCTTAAACCTCCTGTGAAAGATAGAAAAACAGAAGCTGGCAAGTTTCTTTCACCACCTGCTGGTTTTACTAAAAACTCGGTTTAAGGTTTCACTACCACATCCCTCCATGTGGCGAGGAGGGCCTTTAATGTCTTCTTCTCTGTGTCCCGTCCTTCTGCCAAAGCTCCCTGTGATCTGATAACAGGTAATTGTCCTAAACAGCATCTAATTTACCACAATCACCATGTTGTTTTGTCACATTTGAGCTGCATTCTCCAGGGGAAGGCTCACTAACGTGTCTCCAGGGAAGGTTTCGTCAGAAACATGATGAGATAAAGGAGAGCAGAGAGCGGGAGCCTTAAGGCTGTTTTACAGATGATGAAGAAGAGGAAGAAGAGGAGGTGACGCCGTCCATCACAGCCGTCACATCCAGCACGGAAAGAAGTGCAAGGTCTGAAACCACAGAGTCAACCTTTCATCAGATGGTGGAGCAAACATCTGGATACGTCGAGCCCTGCTCTTTGTAACATCATAACCCTGTTATTTTATATCATACGCCAACACTGCTCAAAGTCTGGACCAGAACCAGACCAGGAAGCAGAGTTGCAGACTTACACGCCTCTCTGCAGCTTCTCTCCTCCTGCCATCCCCCCCAAAACCCCATCCCCATAGAGACGGTGCCTGCTCCCAGACCACCAAAAAACAGCAAAAAATATTTAAGCTTAAAAATTCAAAAAGGAAAAAATAATATAGCATCCTCAACTGCACCGAAGAGTAAAACAGTTAAATGTGGATCATTAAACACTAGGAAAATAACATTATTTTTTTTCTCATTAAGTCAAAGGGGTAACCTTTATGTTTGAGTAGTCTGAACCATTAAATGTTTGATACTTTTGTTTAATAAAGTATCTGAGAATTTTTAATTTGAATGTGCATATCAGGACCCCTCAGATCAGACACTCAGTAACTGTCACAGGTTCCACAGTCCACGCTTAAAACAAAGGGGGGCTGGTGCGTTCACGATTTTAGCCCCAGCGCTGTGTAACAGACTCCCTCTGATCTGCCTCTCGTTTTTTTGTTACGTCTTTATTGTTTCTAATGCTGTGGGGTTTTTTTTTTGCAAATTCTGTGAAGCACCTTGCAACTTTGGTTTAGACGGGTGCTGCAGAAATAAAGTTCATTAATTAAGTTTATTATTACATTTTTGCATGGGTGCATTAGTGGCTCATAATAAAGAAGGGCACTCGGAGGTTATTTTCACATTTTTGTCTGAGTAGAGGTGCAGACACTTTAGTGTAAAGTTTCTCCTGTGTCACTTTTCCCACAGTTCAGCTCGGAGAGGTAAAAATGTAGATTGCCTCAAAGAGAAAATTCCACACTAAATTTACAGTCGCTTTGAAGATATTCACCTTATTTGATGTGATACGAGCTTTAGTTGAGTCTTGAAATTCATTTTTCCCACTGAGAACTATAAATGTCGTGGCCCAGTTCTTCCTCAGGAATTACATAAGGAGGTAATCTGGATCCGTGCATTGATTACAGCGGCCGATGCTTCTTCCAATATATGTCTTTGGGTTCATATGTGAGATGTGGTTGAAATTAACGTTAGCGCGCCTTTAAATATGCGTGTAGAGAGATACAAAACTGAGCCAAACACTACTGTCATCAGCATTCAGTGCCCGTACAGAAGCTGCTAAACTCTCTGTTTTCCTCCCCGCAGGTGCGTGGTCCTTCTCTGTTTCAGAGCTGGCGGCGCCAGGTGTGGAGGTGGGCCGTCTCACTGCCACTGATCCTGATCTGGGAGAAAATGCACAGCTGGAGTTTACCATCCTGGACACCGAGGAGGCTGAAATATTCAACGTAACCGGAAGAGACAAAGAGGCGGTCATTGTGCTGAACAAGGTGAGTGACTGGACGCAGCTGCGGCAGAGGAGGGGAATGTGTACAAGGCAGCTTTCGTTTATTACCTATAACAGTTTTCATAATAGCAGACTATTTGAAGCTGCATGCAGGTATTTAAGCTTACACAGCCACATAATGAGAAAAACATCTCCAATTTGCAACATTTGAGACGATTAAACAAATGGGCTTCGGTCTGGTATTTGTGAATTAATTTTTTATAAGCAGATAAACACTTCAGCACCCCACTCAAACTCCCACTGCTGCTGATAGGTTCACACTCCCGGGGCTCTACAATGGGCAATTAATGAGTAACAGTGAACAAATAATCAACTGTAGCTCATTTGAAGTGTTAAAAGCAGCCAGTGTGAAGCTGCCTTTTTACTTTTAAGGGTTTTAAAAGCATTGGACATTCAAACGTAATTACTGCACTTTGAAATCTTAAATTAAGAAGTTGCAAAGAGTGAAGTAAAATGAGAGGCTGGTGATTAATTTCCAAGAATTGTGTTAAAGCCGGATCAAAAAAAGAGAGAGAGTCCAAAAATGGAAGGTGTGTGTTACACAGGGAGATAAAGAAAAGCGAGAAAAGGATCTTAGATGAATTATGGGGTATTGTATGTGGGCAGTAATAAACAGTATTTCCATGTATTAATCATACATGAAGGGTCTTAAATAAAGAATGGCCAACTGCTTTATTCTTCGTTCAACAGATCCTTGATTATGAAACCCGCAATTCATATACTTTCTCTGTGGAAGTCGCAAACCCTATAGTGGATGCCCGGTACATAAGAAAAGGTCCCTTTAAGGACCAGGCAACAGTCCGGATCATGGTCCTTAATGCTGATGAGCCGCCGCGATTCTCCCAGGCTCTGTACCATCTGGACGTGTCTGAGAACTGCCCCCCTGTCTGTTCCGTCGGCCGGGTCTACGCCGTGGACCCAGATACAGGACAAAGCACCAACATCAGGTGATTATTACATCATCGCTCTCTCATTTAGTCACCCGCTCGCTCACTCGGGGCTCTCTTTTTCCTTGCCATTCTTGATAGTGCCAATTACTTTATCTCAGGTACTCCATCGATCCCCAGTCAGACCCCGAGGCCCTGTTCCGCATCGCCTCTGACACTGGCTTCATCAGCACCGTGATGGAGCTGGACCGGGAGCAGGAGCAGTGGCATAATATCACTGTCATTGCCACACAGAGGGGTATGTCAGACCTTCTGCCCTCGGGCGCTCTGAGCAGCAGAGCTTACCAAAGTCATCTTTCACTGAAAGCACTGCCTGCAGTCGGGAATACAAAGTGTGGAGTAAAAATGATAGAAAGTCTGTGCAAATTTTAACATTAGTGTCACTCTCCCTTTTTTTTTTTCAGACAACCCAAATCTTGTGTCAAGGGTTGTGGTTGCCATAGAGACACTGGACCAGAATGACAATGCGCCGGAGCTGGACAGGCAGTACACGACGTCAGTATGTGACTCCAGTGCCCCCGGTCAGGTCCGTTCTTGTTTTGTTTTTGCCTGTTATTTCATTTAACTTCAGTCTGGATTCTTGTTTTTCTGCACTCTGTGTCAAACTCCCACAAGTGACTGTTTTTCAAAAACCTGAGCAACTTTGTGTCCCACTTGCAGAGATAGATATTAGGGGTCCCTTAGAAATCCCCTTTTTTTTTTTTTCCTAAGGAAAGCACATTCGTTTTTTTTATCCATTATAAGAGAAATTGATTTGAAATGTTGTAAATAAAATTAAGGATTAATGACATCATTCAAGGGTACGTAGGCATACAGAGGCCCATTTTTCAGAAACCATCCCGTCCTGATCCTGTTTCTGCAGCTGGAAAGGAGCAGATTTAGCTAGTCCAGTGTCTGGAGCATCAGCCTGTCTCTGGAGCCTTCACTGTAGTTTTATTCTAAGAAATGCTAACGTGATAAATTAGCCGTTTTAACATGATAAGCATGTACTGGGTAACAAAATGAGCCTTTCATGGCTGCTGAAAGTGAAACTTTTAGATACTCTGCAGATTTTGCAATTACTATATGTCATTATGATGATGAGTAACTCTCACACTAATTATTATGGTCATTTACAGCATTTTTTAACAGTTCAATTCATTTCAGAAGACAGAAGTTAGTGGTATTCAGTAGTGGCATGTAAACAAATCAGGAGTGAAAACAGGGACGTGCAGGACAGATCAGTGCATCATGGGAAATCCCACAGCAGCCCGAACCTGCAGCACAGCGAGGGGATGGCCCGAGCTCGCCCGATCCACCCCTAACTAGAAGCTTTATCAAAAAAGAATGTTTTCATCTTAAAAGCAGAGCGAGTGTCTGAATCCAAACTGGGAGCTGCTCCCACAGGAACATTTCTGATAGCGGAAGGCTCTGCCTCCCATTCTACTTTTAGAACTTCTAAGAACAACAATTGAGCTTGCAGTCTGAGAGCAGCGTGCTCTATCAGGAGAATGTGAGACTATTAAGTATTTTAAGATCTGATGGGTCCTGATTATTCATTGTATGGAAGAAGAGCTTTTGTAAAATAAATCTGGACTTTAACAGGAAGTCAATTAAATATTATGGGATTAAAAAAGACAAGCGCATATGAAACTCACCCTCAAACCTTTGAGTGACTGCACATTTACAGTTACAATAACAGATTCGTAATTTTAATATGGATTTCTTCAAAGTGAACCTTCTTGCATGTGCGTGCACTGAATTAGGAAAGTTGAAAAACCAAAGCCTGAGTGTGAAGTTAAAGTTGTAATTCTTGGTCTGCTGATCTGACAGCTAGTGCGGCAGTGTGTTTTAATAAACAAAGGTTCAGTCAGTATCAATTGCAGCTGTGATCTAATTTCATTCTGCACATTTTTTAAACTGAGCCACTGTTATGAGAAATAAATGAGCGGTCACTTTTTGTTTCCCGTGACTGCCTCATAATTAAAGGCCCCCCCCTCGTGTTTCACTGGCTGGTTGCTTTTGTAATAAGACAAATAATATACCTGATTTATGGAGCAGTAACAAAACAATCTTATAAAGTGCTTTTCATGGATGAAGCACACATTTAAAATATTTCTGGACTGGGACAACAGGCTAAATAAAATCAGCCATCCATCCATTCATTCTCTAATCCAAATGGGGTTTGGGGGGCGGGGCGGGGGGGTTGAAACCTATCTCTGATCACTTCGGGCAAAAGGCTGAGTGCACCCTGGACGGGTCGCCGGTCCATCAATGGGTAACACAGAAAGGCCCAGTTCCAAGCCAGCAGTCCAGACCTTTCACCAACTGAAAACATTTGGCGCATCATGAAACAAAAAAATGTGACAAAGACCCGGGACTGCTGCGCAGCTAAAATCCTCTATCACACGAGAATAGGGCGATATTGCTCCATAAAAGTCCAGCAACCGGTCTCCTCAGTTCCCAGACATTTACACTGACTGCTGTTAAAAGGAAAGGGGATGCTACACAGTGGTAAGCATGGCCCACCCCAGCATTGTTTCAAATTCAAAAGAACTTTTCCAAACACGTACCAAGTCGTGTAAAAATGAATCACACCGAATTAATTTTTGTGCATGTGTGGAGTTTCCTACAAAAACAGGTGCAAAGTTAGCTGGTGTGGAACGGCATCCAAAGTGACCGAGTCTCCGAACAAATGTGCAAACAGGGTGTAAATGTGTGTCAGCAGGGGGGCTGCACTGGAATCAGAGGCGGACTCGTGGTCTGCGGTCAGCAGTTAACCAAACATGCATGCAGAGAAATCCCGCACAGGAGCAGCTTCCTGAACCGCCTGCTAATAAAATCAAGAGTAATGCAGACGTTCAATACGATCATTTTTAATACAGCACTATAAGAGTGAACATTAAACAACAGCACTACCATAAAATTGTTTCCTGTAAACCCCGTGTCAGACTAACATCACCACTAACAATGAAAGCAACTGTTGAGGGGCAGAATCTAAATTGAATGGCTTTTGCTCCAATAATGACAACAAGAAATATTATAAAGCTACAAGCACGTGTTTGAATAAGTCATTTTTATTTGATTGATTCTTTCATTTGAACAATTTTAGAGCTTTTAAGAAGGAAAAAAAAAGTTTTTTTCACCCTATTATCATCCTTTTATTTTTGTTTGTTTGTTTCTTCTTGGAGAATTCTTGCCTCCAGGATATTATTAAAACAGCGCGTTTTCATCTGTGATTTCTCAGGTGGTTCAGGTTTTACGAGCCATCGACAGGGACCAAGGAGGACAGGACACCCCGGTCCACTTCAGCATCCCTCCGGAGTCCAGCTCTGCCCTCAACCTCTCCATCAGAGAAAGTGGAGGTTGGAAACATTGGCTCTGTGCTTCCTTTTCATGCAGAACCCAGAAAACTGACAACAGCCAAAACTGGTGCATGTTTGTTGTGCAGTGACCGTGTATGATGTGTGTGTGTGTTTTGGTTTTTTTTGCCACTTTTATCAGGTGTGACAGCCAGCCTGGTGCTGCAGTCAGCCTTGGAGCCCCTGCCTGGCTTCTCCTCATCTTTGCTCACCCTTTACGTGCCAGTTGTGCTGCGCGACGGGGCCTCGGGTCTAACCAATACCGGCACAGTCACTGTGACCATTTGTCCCTGTCTGCGGGGGGGCATGCAGACAGAGGACAGGGGCAGACAGAGGGACAGGAGATGGGAGAGACACATGGTTTGCCTTCCTGTGCCGTCCGCCTCTCCCTCGCTTATCTTCAGCTTGGTCACATTGCTGGCCATGCTGGCTTGTGTCACAACTCTTCTGGGTACGGTCGGTCAGCTCTCTGAAGTCTCTGAACTACTTTAAACATTCGATGTTGTTTGTGACTTTTTCTGAAGATGTTGAGCAGTTGTGTCAGGTTGCTTCTGTAATGTCCAAAGAGTACGTGGTCATGTGTCTCTTTTTTTTGCCCGTCAGTGGTGTGTGCACTCTCGCTGTCATTGCGGCATCAGAAACGAGACTCCCACTCAACCTTCGAGGAGGATGATGTCAGGGAGAACATCATATCGTATGATGATGAGGGGGGAGGGGAAGCGGACACCGCAGCTTTTGACATTACAGCGCTGCAGAGCATGCACAGAATGCAGCACATGCACAACAACAGAACCATGTGAGCTGATCCCAAAAATAAAATAAAAAGTTTATCCTGGCCACGCTGATTTGTGAGAGTGCGCGTGCGTTTCTGTGTCTGTCCGTGTGCTTCTCTGACATTTATCTCTTGGCACAGATGGTACACCCAGCAAAATCTGCCAAGGGCCAGGACATACAGCTGGAGCCGTCACCCACGCCCGGGCCTGGACCCTCAGCAACGTCCTGGCTCCGCGCCGCTCTACGGGCGCTTCTGCTACGGCCTCCACACACTGCCTGTTCTTAGAGATTATCCGGCCGGGCCACTGGAGGCAGGTCTGCAGCTAACTCAACTGACCCACGGGCTCACCGGAGGTCAATTCAGCAATTCCCTCATCATCCAGAACCAGAGCACCTTTGAGCCTGCACTGCACTCTCCTGAGATGAGCACTAGTAGTTTTGAAGCAGAAGGCATGGTGAAGAGCAAAATTACAGAGCAAAATGAAGGCAGTGAAGCAGCTGGCGCAAAGGAGAATCAGGATCCAGCTAAGGTCAGACAGCAGTGCTGGAAAAAAGCATGAAATGTAACAATGGTTGCTGCAGTCGTATTGATTCAAATAAAGGATTTGATCTTAAATGGAACTTAATGCCTAACTGTGAAATTGCTTTTCCACCTGCACACCTAAAGGGACCCATTCTGCTTTTCCTTATTTTCATTTATACACTCATGCAATGTTAGATGCTTATATTCAACATTAACGGGATCCCTGTGAAACAAAACCCGAGAAGAGAGAATATCCCTAATGTGTTGGCACACAGCTAAACCTACCTGCAGCTCAAACCTTCTCTTTGCAAAAGGTAGCCAATCAGAAGAAAGTCTGAATAAACTGGAGGATTTTTTTTTTTACTGCGAATCGTGCAAAGCTACTCGATTAGTGCAAGAATAAAAAAATGGAGGTATAAATGAGCGTAACAGGTCCCCTTTAAGGCTGAAATCTTAAATTAAAGACGGGCTTCTGAGTCTAACTGCTTTAAAATCATGGAAAAAGACAAACGTGTGTGTTTATGCAGAACCTCATAATATTAGTTGATTTTAGAAATACAAAGTGATGATTGTATCGGAAAAAGCTTATTTTTGGTGGGTGGGTGTCAGAGACCGTGTGGGATGTTCAAAATAAATAAACAAAACCTTCTGAAACCAAAACTCAAGTGTTCAGACTTACAGAAGCAGTCTTTCAAGATCCTCCTCGAGATCAAACGCCTCAAAAACCGCACACTTCAGAAAGATGAACTGATGTCAGTGCAGTCAATTCAGAGGTGTTTCAAGTCCAGAATGAAATATTTAGCAGTGTTTACTGAAAGAAAGTTGAAAAACGCCACTATTTTCCTTCCATACATTCCTCTTTCATGTCTTTTTAAATCATCTTGTTTCTTGTCTTTTCTCTTTCAGATAAACTCGGCGGAAGCGGAGTCGACACCAGTCACCAGCATCGCTGCAGATCTGACCTACTGCGACCCAAATGAGTCTTCATGCCAAAGTCACACCAGCTTCTCATCAAACCAACAAGAGGGGCGACCGGGGTCATCCCAGACTCAGATCAGCACTGGAGCCACCAGCTGCACAGTGGATGACATTGATACTGATTCGTCCATTCCCTCCATTTCGGAGCAAAATTATTCAAACGGCAGCCAAATGAGCTCCGTGAACACTCCCGTGTACCTGAAAGGAGACACGTACAGCATTGTGGGCTCGCTAAACCCAAACAGCCGAGGGACGTGCATGAATGGGACTGCCGGCGGCGGGCTGTACCCAGCGGGAGTGCAGCTACTGAACATGTGCGGACTTCAGGGAAAGTCCACACATTCAGTTCAGTCTTTGCCCTTACCTGAGGGGATGTTTGGCAACAGCAGAGGCTGGGCGAGTGGGGCGGAGCCGGCGAGAACAGAAACCGCCAACCCGCAACCTCTCAGGATGGAGGAGCTCTTGAATATTCGTCTGGACCAGGTCACCTTTGACCTATCGCAGCCACCCTATGACTCACTGCAGACTTATGAGTTTGAGGGCCGTGATTCAAGGGCCGAGTCGCTGAGTTCACTTGAGAGCGATGGAGAAAAGGATGATGGGCGAGTGGTGGGAGGGATGGAGGAGTTAAACCAGAAGTTTCAGAGGCTGGTGGAGATTATCCGAGAGAGGAAGAGGGAAAGGGAAGGAGAAGGAGACACGCAGGCAACAGAGGGAGGCGAGACAGCAGAGACCGCTCTCAGCGAGACTCATAAACAAAGTGAGGACAAAGGAGCTAAACTACAGAGATGGGATTTCTAGGCTCCGATAAAAGAAAAGTTTGAGAGGGGAGAACTATGTTGACAGTGATGGATTTTAAACGCAGCAGGGGTGGCAAAATACACAGCCTCCGACAGAAATCGTCTTGTTGTTCCCCCCCCCTGCCAGGAGGAATCCAGGAGGCTGACAGTACTGTGAAGATTTGTGGTGCAATCAGTGCACAGCATATAGTTTTCACCTCCACTGAATTTTAGCAAATGCATATGGAACCTGTCACTTTTCACACTTCTCTTGTAACCGGTATTAATAATGCACTCGGGCTTTCAAAGCTAACATTATGAAAAATTTACTTTTATGTAAAATATTGATTCTGAGCCCTGAAAGCTGCATTGTTAGAAAATAGGCCTCATCAAATATTGACTGGAATTGTGAAATTTAATATTGATAGTTTAATAGGGGCACACGCTCTAGATAATCCCGGAAATTTGAACGCATTTGGATCTGAATTGGAGACCTTTGAAACACACACACACACACACACACACACACACACACACACACAAGCGTGCGGTACCATGACACACACACTGCCACACGTTTACAGAGTTACAGAACGAGTCTAACTGTATCGTGCAGCTCTGCAGAGAGATCCCGGCCGAGTAGTCACCATTATAGTAAAACCTGCTCACTATGCAATTTGCTCACAATTAGAAATAACGAGACTGTCAGACTTGTGTTTTGTTGTGAAAGTACAGTAAAACATGTCCATGTGTAGATAAACATCAACCTTGACTTCGGTGGTTATTGCTGGATATTTACTGGAATCGCCACGCAGGAAGCGCAGGCGACTGATTCGCACTTAAACTGTTGCAGACACGAGCTTGCGCTGCACAATTCCCTGTAATTTCACCCACGCAAGATTATTTATAATTCACCATTGTGTTCGGCCGTCTAGAATTATCTCCAGAGGCTTATTTATCTCCCACCTTTTAAAGAGACAAAATTAGGCAAAAGCCATTATGCGGCGCAGTACACACAGCCATTGTTCTTGTGATGAGCCGGGAACACAGGCAACAGGAAAATAATCATTTACTTTGAGATTTTGTAATGTTATTCAGGCAGTTTGTCATTCAGACAATGACTCATTTCTATAGCTATTTCAGAACTAATTTATTATTCAGAGGGTACCAGAATGAGTTATTAAAATAACATTATTTTCTGTAATATTGTAAAACAATTTTGACTTTCTTCAATTACCCCCCCACCCCCACCCCCCTTTCCTGGCTTCCTTTACAGGGGGGAATTTGGGTCTTAATCAGTCTCAGTTTAATAAGGTTGGATTGCTTTTCGAATTAAATTTGACAGAAAATCTTTGGCTTCCTGACAACAGGCGAGACAATGAAACGCGGAATAAAAGGGAACGGGCCAGATGATGAATCGCCATCACCACGCAGCATATTATCAGGATACTGCACATCGTCTGGCACGGCACCGCCAGATACTGCTGCTGAAATGACAAGTTTCCTCCCAGATCACAGGAGCACACTGAATCTAATAACCAACTAAATATAGACAAAAGTTAGAATGCGAAAGCCGAGCTGTGCTATCACTTCAAAAGTAGTCAGACAAAAATAAAATAACAGTAAATTAAAATATGTTTGAAATTCGGATGTTTTAAAGGTGCATTTCCATTTATGCACACTTTAAAGGGTGCTGAGAAAAGTGCTGTGAAGAGCAGGACGTCAGCGTGGGGCCAGGTAACCGCAGCTGACAGTGCAATGGTGCCACCTGACGTTAAACACGAGGACTGCAGCTGGAACATCACAGACGAAGAGATGGAAGTAGTTCCTGAGCCCAGAAGAAGAAAAGGACAGTTTTTATGTTTTTTATTTATTTATTTTTTAAGGCTAAAAATCCATGTAAAAAATTATATTGTTCTTCGACTGAAGACAAAATGGGCAGTGTGGAAGTCATGGGGCAAGGAGATTAGAAATGAGTGTTATAATACTGTTTAGCCTTAGCTCTGCCCACACTTAATTATATTTTATATTAAAATAGAAAGTGTAAAAAAAAAAAAGGAACAATAATTACCTTGAATTTCAGGTCATAAAGGTTTGTTTTACCATAGCAACTAGACTCAAATAAAAAAAAAAAGTCTTATGTTGCTAATTTAACAGTCTGCCTCACAGAAAACTCAAATAAATAAGCTAAATAAAAAGCTTGTAGAGTGCAGTTGCTAAATGGCACCACAGGATGGCCCCGCCTTCCTTTTAGGTGCGTTGAGTTATGGTTGAAAATGATCAATTTAGGTCTGTAATGCATTGCAGAAAAAACACCACTGTGAATTTTTTTTGAGCTAACGGGTCGTCTCAGAGCACGTGCTAGGGAAGCTAGCATAGTTCAGCTGGTTTTCTGGACAAACCCAGGTGGTCCACATCGATCATTTAATAGCAAATATAATCTTTACATTTTTCTTTGTGTAGAGGCCGCAAAGCGTCGTTCTTCTGATTATTTCATTCAGGCTCCTTAGCTTGTTGGTTACGACCATTTTCCAATGTGGTCTTTTGAGCGATATCTCAGGACCACCCTTGGTTTCCTGAGATGTTGTGTTGCCTCAGCCTCCATCCTCTGTGTCCTATATTTGATGTAACTGCTCATTTGTGCACACCAGTTTGAATAAATACAGCCAGCCATCAAAGCGAAGCCACGTGTAGCTCCATGGGGTGACCTTTCAGCAGAGTGCAGCTTGAATGTTTGCTTTACAGTCTGTACGTCGCTGAAGATACAAAAGAAGATCAAATTATCCCAAACATTGTTGCCATAAATCATGGAGAAAAAAACAAATTAAATAAAAAACTTATTTTCGCCCTGAAGGAAACATCAGGGATGCTGAGGGTCCAAAATAATTCTCTGCCTTTGTTTTAAGGGTGGCACCTCTAACCTTAGGGCACAACTTGACACTCATTTTTCATGTTTTCTCCCATTTTTAAGACTAAAAATATCGAACTGGTAAATCATAGAAAATGAAATGAAGGATCATTTTCATTGTTGTCATGGCTACATATAAAGTTTGCAATTTCCTTAAAAAAAAAGAACTGTTTGCCTTTTTATAGCATTTGTATTTCAATTAAAAGCCTCTCGTCCAGAAAGTCATCCTGGCACACGCGAACAAGCCCACCTTCTCTGAGGGCCGTGCAGGGCGATGAAGTCAGAGAGCAGATATCTCTGCATGAAGATCCAGTCAGCACAGCGCCGTGTTCTGGGCAGATTGTTTCTGTTTATACTTTTGGTCAAACTCATAAAGATATTTGGCAAAGTTAGCGTAACCCCCTACAGCCACAATAACCATATTACTGTTTAATAAACTATAATTATTTTGTAATTAGAGTGAAATCAGCTGGAGTTATTTATCGCAGTGAGCTCTCCGTGTATTAGTTTTGTGATAAAATGTTCAAGTTTGGTAAATTTGTCCGAGATAAGCTATAAAAGCCCCCCCCCCCAATTCAACAAATGCACAAAGTTCAGCAGCATTAAGACTTCGTTAGAGAAATTAATCCAGCATGCCAACATATTCATTATCTCTGCACATCCCATGAGAGCACTGAACAAGTGCATGCTGCATACAAGCTACATCTTAATTAGCAAGTGGATATACCTGCCAGCGCACAGCTGTGGAGCGCTCGTGTGTCAGTGCAACAAGATGATTGGCTCATATGTTTCCAGATTTGGCTGTTGATTGGCTCTTTGGTGAGGCTTGTCAGAGTGCCGCATCTCTGTCTTTAATAATGCTTCATCTGCTATTGATAAACAAAAAAAAAACTGGCATATGTTTGATTTTGGAAGAAAAAAAAAGTTGGTAACACATTCTACCCTGGGATGTTTTTCACTTTAACATCCGGTGCATAGGCTATATAGATATTACCCAAGTTACCCACCGGTTTAGCCTCTGTGAAAGCCGAGCAGTGGTAAAACATATGGAGGAAATGATCTGGTGCTTTTCTCCAGTGTGGTCTGCAGGGCGGCAGGAGCAGGAGGAGTAGTCAAAAATCACAGTTTGAACACCTGTTCACACATAATATTGAAACTTTGAACCCACACAGAGTGCAGATAAGGAAGCGTGAGTGTTTTAACAGTTTTTATTAAATTCCTCCAAAGGTCACCATAAAACCAGGCCTCCTGGGCTCACTAAGGGAGGTCTTAAATGGGACCATCTTACTTGGAAATGTTTCGTATAGTGACCAAAGAGCACACCACTGACTTTGGCAAAATATCTTTACAGACATCATGTCACACAGATGCCACAGAGATCTTTGATTCATCATCCTGCAACACTCTGGTTGAGGCACAGAAAATACATTTGTCTGTAAAACGGCATCAAACAACGTGAAACACTGGATTCTTTTTGAGGCAGCATGTGATTACTCTATCGAAAGGCTCCACGAATAAGCGTGTCTAAACAAAATCACTGAAATTGAAATGAATTAAATTAGAAACTTTAACAGAAATTATTGTAGAGCAAAAAAAATTCCACACAGAGCAGCTTAAGGATATTTTCCCCGTCTTGCTGTTGCACAGGGGGAGTTTTTACAGGAGGATTTTACATCTTTGTGAATCGGTCATCATCTGAGAATGACATGTTATAAACACCATCGGCACCGTTTTCAGCTGTTTTGACCCGTGTCTCTTCCTCATTTTCCTCGTCATCTGTTTTCTTCTTCTTCCTAGAAAAAGAGTGAGGCAGGCCGGCCGAAGCTCGGTTATCATAGTTTCAGGACGCTAAATTTAATGCATCCGCAATCATCTGCTCACCATTTCTTTTGGACCAGAGGAAACATAAGCAGGATAATGATGCCAGCACTAACTGCACCCATGAGGACCCCAAACACGATGAGCCATGGAGGGGTGTCAGGAGGGACCGGCGCTGCCAGGGTGGGAAGGATGCCATCGAACTCCAGCGTCTGATCAGTTAGCAGAAAGGCGCCGTTGATGCGATTCCTCGACTTTCTGTTGGACAAAGGAAAAGGATTAATTTAAGGTGATTATTCTGGTCAATTACTGTCAATATTAAACATATTCCTCCATTTTCAGAGGTTCAAAAGTAAGGTAAGGATTGTTTTTAATTAATGGATGAATATTGCCTGAAGTCTCGAACCCTTGGACATCACCAAATGCTGTGTCTCCTTCCCTGAGATGCTCCGCTACAGCTTTACTGCAGCCACCTTCAGCTGCGTGTTTGTGAGTCTCCCTGCCTTTGGTTTTGTTTTGGTAACTGAAAAGCACTCTATTATGTTGAGACCAGGTCACAGACTTGGCCATTAAAGAATATCCTGTTTCTCTGCCTTGAGAGACTCTTGGGTTTGTCGTGGTACTCGGTTTGAGACCCAAGGTTTTGTGTTTTTAGGACTGTCTGTTTTTCATTCTCTATTAGGGTTTTTGGGAGCTCTCAGTTATGGCATCGAAGGTGTGTTTCAGTCTACGTGTGTTTCGTGGACTTGGAGAAGGCATTTCCCTTGGGGTATCCTGTGGGCAGTGCTTCACAAGTATGGGCCGTTCAGTCACTGTACAACCGCAGCGAGAGTTTGGTCCGCATTGCCGGCAGTAAGTCGGACTCATTTCCAGTGAGTGCTGCAGGCAGGGCTGCTCTTTGTCAGTGATTCTGTTCATAATTTTTATGGATAGAATATTTCAGCATGGCCATGTGGTGGAGGGTCTCCACTTTGGTGGTTCTATTGTCTTCATGAGGTGGTGATCTCCAACTTGCACTGGAGCGGTTTGCAGCTTAGTGTGAGGTAATGGAAATGAAAATCAGCATTTCCGAGTCTGAGAAGATGGTTCACAGCTGGAAAAGGATGGAGTGTCTACTCTGGGATGGATGGATGGATGGATGGATGGATGGATGGATGGATGGATGGATGGATGGATGGATGGATGGATGGATG
>JAVDPK010003022.1:398086-427087 GCA_034780415.1 Cichlasoma orientale | reverse complement strand
ATGGATGGATGGATGGATGGATGGATGGATGGATGGATGGATGGATGGATGGATGGATGGATGGATGGATGCTGTGTGTCTCCTTACTTTGGGTTTTCATGGGATTTCTGGCATTTGGATTCCACGTTCCTCAAATGTTTTGGACGTTCTGTATATCCTGTGAGTTGTCAGAATTAAACCTGAGTCTGTGCCGATCTGCGACAGGGTTGCTTCTGCAGTTTCTGCTGGGTCATTATCCATTTGCTCTGTGAAGCGCGGTCCAATCAGTTTTACATCATTTGGCTGAATCTGAGCAGAGACTGCAGCCTGTACACTTCTGAATTCATCCTGCTATTTCTATTAGCAGTCACATCATCAGTAACCACTAATGACCTGGTTCCACTGGTAGCCATATATGCTATACCCTCCACCATTTCAGTTAGAGCATTATTTTTTTAGACACCTTGAATTAAAGCTGCGCTTTAATCACATCCTGAGAAAACCCACGGTGGTGATGTACGCAGGCAAAATGACAAAAACGTGTGTCACTGTCCAAATACTTATGGATTTGCAACTTAGTCTCACAAACCGCTAGAATACTAATTATTTTTAAATCACATTTTGCTCCACGTGTTCATGCAACATTGTTTCAGTAATGCTCAAATGCATCCAGTTTTAAATTCCTTTCTTTGGTCAGGGTGGTTTTCCCCCTTCAGTACCTCCTCCTGGGGATCTCTGTGTACTTCTTAAAACCGATGAGTCACACACAAAATCATTTTTTTGTCATGAGTGATAAAATTGTTTTTAACTTTTAGGTTAACCCGGGGCTGGAACTGTTTTTGGAAGCTTTGAAACCAGTTTGTCCTCTTAGGGTTTTGCATGCATTAAGAAGGCAAACGAGAGGAGGCGGTAAAAGCATGCCAAGTTAGCACAGCAGTGCCTCAGCAGTGAGTGGCATGCACAGTGTGAGTCCACTGAGATAGTTTGCAATTCCTCCGCAGGACCTGTACCATGCTGGGCATCACAGAGGCCATCGAGCCGGACACAGACGCTACTGAAGTGGCCCCAGGGTGCTATGGATCAGAAACAGTGATCCATGGCTTGCTAGTGGTAATCAACTATATATTAAAGATCAGCTTAACTACCATGACACTGGCTCTAATTTTAAAGAAAATGCAATGTTGGAATTATTTTAATGATATTATTATAAAATGCCTTCTCTTCTCCAATACTTTCTGCGAGCTGGTGAGGCTGTGTCCGAATCTGGGAAAATCTACAATTCCAAAGTCTGCCTGTGAGTCTCCTCCCAGCCACGAGCCTGGAAAACCCCCAAAGGTAAGACGCCAATTGGCAAACACGATAGGTGACCAAACATTTATAAACTGGCTCTTACCAGTAAAAAGGAGTAGCGGTTCAATGCAAAGTCCAATACAAAATTTGAGCCTCTTGAGCACTAACAGTGGTACAGCATTAGCATCCTAAGAGCGCTGGGATTGAAACGTTTTACCTGCACATGGCTCTGTTTGATTTTCTGCAATATAACACATGTATTTACAGGAACTACAGAGGATTTACTTAGCTTTTTTTTGTTACCAGAAAAAAATGTTACTGTTCACTTTTTAATTAAAATTTACAGCTATGTGTATCAGTTATTATGATCAGTTAAAGGAGTGCATGTTGACTGATGCCAGGCTGGGGCCTTTCTGCGTGGAGTTTGTATGTTCTTCCTCTGCCTGTGTGGGTTCTCATCTTTGTACTCTGGCTTCCTCCCTGGCTTTCTCATTAAAATTAAATTATAACTTCTTAAGTAAAAGAGTAACCTTTTACTTCATAAAAATAAAAGCAAATTCATGAGTTTTTCTGCTGTCGTCTTGGTCTAACGACCACATTGCACAACCTCAGGTAAACCGGCTAATGCGAGCGTGCATAAAAGAGATCCTGGCGTTTGAAAGTGAAGTGTTTGAAGTGCTCGGGTTAGTGATCAGGCTCATGGTTTATCAGTTAGGTTGCTGCTTTGAAGCCTTGTTCAAAAGAAAAATAAACTTCTGGCACTGGCAAGTCTTGTGTGGGAGTCATGAAACAGTCATGAAACGGGCTCGACATGCATTAAGGCAAATAATTCAAAATGTCACAACACTCCTGACCAATGTAAGGTGGACCTGTGCCTGGCCTGCATAATCTAAACTCAACGCTGACAGAAAACTGCAGCTGTGCACCATATTCGGGCCAAAAATTCATTGTTCTGTGGATGGGGATATTATTACGCTCCCATTTACTGTTTATTTGGAATCCCATTAGTTACCAGTCATTTTAGCGCCTCCTTGTATTAAAAAAAAAAAAAGATGAATATTTAAAGACTTTAACATCCACTGTGAATGTCAGAGTTTAATATTGTTTTAAATCTCACTGGAGACAAAAATATAACAATAATGATAATAAGCACTGTTTTCAAATAAAGCTTCGGTGTCTCTGTAGCATGTGATTACCTCACTGCAGCCTCCACGTCTCCTTTACTGACGAGGTCTGTGGTGTTCGGCCTCGTCACCACAAACCAGAAGGACACTCTCTCCGTCTGATTGCACACATGGACGTCTGACACTCTGGTGAAGTTCCACAAGACAATAAAAGCAAAGTCATGTTCATAAACTGTGAGTCACTCATCTTGTTAAAAGAGATGTCCCATTAAGCTTTTACAGTTGTTGTGTGTATGTTATAATTCTTCTTAAAGAATAGGGAAGACAAAAAAAAAAAAAAAAAAAAAAACAGCCTTACCCAAATTCTGCGCCAGTGTAATCCCTCATGGCAAAAGCCAGAGTTGCTCGGAAAAGGAACTTTTCATTTTCGTTCCAGGGATACTGCAATATCAGCAGCATCAGGTTAAAGGATGTTCTTCAGGAAAGACCTTTAAGGTTAACTGCTTACAAGACGGACCTTGTAATCGGTGAAGCTTTAAGGTTAACTATTAACTGTTAAATTTAAACAGTCACATGTACTCAACAATATCCAGAATTCTTTTAAAGTGTTTCGCTGTGATCCTGTGTGTAAAATATATAATATAAAAGCAGAAGTTAATGCCATCTTTATTTGAACTTACTAAAAAGACAGATGTTAAAAAGGAGATTTTTTTTTAAGTATAGCTATATACGATATATTCAGGTTACCCATATCTGCATTAGCGCCCGCAGTACGATCACAGATCCTAAAGAGGAAAATTGTTTTGGAGGATGTGATGATTTCCAAAAAGAGTTTGATGTTTTGATTGGTCAGACAACATGACAGTTTGCCACTTTGTCTCAATCTCTTTAAAATGATCTACGTCAGTGGTTCCCAAAGTGTGGGTCGCAGCCCCCTTGTTGCCGCAAAGGTACTGCAGGGGCGGCCGCAGAAATTCAGTTTTGGGGTTTTTTTTTTGTTTTTGATTGTTTTTTTAAACCTTTATTTTACCAGGTGAAATGTTTGAGAAGCAGTTCTTATTTACAAACATGAAATTACTCAAGTATGCATAGTTACCTATTTACAGATTTATTTATCTAAAATGTGGATCAAAACGGGTAATAGGAGGGGTTTAGTTTGTGATATTACTCATTACTTGGACCTAAATTTATTGCTCTCGTATTGAAGCCCCAATGGGATTTTCTGTTTTTTAAGGGGGCCGCAGCACCCTTGACTTTGGGAACCACTGATCTACATCATGAACACAGCAGCACCTCTGGAGCTTGTTACCCCGCCCACTGACAGGTGGAGGGAGGTTATGTTTTCACCCCTGTTTGTCTGTCTGTTTGTAATATAACTCAAAAGGTTCTGAACCAAGATTGATGAAACTTTGTGGAAATATTCCTTAGGGGCCCAAGAACAAATGGTTTAATTTTCAAGGTCAAAGGCCAAGGTCACTAAAAAGATTTTCTAAAATTCTAAAATCTCTCATCATTGGCGAATCACACACACATATACGACGATTCATATCTCTGCAAATGTTTGTTTTCATTTGGTGTGTTCAGAGGATGCTGTTAGGGAACGTAAACTAATTAAAACATATCCACACTATATCTGCCATGATCTCTTCATGTGGATCTCATTTTTTAAATAAAAATATGAAATCATATTTTACAGTTTTTAAAAGCCAATGAAATACATTTCTACTGTTTGTGATGTTGTAATCTATGATGGCGTATGGCAGCACTGGGCCGTATCTACTACAGTGTAGTATCGGCGCACAGAAAATTTGGGGTGGGGGAGGTATGCGCTCTACTGAGTGCTCTTCTAGTTTATGTATGTTTTGGGTTTGTTTTTTTTCTTCGTGTGGGACACTTTGAACTTTCAGAAGTGTTCTCGAACCCGTGCAGTGATTTTCACCACAGAATAAAGTCTGTTTTCACTGGAATGTTCTCTGAGTACATTCAGCACTAAACTTCAGCACGTTTCTCTCGTGTACAGAGATTTCTCTGGATTCTCTGAATTATTGATATTGTTTTGTACTGTAAAAGATTAAATTCTCTCTCTTTCCTCTTTGTTGAACCAGTCTGCCACAGAGTGTTGAAACCCTCCCTGTGGTCTGAAAGTCTTACCCCGCTCGCGTGCTTTTTTTTTTAATACTTAATCATGTTTATCTAATTAGCATGAGGTGTTCTAGCAGGTGGTTTTATTGTTTTTAGCATTACAGAACTTTTCTAGTCTATTGTTGCACCTGATTGGACTTTCCAGATTTAAAATGAGCATATCTGTATATAATGGAAGTCAGTGCTTTCTATCTTTATCGTTTACAAAACATCTCAGTTTTTTAGGGAATGTGATTACATTTATGTATATTATACATCAATATTTTGAAGTCAGAGCTGTTTATAACAGGAAGACCGTTCTCAGGATGTGGAGGAATATTTAAATATGTACATACAGCTTGATCTCCCAGTGCAGTTTTGATGCTGAGTCGAACTTTGTAGCCTTCTGCAGCACCTATAAAGATAAAAAAGAGTGAAATGTCCTCTGCGTGCTACGATTTGCAGTCCTAGGATTCAGATGAAAAGTGTAGCTGCCGCAGTGTATCTCTGCCGCGCTGATAGATTCACTCCCAAGCACAGCATCATCAAATTCAATCTCCCTCAGCTACTTTCCCGACAGTCTGCTTGTAGAATGGCAATTCTAGGATCGTTGTTCAAATCTGCAACCGTGAGTGAATGAATGCAACCCCGTGTTCGGAGGCAAATGCGAAGTTATGTGTCTAATCTGACTTTGTTCCGCTAAATAGATTAGAAGCTGCATTCCACATTAACTGCAGGGCTGAGAAGGGGAAAACTCTTGTACCGACAACAAAGCCTGCATTGATTCAATCTAGTCAAAAATAAATCGTGCTGAAATAAATGTGAATACAAAATAAAGAGACTTACCTGGTTTACAGAGCTCTTCCGCCACAGAAAATGACGAACTGAGCAAGAACAAGAACATGGACAACTTTCCCAACATTTTCCCCCAAAAAACAAGAAACAGAGAAATAATAAAATGCTGTAAAAGCTCAGATGAAGGTCCCAGCATTCACTGATCCAAGCAGGTCAGCAGGAGGATCATAACTGGATAGCACCAGGGTTTAATGGTTAAGCCAGGACACACCTGAACTAATCTCCCCTCTTTAAAAAAAAATGTCTGTCACTGCACTGCGCTGCATGGAAACAGTCAAGTGGGCGCTGCATTTAAAGTGTTCCTGTTTGTTCGCGCTTTCTAAAGGAGACAGCAGGTCTAATGCGAGAGGCAGACCTCCCAGAGGAGAACAGAACGACCCAGTCCGGTTCTGTTTACTTAGTATAGCACAGTGTGTGACCTTCGCAGTTACTTCCACTTAAAATGCTATAATAACTGGCAACCCTAGAAACAGAAACACACAGACTGCATGAATCTGAGCTGCGTGGAAAAGCATTCAGCATCTGCTAATTAACAGAAGCGGATCTGCTGTGCTCGTTTTCAGCTCCGTATTTTTATTGTTGGACCAGAGAATGATTGGCTGATCAAAATAATCCTTATTTATATACACTGGACCACAGTGTGGCCCCTCAAGTCATCCTCTGCCTGTTTTAGATCTTCACCCTTTAAGGCTACCCACCATTTAAAGGTGTAATGCGTAAAATGGATACTACAAAATCAGCTTTAAAAAAGAGAGAAAGATTCAGATTGGGATTGCATGCACTCTGGATCTCACTTTTTCCAACTTTGACCACGTTTAATATGAGCGTTAACCATCGTAAAAGGATGCACAAGTGAAAATAAGGACATGGAGAACGGGTCCGCTTCAAAATGAAAGAGCAGCTGCAGTTCATTTAACCTGCAAGTGAATGAGCCGTTTACACTAAACCAAGCAGCAAGATTTAGTGCTGCAGAGGCCTAGAGGATACTTAATGCACAAAGTCAGGATGCAAACAGCTCAGCTGATAGAGATGAGTCGGGATTACTGGTTAGCGTGAAATCCATATTATCATAATAAATGTCGCAGATAAAGGAAAGAGTAACAGTATAATAAACAAATTTTTTTTTTTAAAGTGCTCTAGTGTAAAACAAACTGGGGTCACTCGATGATTATAGGTAGTTGTAAAAATAGTTTGGTTGCTTGAGGGTTAAGAGCAAAAGCTCGATTTGGCGTACAGGTTAAATGAGCCCAACACTCTGTCTGCCCTGTTTGTCTCTGTACTCTCTGTCTCTGAGCCAGCAGGACAAACTGTACTGTCCACCCTCCCTGCTCCTCCCCACATGGTCATCAGGACTAACCCAGCTTTATTATGTAAAGCTAATTCTGGTCCTCTTCGCTTGAAACACCTTAACAAAAGGTTTCAGTTATTCCGTGAATCAATATCTAAGCTGACACATATTCAAAGTTAATGATCCATTCTTCCTCCTCAGCTGTTTGGTTAATTTTCCAACTGCTGCATCTCAAAAGTGTGTTTGAAAAGGCCATTTACAGGAACCTAAGTTCACATGGATCACGTTTGCATTTAAAGCCTCATTCCCACGATAGCGGACGGTTTCAGATATTTGCACACAGCAGACTAAACTGCCCCACAATAAACGATCTTTTGAACCCATAAGATGTCATAAGTGTTTTTCCATAAAACAGATGATGCATCACTATGAGTTAAACCACCAAGTTACAGTAACAGAACTGGGCTTTCCCCTTCCTTCAAGACCATGAACCTGACTGCCAGCCAGTTAGTGCATTTAGGCATGTAAACAGGGTCAAGATGTCCTGCTAAAGTCTCGATTTCTGCTCCAACATTCAGCTGGTGGGGTCAGAAGCTGGTGTCAGCGGAGGCGTGGATCCATCCTGCCTTGTGTCGGTGGTTCAGGCTGGTGGTGATGGTGTAATGATGAGAAAGATATTTTCTTGTCATACTTTGGGCCTCTTAGTGCCAAATGAGCCTCAAAACACGCCACAAAAGCTCAAATCATTTCAATCTAGTTTATTAAACATAATGAGTTCATTGCCCTCCACAGCCCCCAAATCTACATTTAAAAAATGCACTGGATGCCTTTTTGCTTTCACACTGTTAGAGGGATTTTCTTAAATTCTGAATTCCCTTTAGTTTAATTGCAGTTCGCTTTCTGCCAAACACCAAATTACATTAGCAGCTTTTGTTGAACTGCTGAGGCTGCAGGTGTTTTTCTGTGCACATGGTGGCAGTAGAGTCACAGTGAAGACATAATGTAAAGCGTGCGCTCCATTACGGTTCTTGTGAAACTGTAACAAAAAAAATAGAAACTTGCTACACTTCATAAAATGTATCCAAAAGTAAAACTGCTAATGTAAAAAAGTGTTTTTCAAGGCTTTTGGAGTTTGTGTGCCTCAGTGATTTCTTCAAAGGGAATTCTGCTGAATGTACACAACTTCCATCTCACTGGGTAGATTACTGCTCAACCAGTAAAACCCAAAATGTGTTCATTCTTATGAGACTGATGACAGTCAGCTTCAAGATTTTCAAAACATTTTTCAAATCCCTCCTGAGGAAAAAAAGAAAGAAAATCAAGATAACACAGTTTGACAGGCATAAAATGGTATTTTTGCACCAACAAGGTGATTCCCAAAGAGATGTTAGCTGAAAACCTGGCACATCTCGGCAATGGCGAGCAGTTTGTCCTTAAAAAGATTAAGGAAAGTGGACAAGTGGAGGACAAAAGAAGCGGCAGGTCTAAAACACTATCTACAGCAGATGAACAGTATCTGAAAGTCACGTCCTTAAGAAACAGGAACAAATCCAGCAAAAACCTGATGCGGGCCTTTCAGTCGATCCACCTGCTTTTTGCTGAAGCCTCATCAGAAATGGTCTCAGTGGCTGTCAAGAAGCCATTTTTAAGGAAGGGGAATGGGGGGAAAGGCTGAGGTATGCCAGAATATCAGTGGCAACAGGCCTTATAGAGCGATAAAGGTTGAGTGGAACAGCAAAGACACCTACAGCCATCTTTAAAACATGGTGGAGGCTCTGTCGTGGTGTGGCTGCATTTTAGTCAGTGGCATTGGAGAGTGTGTCAAAATTGAGGGAATTATGGACACGGAAAAATGGAGTCAGATTTTGATCCACCACACAATACCGAGTGGAAAGCGTCTGATTGGCAGTGGCTTCATTTTTCAGCATGACAGTGATCCCAAACACACTGCGCCGATGCAGCAAAAGCATAGATAGAACTCTATCAGTCAGGGATCGGCCTCCTTAAAGCCCAGACCTCAATGTGATTGAAGCAGTGGGATCGTCTTGACAGAGAACTGAACAAAAAGTAGCCAACATCCAAAGAAGAGCTTTGAATGTCCATCAGGAAGCCTGGAGAACTGTTCCTGAAGCCTACTTAAAGAAATTACAAGAACGTTTGCCTGAGAGACGATGAGGGTGGTCATACCAAACACTGAGCTTGTTAGAATCAAACAAACTCAGTTTTTGTCTTAAATTTCTTTTATTTCCATTTATGTTCGCACATTTTTCAATAAATGGTTTCCCATTTTCCTGGAAAGATATAAATGATCGGCATCAGAAGCCTTTATTGTCACCAAACACATGTGATTGACGAAATGATGGGTGGCTCAAGACTTTTGCACAGCACTGTATAGGTTTTATGTTTTGTTCAGTGCTGTTACAGAATTGTACGTATCAATTGTGACATTTCTGGATCATTTCTGATTCCAATATTTGTTCTGTGTCTGTTTGCTGATCAATGGAACAATGAGGAGAAAACACAATAATAAGTAAGTTTTATTGTTTGTGAATTCAACTTTTCTTTTAGGAGAAATGCACTGTTTGTTTTGCTCTTTAATTTCATCTTTAATTGAAAAATGCCAAAAAAGGTGCAATTACGTTCCATCTGTTTAGCGTTGGAAGTTGGACTAAAGTGTCTGAGCTGTTGATCTGAAGATGATTCTTTGGTTAAAACTCAGTCAGGCTATTTTTAGAAGGTTATTGTAATTTAGGAGGAAATGCATGACTGATATTCAAAGTGCTTCCCTGTGTTCCCTCAGAGCGCAGCACATGTTTCATTACTTGTTAAACCCTGTGCAGCTGTGATATGATACAGCATAAGAAACTGTAGACTGACCTGTAATAAAACAACATTTGACATTTTATTTAATTATGGATTAGAAACCGGGCTCTTCTTTCAGCTTGCCCTGAGCTCTGTCGCCCCCAGCAGGTGCAGGGCGGTACTGCTACAATCAGTCACAATAGGCATAGGAGTGGACGAGCCTGAGGCGAGCAGGCGGTCTGTCTTCACCGGGAACTCTCCTGTAGGAGGTGATACTAAACCGCCCCTTCTTTTCCGACCTGAAACAGGAGCCGGAGTCCGGAGCAGGATGTATTGATCTGTTTGGCTGTAGTGCTTCTCCGGCAGATCCTCCATGCGTCAGCCCCGGGAATGGATCAGGAATCCGGTGCGGCGGCGGCGGCGGCGTCTGCGGGGAGTTTCATCTCCCTGAATGAACATGAGCAGAGGTATTACTCAGGTCTCCACAGTCTGTGCCAGGCTGACACTTCAGGAAAACTGTCGTCCGGCAAAGTGGCAGAGCTGTTCAAGGCGTCTCAGCTACCTCCCGAATCCCTGCATAAAGTGAGTGTGCGCTCGTGTCTGCGGCTGCTTGGTCAGCTCATGTTATTAAGTGTGGAAGGGCTGAGAGCTGCGGCTGCTGCTCCCCAAAACCCCACTGATGTGCGGCAGACGCAGAGCCTGTGGTCTCCTGTGTGTAATAATGAGCCACATTTTCACTGTAATGCCTTTCTGATCTGTGTGTGTGTGTGTGTGTGAGAGAGAGAGAGGGAGGTTTCACACACCCTCTTTTCTTCCCCCCTCATTTACAAAGGAAGCCAGTCTCCTTACATATATGATGGTACAGCTGAGCGTGTGTGTGTCTCCTCACTACATCAGCAGGTTTGCTGGTCCTCAGATGACAAACTGCAGACTGTACAGTTTGGTTTAAGGTTGGGCCTTTTTGCTCTGATGTGTAGCAAGCTTGTTTACTATTGTAACCAAGGAATTGATGATGTGATCAACAGCCTTTGTCACTAGTTAGGTTTACAAATTCTTATCTTATCCTCTTTAAGGATAACTGGAGTGTAAATTTTAAAGCCATTCACTTCTAGAGCTTGTGGTCAGTTCTTTGGAGGAAAAACTCCACATTGAAATATCAGCCACTGATCTTTATACAGATATATGCATAATATTTACATAAAGTATATATGTAGATATATGTAAACAAATATTAAAACTTCAATATAGAAGAAAAACATCAGTGTGATATTCCCCAGGTATGACACCATGTATCAAACCTAACGTTTTGTTAGTATTATATCCATGATGTGTGATTATGTGTGCCATTTCCTGGATTTTTTTTTTTTTCTCATGCAAATCTGAGCTGGTCAGCTGGGGCGTATGATAGGCCACAACTGCCTGATGTCAAAGAGCGAGTGATATATGAGACAGGCCCCATTTACTGCTTGGATGGGTTAAAAAAGTGAAGAGATTAAAAGAAATGGCTTAAAGTGGCTGTTGTAGCAAATCTTTAAAGTATATACTGTATAATTTCTGGTTGTGGGTCTTGGAACCTGCTAAACTCGCCACTTTATTCACTGATGCTTTCAAAAACCCCCTCTGAAGGAGCGGGGGCTTCATCAAAACCAGACAAAACTAACACGTAAACAAATTCAATTAAAGCATTTAGTGAGCTCCTACTATTCCTTTGCATGTTATTAAATATGCTTTGTGGGCTGATGCCGGGCAAGCTTGACAGACAGCTTAATAGCAGTGGCGGTGTTGATGCTGTCTCGCTGGCTCCAGCGTGAAAGAACCAAGTCGGAGTCATTTTGCTGACCCATCACTGGAATAAAAACACATTTTTCAGCTCAGACGAGCACAGCAGGTCGCTGCCTCCGTTCACGCCACCCTCTGTCCCAAGGGGTCCGCTCCCCTTCGATGGCAGGCCATTGTGTCTCTGTGTGGGTGTCAGGAAGTTTGGCGCTGAGCCGCGCTTCCTTCCTGTCCGGCCTGGATCGCCGCCACCACATGGGAGGGGCGATTGACACGCAGGCTTCTGAGCTGCTGCAGGATGCCTGCGCGATCACTTCTGGAGTCACTGCTGACCTCTGGGTCATCGTGTCACACAGTATCAGAGACAGGCTTATGTCCCCTCTTGCCTCTGTGAGTTATATGTCATGTTGTGGCTCTTTATACTCCTTTCCCACCCTGTGCTGCATATAGAGGTGCGTTTAACAGATTTACAGAGGAAGGATCTTTTTGTCTAACTCCTGCTTACAGCAGATAAATAGAAAAGCGTGACATTTCCTCCTGCTGCAGCGAACTGTAATCGGTACATGGACGTACAAAGATTTGGGGTCGCGCTGCTATTGATTGAGATTAACAGTTTATCGTGGGAAAATAACAGCCACAGTGTTGGGGGGCCAAATCCCAACCTGTAACTCGCAGTACACGCATGAAATAAGAGTACATGCTGTATGTGTGCGCTTTGCTGGCAGTTGTTCATTTTCCTGGTACGTGTTTGTTTTTAGAGGCATGTTCAGGTTCCTGCAGAGAGATGATGTGTTGACAGATGTGTTGCCAAACCTGTCCAGCTTAATGAGGGTGTGGTCAGAGTTGTTGTGCTCACATCCTGGTCTGATGGTGCCAGTGCTGCTTAGCCGATTGTTTACTGAAAATATTCATGGAAAAAGGCGTGCCACTGATATATCGGTAGGTATGCTGTCCAGTATAAAAACCTTTATTTAGGTAACGTAATGCAAAAACAAATACGTTTGCAGGATTTTAGAAGTGGCGTCATCACATCCTTTGTCCAGTAGCGTGCCTCCATCACTGGTGTTTTCAGTGCTCAGCGCAGTCTGCAGTACATATGGAAGAAAATGCAGCACAGCTGAGAGGGCGGTGACGCGGGAACGTGCTGTGTTGTTGTGGTAATTTGCTGACTAGTTGGTTTAACCAAGTCTAAAGTGTGTGTTGGTTTCCTCTGAGTGCTCTTACCTCCTCTGAGATTAACTGGTGATTCTAAATGAAGAGTTTGTGGTTGGCTGTCTGTCTGTGTTTGCCCTGTGATGGACTGCTGACCTTTCCTCTTGCTCCTGCCCTGTGACAGCTGGGCTATACAAATATATATATACAAATATATATATATAGCCATTGGTCTGTGGCCATATGTAATCAGCATGGCAGCAGCTCAATGCATTCAAGTATGAAGACATGGCCGAGATGACCTGCTGAAGCTCAAACCGAGCAGCAAGATGGGGAAGAAAGCTGATTTCAGTGACTCTATATGTGGTGCCAGGCGGGCCGGTCTGAGTGAGGATTTCCTCACACGGCCACGGAGAACGGTCTGAAAAAGAGAAACTGAGGCTACGATTCACACGGGCTCACCGAAATTGGACAACAGATGACCGGAGAGTTGTTTGGTGTGATGAGTCTTGATTTCTGCTGCGGCATTTGGGTGGCAGGAGTTAGAATTTGGTGTAAACAACAGGAAAGCGCGGCTCCGCCCTGCCTCATATCAGCGGTTCAGGCCGGTGGTGGTGGTGTGATGGTGGAGGGGATATTTTCTTTGAGTACTTTGGGAAGCAAACAAAGCTCAGTTGGTACTCAGTTGGGTGGCTGTAGTTCAGGAGGTACTGATCAGAAGGTTGCTGGTTTGAATGCCAAATTGCCCTCTGATGTGTTCATCAGGATGTGAATGTGTGTGAAAGTTGATTGTATGAATGTTTGAATGAAGACCTGTTAGTAGTTTCACACTGATAGACTGTATATAAAAAAGGGGACATATCCCCACTGGTTCACAGAGTGATGTTGGTCCTTTAGCTGCTTCCATGAAGCTTCTTTTTGGAAACAGAAGCGACCATATTTGACTTACTGAGCCGATTACCTGTGCAGGTGCATCGCACAGACACGCGTCGCGTGAATGCTGTCACGCACCAAAACTGACTCAAATAAGCGGAGGTTAAAACTAGCAGGCAGCTGCCAGCTACAGCTGTATATGTCAGCATCCACGTGTCCATCCATGAGCTGATAAAATTCAGTTATAACTCAGGTGAGCTTTAAATAATCCAATAAATACAAACATATTAGTTTCTTACTTTCGGAGCCAGTTCATGGCAATTTGGCGTTTTATTTTTCAGCTCTTGGGTTTGGCCGCTTGTTGTTCCCAACCTAGAACTCGGATTACTCCTTGGAGTCAAATTCTGCTATCTAATTTCTGTGGGGTGGGGGTGGGGTGGGATGTGTGTGTGTGAAATGACAGCTGTTTAGGATCACAACAAACAAAAACCTAAATTTGGTGCAACTGCTGCCAGCTGAAACAAGCAGTCCCATCTCGATTGTTTTTTGTATCCACAAAAGCCGGGAACTCGTGGTTAATCTTGTATTTTATACATAAATCATATGTTTTATGTGATAGTGTTAAAGTAAAGAGAAAAAAAAAAAGACGTTGTCCTCTGAAGTGGAGTCCCAGAAGTCCCAGTTTACAACATGCGTGTTGATCTTGGTTTCATCAGCGGTGGCGCTGGATCTGGTAACAGGACACGTGAAATCGTCTACCCGGAAAAAGTTTCAAAAACAGAAATATTCTCTCTGCTCCTGCAGGGTAATGTGCCGTTCAAAAATGTGCAAACTTGCCTTCTCAACCAGGCGTAAGATTCAGTAATGTCCGCAAAGTTGCACCAGTGTTGACGTTATGTGCACTGAAATGTTTTTGGCATAATTCCGTCTTCCTTAAATAACTTTCCTCTCGGGCCGTAGATCTGACCCGTCAGTCTGGTTCCTCGGGGCCTTCGCTGTGCTTCCTGGAATAATCGCATCATCTCTCTTTTTTTCTGCTGAAATCAGGCGCACACATCGGTGCTGCAGAGCCTACCCCCTGCTGTCCGCTCGGCCTCGCGTCGCAGCACTGCAGTTGTTTTGGATGTCCTGGCCCTGTAAAAGCTGTTTATGAATGTAGTGCAGGTCAAGCAGAAATAATGTCTCATAAGCCAGTGCGAGCCCCTCGGCCTCATTAGACAATAGGTATTAACAGGCCCCCCTGTCATTCATTTTTCAGAAACGCATACCTCTGAATGTTTACTAAAACGTGTCTTCGTGAAGGCTTTTATTTGGTGACTTGCTTTGGATTTTGTCAGGTTATGGAAACTTGTTTGTGTCAGATAAGTGGAGTTAATCCATTGTTGCCACAATAAAATGCCTGTCTGGATTTCATGAACTCAGCCCTTCATGTGGAGAAAGGAAGAGGGCATTAAATTTAGGTGAGGATCCGGAGCACTCTGTAAAGTTTGCGGGATGGCAGAAAAATGCACTCTGGTGATAAAACAAAGGCTGCCGTACTGAGCTGCTGGAACAGTTTGGAAAGGGGGAAAAAAAATCCAATATAATCTAAAGTTTACTTTTCAAGTTAGAACAAATGTTTCTCATATAAAATAAATAAATAAATAATAATAATAATAAAGGGATGAATGGCCAGAAAAAGTGTAGCATAAATACTATCAGTAATAACATGACGGGATGCTTTAAGGAGGAGGAAACCCACGCGGGCACAGGGAGAACTCTTCTCCCCTTAAAGCGTTCATTGTTACTTCAATCAAAAGAGGACATAATAAACTGATTCTACTGTCTCGCTCATCTCGTGGTAAAATAACCTCGTGCTTAAGTTTATTTTGGCCCGGGCCGGATTGGATTTCTGTGGCTGCGGGCGGTATGGAAGCTGAGATGTGTCACATTGTTAAAATTAGACCTTTTTTAGAGCATTGTTTAAGACGTGTTTGCAGGTTTCAGTCTACAAATGCAAACTTAGTCTTTTAAATTAAAAGTTTTTTTTGTCCTGTTTTTTAACTTTCCGTCTTTTGCAGGTGACCGAGGTGTGTGGAGCAAAGCGTCTGGGTTACTTTGGTACATCTCAGTTTTACGTGGCTCTGAAGCTTCTCGCAGCCGCCCAGTCTGGTCTGCCCGTCCGCCTGGAGAGCGTAACCGCCAGTAAGTCTGCTGCTCAGAGAGGAGGCGTCTTATGAGAGCAAAAAGGGGATCAGGAGATTATCTTAACGTGGCAGGATTTGGTCTAATCTGGATGAAAGGGGAGTCGCGTGGAAAGGGCTGAGTGGGTTTGCCCTTATTACAGAGAGCACACAATCACTCGCACTCCGTCCTGGGAGAAAATCTGTTATCCTCATAAAACCGCATAGCTTCCTGGATTATTAGAAGGAATAGTTTGTGTGTAGCTCACCTCAGAATAATAAAGCCTGTAAAGAAGTTCGTCCTGATTAATTCCCTGATGCTAATTCTAGTTGGGCCAAAGGTCATTGCACAAGAACCGAATGGAAAGAAATCATTTATTTATTTAATTTCTCTGCAGATCTACCTCTGCCGAGATTCGTTGGTCTGAAGAATGAACCAGAGACGAGATACTCAACCGCCCCCCCCAGCGTGGACGCTCAGGGTGCCCAGTGTGGATCTGCACCCGGTCCTCTCTCCTGGACTCCAGCAGACAGGAGCACCTTCAGGCATCTGGAGGCCAGCCTAGATAAGAAGGTAAGCCTGTGTTTTTGCATCATGCGTGCTCTGCCATCTGCTACTGTTGGCCTGCGCGCATGCAGCAGAGTTCATATATCTTAGCACAGTTATGCAGTAAGGATGCACTGAGCAAAGACATTCCGGTCAGCTGTAATCGTCAGAGCAGCTGATGAGAGATTAGAGAAGAACGACAGGCCTCTTTTGGCCATGTCAGCTTGTCCTGGATCAGCATTACCGGAACTGGACGACTGAAGACTTCTCGGGCCACGTATTGCACTAACTCACTCATGGCAGCAGGGTCAAAATTTGGCATCAGTGTTATGAATTTGTGGTATTGTGGAACTATTTCAGTTCTGGACTACACCGGAGCAAATTTAGGGCAGCCATTACGCTTCCTCCTAATCCCATTGTACAGAAACTGGCTGCAGATCAGCCGGGAGTGCTTGCAGAATAGTCGTCACTGAAGAGAGCCTAATGACGCTACATGGGGGAAAATAGATTTTAACCTACTTTTTTAGACACAAAAGCCCACATTGAATCCATATTATTGCAAATATAGCATTGATAGCATGACCAAATGGAAACAAAGTGACCGGCGCATGCTGAGTAGTTGATTAAGGATTTACAACATAACGTTTCCCCTTTGATGGCAGATGATAGCTAAAGCTTTAGGAGCGTATTCCAGCTGCAGGCTGCGGTGGTTGGTGGTGACTATGTGGGATGCCATGAAGTGTCGTGTGGTACTGTAATGCCCCTAATTGTTTTACTACAATCGAAATGTGTTAACATAGAAATGTAACTATATCTGATGCAAGTGCCCACGGTGAACCTTCACACGCTACAGAGGGGGATGAAGTGTTTTTCTCTCTGGTGTATGAGGTTAACTGTGTGCCGTCTCTGTGGGGTTAGGGTGCAAAACCATGAGCCTTAATATTCCTGGTTTTGAATGGCTGTCTGCTTTCTACTTTCCTCTGAAAGAAGAAAGAAAAAAAAAAAGCGTAAAATACTCAGAAGGCCAAAGGGGCTGTTTTATGTGTGTGAAATAAATGTTTATACCGGGGTGGGCGATTAATCTTCCCAAGGGGCCGTATGAGAAATTGGGAGTGTTGTGGAGAGACATGCAACAGAAGGTTATAATGGCATCAAATGAATATTGAGCAGAACTGAGTTCAGCTTAATATGAATTTAATTAATATTCTCTCTTAATAAGCTTATTGGCGCGGCCCTCCTCGTTTCTGATGTGGCCCCTTGAGAAGATTAATTACCCACCTGTGATTTACACTCTCCCTGTATTTGAAGGAACCCCGGTCCCCACCGCGATCCCCGTGCAGTTCGCCACCTCGCTCTCCGCTGGTGTATCGCAGCTACCCGTACACCAAGCAGAGAAATGGAGTTGACCCACAGATTGGTAAGAACATTTCCAGTAAACAGAATCTAAAAAAAACCCTTTTCACCTTTAGGTTTTATTTCTACCACCAGGATTCTCCAGATGCTCCAAGTGCCACGATTTAGCGTGTCTGGAGCTTGTTTGTGCCTTTGTGTTATAAATTAGAAATAAACTGGAGTGAAAAATGAAAAAGAAGAGGTTTCACTGCCGCCCTGACACCTGCTCATTCCTCTAAACTTTCAGTTTCTCTCCTCTCACTTTTCCTTTTGATCTGTGAATCTCTCAGTCTCAGATCACATTTTTCAGGAGTGTAATCAGCAGGAAATCGCTGCATGTCAGTCTCGGGTTTCTCTTCCACCAAAGCTGTGTTTTTCTCTTCTATCCTTCAGCCTACGAAAGCAAACATTCCTCACGGCCGATCGTTCAGCCGGAGCAGCACTCCTCACCCAGCAAATACGGGACCAAGCCCACCGGGGAGCATCCAGCTATGACTCGGGTGCTGACGTTTTTCTCTTTATAGCTTTACAAATGCATTTTATTAAGTCCATATTATGCCCCGTCTTACATCAAACTTCTCTATCTGCTCAGGCTGCCTCAGCAGAGAGGCTCGAGCAGCAGGGCGTATCGGACTATGCTGAGGATGACCCCTGGAGGATCACAGAGGAACAGCTGGAGTATTACACCAATCAGTTCAAAAGCCTGCAGCCTGACCTGGGGGCTCTCATCTTGGGTAGGGACACCCCACCGCCAGCTGCGTTCACTGAAAGATGAGAAGTCTTGCTATCAAATTGTTTTACTGTTGTTTGAACTTTATTTCCAGGAGCTGTAGCCAAAAATTTCTTCACAAAATCCAAGCTCCCGATTCCAGAGCTGTCCCACATTTGGTAAGTGCTGCTGACTCGCGATGGTCTGTGTCCTTGGGGGTCGTTTTTCAGTGCAGAGCCTCAGCGTGCCCTCTGAAGTGCAGGCCGGTGTGACACTTCTCCTCAAAGAGAAAACGTTTAGCCTCAGGAATATTTTTAACTCTTTATTTATGGAAATAAAGAAGAAGATTAGAGTTAGTGGGTACCTAAGAATAGCAGCAAGATGAGAAATCAGTGACCTCAGTTTACCAAACTCCGGGTATCAATCTATATCCTACTTGCACAACTAGTAGTCTGGTTACTAACTCAACAAGTTGAGTAAAAGTATATTTAACTGAAAATCAGGATGTGATGCACACTTTTAGGCCGGCATTCTCGATCAGGGGCCTGAAAGCTGAAGGCTCTGCCTCCCATTCTGCTCTTAAGGAACCGCAAGTAAGCCAGCAGTCTGAGAGCAGAGTGCTCTGCTGGGGTGATACGGTACTGGTACTGTGAGGTCTTTAAGATAAGATGGGTCCTGATTATTTAAGGCCCCAGAAGCTGGCCAGGCCTTTCTAACCAGTTGCTGGTGGTCAGCATAGCTCGGTGTCAGAGGCAGACTATTCCTTTAAAGAGTATTTGCTTATGTCTTTATGCAGCATGTCGTGGTTTAGCTTTCACTTGTAATACATTTTGAATAAGAGCAAATGTGCACAGAATGCCTGCTAACCGCTAATGCAGGATCATGTTTAAAAGGCCAAATAAACATTGTGGCGCCTCTTTACGCTCCTGGTGCATAATTTCAGATTAATGTCCCTGTAATTATGATAGTTTCCTGGAAAGAATCTGGTAATATGTCACAAATGATGAAACCGGAGACTGCGTTTAATTTATATGCTTTAGCTGAACAGATTCTAATATATTACTGCTTTAAATAGTCTTTGCGGTCTGCGCGCTGCGTGCCTGCTAGTACATTAATCTCAACCTGTTTTTAAATAAAGATTTCATTTCAAAGAAAGATGTAATTTTTTTCCCGAAGGATTTTGCTCTTTGCACAAAACATAAACACAAAGTGTTAAAAAAGATCGTTTCATACATCTTTATCATGTTATTACTGTTTTACAGCTGTGTGTCATTCTGTGTGTGTGTGTGTGTCAACTGTTATTTTTAAGGGAGCTGAGCGACGTGGATAGAGATGGGGCTCTCACGTTCTCTGAGTTTTGCACAGCATTTCACTTGATTGTGGCTCGCAAGAATGGTTACCCTCTCCCAGAGAGCCTGCCCGCCAGCCTGAGGCCGGGGTTCACGCAGCATGAGGAGAACATACCCGACACTGCTGAGGTAAGAGGGACGCGGGCGACGCCGCGGATTCTTCGGGCTGTGACTTGATTCAGAATTCAGCTCTTTGTACTGTGCTTTCTCGGCAGAGTGCAGGGCCTCTAATTGTCTTTGAGGATCCTGAACGGAGGCCCGGTCAGATGGTAAAACAAATCTTCACTCGAAATGTTTAAAATGTTTTATTTGGAGTTTCATCAGGGTGCCTGTAGGGGGCACTAGCGAGCTGAACATGAGACAGGACAACTCGGTTCAAGCACACTGCAAACCAGTCAACAGGCTGAGCTTAGAGCATCTTTTGCTTCCTTAAATGCACATTTACATTGTTCCAGTCTGTGCAGGTCCCGAGCTTCTTTGTGCCATGTTTTCTTAGGACCCAAGCACCATGCAGAGGCTCCAGCCAAGCTTGACCCCAACAAAACAAGACCTGAAGGAAGAATCCGGGAAACAAGGTAAAGTAATATTAAAAAAGTAATTTTCTCTTTATTTATTTGAATAAAAAATGTAAAAATGTTAAAGTCAGATTTAAAGCAGGTTCATCTCTTTGAACTGGGTGCCCTCCTGAAGACACGATAATACATTAACTGGGATAACGGTGCTCGAGAAAGCCTGTGGAGCTCTTTCAGTCCTCGGCCAATCTTCTATCCAAGCCATACATAAATAAATTCTCCATACAGCAAGCACGGTAATTTCCTTACACTAACAAACAAAAAGATATCGCATGCCCGCCGTCCCACTCGCCCTCTAAAGATAAACACGGGCAGGGGGAGAACGCTAACATGTGTTCTTTCAAAAAAGGTTTCAGCTCACGCAACACCAAAGTGAAATGGATCTATTCAGCGAACCATCATTTCTTTAGAAATGAGTAAGAAGCGATCAGCTCTTTATGCAGGGACTTTATTCTTCCTGATCTGTACTTGTTACTGTGTCTCCAGATGTGAAGCGGCTTCCAGCATCTCGAGAGAAAGCAGCTCTACAGCTTGGCGCTTTTCCTGAGAGGCCAGGTGAAACTAACCCTTCTGTCAGCACCGGGGGGGAGAGTTCTCTGTTCCTGTGCAAAAGCGCATCATGTGCCGCAAGTTTCAGAAGAACCCGGGCTGCTGGGGCGCCGCAAATACCTCGCTGCTCTCAGTGCTTTCTCTGGGTTGGGGGGGGGGGGTGTCTTTCCTCTTTTGTCTTCTCTGGTGAAAATGTTTGTTTGTTGTAATTTAGTGATATTTTGTAAGCACGTGGAACGCTTCAGGCGAGCCAGAAAGATGTGATGTATATGTTTTGGGAAGAGATAAACATGAGAAATAGCACTGGTGCTTATTATATGCCTACAGCCACACCTATAATTATTCATCTTTCTCACAGAACCGCCTCAAGATCTGGACCCACAGATGAAGACAAAAACGAGACCGAGGTGACGCTCAGCCCGCTCCAAACCACAAAGAAATAGTTAAACGTGCGCCGCATTAATAACCGTTATTACATTTTCTCACCCATGTGACCTCCAGGTCCTACTCCAGCACTTCTATCGAGGAAGCTATGAAGAAGGCGGAAGAGCCACCCACCCCTCCGCCACGACCACAGAAGACCCACTCCAGGGCCTCCTCGCTGGACCTCAATAAGCTCTTCCAGCAGGGCGCTCCGGGTACGACCCGCATTACCACACTGTCACCCAGTTCCTCCCATCATATCAGTTTTAAAACAGGGAAGGTGAGAAGCACAAAGAGCTGGGAGGGTGAAGTGCGTTTTGCAGCCGAGCTTTTGTTTCTAACAGTTCTGCTTTTACGGGAACAAAAGCGGAAATGGAGATGAGTGGCTTTAATTGTTCAGTCTGAAAGGTGAGTGGTCACAAGAGAGAGAGAGATTCGGTTTGTGGTTGTGAAAATATGGGCGGCATATCTGAGTTTAAGGAGTGAAATCTGAATCCTGAGAGCCAAACGGAGGAGTAACGTAAACTTGTCTCTCGGGATTCCAGGAGTAAAAAGTGGGTGGCTGCTGCCTCCTCCAGCCCTCCCTCCTCGACCAACAGCTTCACAGGTAAGTCCTGCTTAAGATTTTGCTAACAGTGCTGCAAATCTTTGGTTAATCAGCGCCGCGTGTCCATCTTTCCTGTCAGGTTTCTCATTTTCTCAGCGCTTCAGAGAAAGCTGTCCAGAGCAAAGTGCAGCAGGCAAACTTTGCTGACTTCAGTCACTTCAGAGAAGAGGTGAGCATTAAACCTGAACTTCCACCTTTGTCTCAGGTGGAATTTGCAAGCGTAGCAAACAGCAACACAGATTGTAGTGCCAAAAAAAGGAACGTCAGCGTTTCCCACGGCACGACTTTCCACGTGAGATAAAAGTGTCACTGAAGATGCGCCCGTCAAACACGTGAACCGCTGCTACGTACACGCAAAGCTTATGAGTCTCCTCTGCTTCGGACTGCAAGCGAATGGAGACATTGTGGCTCAGCTGTGCATGCTGGAGTCCTGTTACACCTCCAGGTCCTTAAATAAACCCTTGTTTAGAAGTTTATTGGTGAATTCAGTGAATATTTTGAAGAGTGTAAGAGTTACCGTTCTCACGCAAGAAAAAAGTGAGAATTTTAAGGCCTAAATTGTGTATTTGTTAAAAAACCTTCCTGTGAGTGTTCAGTGGTGCTCGACGCCTTAAAGTTACACTCAAGCTGATGAATCAGATGCGGTATGTGAGTTACTCCTTTCAGTATAGTTTCCTTTTTGTGCCTGTAAAATCGCTGAAAGCCAATAACACACTCAATTGCTGGTTTTGTTTATCTTTATTTTTTTTACCTTGAAATGCTCCTGCATCCTCTCGGGGAGAGCGCTTCCTTTTTCTCTGAGTCATTTTCATACTTCTGCATGTTCTGACAGCTTTAACATTTCCTCTTCCTCCGGTCGGGAGCCTAATCTAGAAAACATGGGCGCGCACCGCACTAGGAAGTATCCTCGCTTCAGAATTACGGCCTTAACCTTCAGAACATGCTGCTTCTGGAACCGAACTGATTTCGTGGTTGCTTTCTAATGAATCGCTTTATAAACTTCACTACTGCCGTACGGTAAATTGCACAAATGCTAATTACTGCTTTGCATTTGGGACTTTTATCAATGCATATGTTTATTTAAATCAGCTGCACATCCAGCAGGCATAATAAACACAACGTGCAAATGGAGAGCGCTGTATTTACTGCGCTACATTTCCTGGAACTGCAGGTGAAAAGAGAAAAAAATCCCCATTCCCTTTATCAAAGGTGATCGTGTTTACACAGCTTCGTACAGTATTTGTTTTTCCTTGCGGGAGTGGAGGGTGTCTGGTGTCCAAATCTCTGGCTTCAATTTGACAAATCAGACGTAGTTTTAGGGTCAAAGGGCAAAGCGGCTCGTGCTTCGGTGCTGCCCCTCTCCTCCGCGTCGCGCGTTGTAAAGCATACTCTTCGTTCTTCATCAGACCAGATGTGCTTGCTGTTTTGTTTTGCTGTGGATGCGTCTTTGTGTGTAACTCACTCAGGTGGAGCCTCTTACACTGTCTTTGTAATCACTCGTCTTTAAAGGAGCCCTTTCATTACTCTCACTCCGCCCTCGGATCATTACTCCTCCTCCTTCCCGTCACTTTAGAGCATGGCCATCGCTCCGTCTCTCCACGTGCTGCTTTACTTAATTAGAACCAGCTGCACTAGATGATCCCAAAGGTAACATGTACATTTCTCACTTAGGAAGGCAAATAGAAATCCATACCAGCCCGCGCTCCTCAGAGAGGCAGTGAACTACAAGCGTCCTTAAAAATAACTTCCTTTACATAAAACACGTCAATCTCGAGTTAAGTGTGAATATTTTGACACCAGGTTTTGCGCGGGGGGGGGGGGCCCTCATGGGAGCAGTTTAATTTACAGTTAAAGTGGATGGCCATGTCTCGCTGCTCGCTGTATCTGTAGTGAGTATTACTACACCTGAGACGGTGAACTCAAAGTAGCCCTAAAATGCCTTGAAAAAAGTAGTGTACACTATTCAAGCATCACACACATTGCACTAAAGAAAGAAATGACAGGGGAATGTGGGCGGAGCATAAACCACCACAAAGTATTTATTACTTTAAACGTGTTCTGCACGTGTGTTTAATAATTTAAGTATTTTTTTATTTAGTTGTTTTTATTGTACAACACGATCAGAAACTCTCGTTTTTTCCCAAATGGCTCACGGTGGTGTTCTCGACATAGAATTCCCGAAGTAGTGAGACGGGAAAAGTGAACAAATAAAAGCTTTTATTCTGCATTTTTTAAGAAAAAAAAAACTTGTTAGTTAAATCAACTTCACCTCCCTCTATTCACTTTATTAAACTTCCACTTCTGCTCCCTCTGTCTTCATATACGCTACGGTAACTTTCCCTCAACTTTGGCTTAATTTGTTTCACTTAACTTCACCGAACTGAATTTCACTGAATTTCAGGTTATTTTACAGTAATTGAAGGTGACCCCATAGCTGAACGGCTGGTCCCTGATTTCCTGGTGGGCTGAACTGCTTCTCATTCCCCTCTTTTGCCCCTTGTCCCCCCCCTCCCCCTTTCCCTGAGTCTCTCCACTCTAACTATATTAAAGTGCAACATTAATCTACTTGTTTTTACTAAACTGCATTTATTTTTGCTTCACATTACTTTTATTTTTACCCCGTGTAACCTCACTTTACTTCACCTACCTTTAATTCATTTCCATTTACTTAACTCTCCCTCACTGTTCCACACCTTTCAAGCTAAAGTAGCTGCAGTAAGGTTGGGAAACAGCGTCTGCAGTCACGTCATCTTTACCATTTTAGTGCCCGATAACTACGGAAGCTCGTTTCCACCACTAAAAAACAATTAGAACACATCACTGTATCAGTTCAGCTGTTATCCACGTTGGCCAAGGTCCACTGTCCTCTCCCAGGAGTGGAGACAGTCCAGCTGATCCACTGCACAAGTTGATACATTCAGAGAGAAGCTTGGGCGGGTTAACGTTGTCAGTTTTCTCCTTCTTTATTGTGTCCAGTTTGTGTATTGTTTGCCAGTCACCACAACCAGTTTCAACAAGCTTCATGCGCCTTATTGTTCTTAAATATTCCAGTTAAATAAGGACAGTTTTAAAAACGCGCCTCCTAGAAGTTGACAGTGACGGCGCTGTAATACCAGCCTTGGCATTGCTGGAGTGAAGCAGCCGTGACCTGCAGCTGATGCGACCACACATTCTGCCTGTGGGGCTCCTGTGATTCATTGGCGCTGCAGCAACTACTACACTGTCTGTCCTTAAATGTTTCCATGCTGTGGTCGTGTTTCACGTCCAGCGAAGCAGTGGATCTCAGGCTCATTTATTCGAATTCAGTTGGTGTTTCTGAGCAAAATACATTTTTCAGTTTCCTGGGTACAATTTACAACAGGGGCCTGTTTAAACCATCGTGAAAGCCCGGGGATTTCAGTTGCCACCACAGTGAAGACTGCAGCCAGAACAAATTAGTGGATCAAATTGACTAAATCCAACATTAACAGATGGGAAATATTGTAAGAAATGCCTTCAACGTTCACAAAAGCCTCTCCTCACGCGTTTGCCCTAAAAAGCATGTGGTGACACATTAAGCATCTTAAAACAGAAGAATAAGGCAGCGAGGCGATGCAATAAAAGTAAGGCAATCCATCACGGCTGCCTCCTGAGCAGGCCGTGTCCGGAGTGCACTACATCGCGGTCCCTGCAGGCGAGGTACTGATTTATCCACGGAGAGGGCAGACGCTTTTCTTTCTGCCTCTTTATAGCTGCTCTCTCAATTTAATTCACCTCGTCGTGCCATTAACACTCTTTTCTCTTTGGAGGAATAGATCTTTTATCATCTTTCTTATGTGGCAAACGTCCAGGCTAAGTCTTTCAGCTTACGCTGCCGTCTTTGTTCTGTAGGAGGAGAGCAGCGTGAAGGCTGAAGATCAGGGACCGCGCTCCAGATTTGGACTCAGCGCTGAAGACTTGTCAAATCCTTCAAAGCAGGTCAGAACTGCTCATGTAAACCACTCTTGTTGTGCAAACGTCAGTGTCTCTCTTTCGATAATTCTATCTTTTCATCTGTTATCGTTTCAGGACATGACGGCTGCTTCTCACAGTCAACCGCCACAGAAGCCAGTTCGCAGGAAATATCTCCCAGAGAGCCAAAACCTGGAGGCTGTAGCTCCGCCTGCCGTGCCATTTCCTCCCCCCGCTAAACCTGCTCAAAAGTTAGTCAACTGCTTAACTTGTGACACCAATCAGTTTAATCCAGTTTGAAAACGGTCTCAAAATTCAAGGCCACGCCTATATTTATCCTGCATTTGCAGATGATATTCACCTAGTGACTGACTTCACTCAAAGTATGTCAAGATCATCTTAATAAATTCTGGTCTACTCAACTATGGCCTTAAAGTTTCCTCTAGCAAACCAAACGTCATGATTACATCCAAAAAGCTTGAAACTTCCTTCACATGCCGAGGTCAGCTCATCAGCTGGAACGGCAACCTCCACACAGAAAGGCCCAGACCAAGGTGGACCTTCTCACTGACTACAGTCATCACAGACGGCTTCGTTGGTTAGGTCAAATCGCACGTGCCGACTCCGATCGTACCCCTGACATCGCTCTCTTTGAAGAGATTGAAGGAAAAAGAAATCGCGGCCGCCCACAGGACACTTGGCTCGATCTTCTGCCAAAATCTGCAAACCTCAATCACGCAGACATCCAGTGCCTTACCCAGGAGAGACAACAGTGGCATAACATTATTCATAACATTCAGTGGGGGCCAAGCAGTGAGGCTGGAGGCACCCGTAGTGATTATAGCTTTTCTATAACTTTTTTCCTCTCCAATGGCAGTCTATGACAGTCCCTAGAACCACCTGGTCAAGATTTGTGAAATTTGGCACACTTTCTCAGGACACTCTCATTATCATTTTCACCAAGTTATGTGCCACTACCTTGAGGACTAGCGCCACCACTGGGGCAAGGTTGGATTTGCATTTGCAACTGTAACTTGTGACCCGTGTGGCCAATTTTGGAAATCGCGGTACCGATGGAATCCTTGGATTCAAAGATGGACTTTACCACTTTTGCCCAGGTTTCTGTATTTGGAGCCTTAGCTCAAACATTTTAGCCACCAGAATTTGGGTCTTTTTTTTCTTTTTTTTTTGGAGCCAGAAGTCACAATTTTTGGGTGAAAGGGCGCCGTTCTAAGTTATCAGCTCACAATCTGGTGAGCTATGTTAGCAGACTGCATTCATAAACTGTGCAGGTGCCATAAACTTTATGTAAAAGATGAACGAAGCTTTCAGGCCTGAAAAATGAAGCCAACGTGGATTCAAACCTGCATTCTGTTTAATGGCCAACAGGTTGCAACCTTTATTTATTAGATAATTCTAATAAAAATGCTCCAAAAGGCACCAATGACTCACCAGTGATTCACATTAGTTGAGCAAACAGCTGAAAGGTGGCAAAGCAGCCACACTAATAACTTCAAGCCTCACCAGGATCCAAACAGGTGAATTATTTAAAAAAACAACCAAAACCTGTTTTACTGAGACTGTAAACATGTTCATTTCATAGTTTAAATTGGGCATTTTAACATTTAACAGTTGGAGAAACAGCAGCTCTTTTGTTTTAAGCCCCAAAGGTTGCTGCTTGCAAAGTCCTTGTAAACTTTATAACTAAAATATAGCACCCTTTACAGCTTGTTGCGCTGAAGTGGCCAAAAAAAAAAAGAGTTAATGCAGGTCAAAGAGCTTCTTAAAAGTACCTACGTGCTCTTAAGTGATCATAAAACCCATGAAACCCACCCAGAAAGGGGAATTCAGCAGACATTAAGGCACACCCTAACTCACTGTAATGACTCTAGCATGTGTGCTCCTGTCTCCTTGTTGACCAGACTGCTCATTGAAGCTGTCACTGCGATACAGGGTGATCATCAATAACAGTGGGGTCACCATATGCGTAAAGTTGCAGTGGCGTCTGCGTTGGACTCATTCTTTTGATGTGCAAAGTCTAAACCTTTGATAAGAAATGCAGACTTATAGCCATGCCCTTCTGGTTTATGCACTTAAAAAAATAAACGTTAAAGCAAATAAAACTGTGTGAAATTCTTTCAGGCTGCTGCCCAGACAGAAGAGGGAGATCCAACAGGCTATTCGTAAGAACAGGGAAACCAATGCTGTGCTGACACGCCTTAATAGTGAACTCCAGCAGCAACTGAAGGTTAGTGCATGTGGTATTTTTTTATATGTATCAGTAGGGTTTTGCTGAAGGAATGTGTGTCCATTTGCATTAAATTTCTCACCTTCCCTGCCCTCCGCCTCCTTCAGACTCTGGGAAATGGGAAAACCAGCCCTGCAGTGCTTAGAAAACAAATATAAAGGGTGCATGCTTGACCCACAAAAGTGCAGCGTGCTTCTAAATCTGACAGTTCAATTAAACAACAAAAGCACTAAACACCGTATTTTAACAGCAGCCACAAGAGCGTGGTAGTGTTCAAGTTAACTCGGTTTCAGAACCCCCTCGAATGTGTGTCAGGAGTTGAGTTCTGCTCTTTTGCCACTGACAGCAAAACGCTCCCGCCGGTCCAACTCGGTGAAAAGCCCCAAGCTCAACTGTCTGCCCCCCTCTGCCCGTCAGTCATAGCTGAACTAATGGCAGAGACTCGGCTGTTTGCATTGGGGATCTGCCCGTGGCGCACACTCACTCACATTCGGAGCACATGCTGCATGCCTGTCATTCTCCTCGTAAATGATCCAGGAGCGAAACCTTCACGCTCTCATGCAGGGCTTTTATAGCTTCAATACAGCAGAAGAAGATGAATGAAAAGGAGACGAGGGCTACCAACAAAGGGCCTGCTTTGTCCCATTTTAAAATATCATGCAAAGAAGCTATTTGGTTCTTAGATTTCAAGGATTTATATTTCCTTTCCCTATTGTAAAAGGTCATCTGGAATGATATTTATTCGTTCTAATTCTCCCATGTCCTCAAAGTATGTGTGGAATTCTGCAGAGAAAGGCATATGTGTCTTTATATAGACTCGAGCCTTGTTCAAATACCAAACAGCCACTGGCATTCACAACTGTCTCCTTCAAAATATAGCCTGGGTCGGTCAGGCATCCAGCTACAACAGGGCGGTGTGTGTGGGGACGGAAGGGAGGCTGGCTGGAAGGGAAGACTGGACTTTATACAGAAACAATTCAAGAAAGTTTTAATGAAAATATCCACAAATGAGCTGGTGAGTAATGTGATGTCAGAGCCGCGGGGACAACACGTTTCTGAGGGGAGAAGGTCACATCGACGCCCACTCAGAAAGTCTGAGGTCCTGAGAAACATGGAGGATGAAATTAAATATTTGTCTGATCTTAGGAAATTTTTAATTGAAAATTTTCTCACATGTTATTTGTAACATTAGGCATTAGGTGGTAGCCATTAGTTGCCCAACTAGATCGGTTAGAAAAGCGATTCATAAGCAT
>JAVDPK010003022.1:341477-388377 GCA_034780415.1 Cichlasoma orientale | reverse complement strand
AAACTATTATTATAACTGTATATATTCTAATATTCAGCAGACTTGACTCATTCACACTTGTATTTCTCGTGTGTGTTTTTCTCCACAGAGTGAGATTCTTTTCAAGACGTTGCGAGATTTCATTTATGAATGTCTTTTGATCACATTTCATGTTTTCTGACAGATTTAGCCGCTGCAGCGGGGCGATCGGGGACAAATGAACGTTGCACTCAGTTTATGCAGAGCTGCCCCTTGACACTGACTGCTCGGCGGTGCAGAGAGAACAACCGAGCTGTATAGATGCAGCTCTGCACGCACAAGCAGAGAGAAGGTAGCGCAGGTTTAACTGTGACTGCCAGAGGAAGAAGACGCACACGCGGGACGACAGAGACAACGGAAACCTAAAATCTGAATCTTCAATCCAGCTTTCAGTCAGAATCCAAAAAGCCACACGTGATGGAAGGAAACTACTAAGAACACCGAACCTAAAAATATTGACTGCAAAAATAAATAAATAAATGTAAGCAGGGGGTATCAGGTGTAGCAGCAGAATAAGCATAATAATGAGGGTGGGGCAGATAGTTACAAGAAATCAGGAAAACTAATCCCGGGAACACACTGGGCGCGGATGCATCACGTTCCGGCGCTAACATGAACGCTTGCAGTTCCACCAGATGCACTGCAGCACATTTCAGAAGCATCACAGGCTGCATCCACACATATTTTCTAAAACAGGATTTTTCCACTTGCAAAACTGTGTAGGAGCATGCCAAAGCAACAGGTGATGATGTAACCCTAACTATATAGGAATGTTGGCCAATCAGAGGCCTGCAAAAAATAACGTGCTGCACAGTCTGACGTGAAGAACTGGAGATTAAAGCGGACTCCTTTAATGTTAGAAGGCAACATTTTCAACTCAACCCCATTGGCCCAGCGGGTTCGTAATACGCCCGGGAAAAACCCTGCAATTAGCAGCGCTCGCAAAGCCAAGTCAGAGTTCATGCGTTACAGTTACGACAATGAAAGACCACGTCAGCGTAATTTGGGGTTCAGTCTGTCGTTAATCCTTCCATCACTGCTCGCTCCTTCTCAGTGCCTCCATTATGTTCAGGTCCTGTCCGCAAACAACAATGCACTTCCAATAGCAACACGCAGGGATACATGCCTCTGCAGTGATGTCATGCGCAGCCAGTCATGCCAATAAGTAAGAACTATGCCGCAGTTCTTCTTTGAAAGGCGCTGGGGCAGCTGCTTCCTTGTTCTCCATCTGTGAAATGTATATGTTCAACGCGGGCCTTTGTTGCTCAGCGGCGATGGCACTGACCCAGGGTCAGGGGTACGTATCACACTGTGGCTACCCATTGTGAAAACATGCACGTTTGTGGTATTTTAATGCAATTTGACTTGGGCCAGGTGTCGTCTTCTTTCGGCGGCTTTGGAAAAAGAGGGAGCGGTGTTTGCAGTGATTGAAGGCGAAATTGAGGCTGAGGTGCGAGTGGAAATATGCAAAGGGAAAAGAAGTGGCATCAACAAAGCCATCTGTCAGTTTGAGTGTGGGCAGACACGAGCGTTAGGCATGCAATCTGTGTTTTCGTACTGTTTTTATCTTTCGCAAGAAAGGTTTCACCCCGCAGGGCTTCACAGCTGAGCGTAACGCAGCCTCTCAGCTTGTAAATCAGATTCTTAATAACTGCTTTGTAACAATGATCAAAAGACTGTATACAAAAGATGGACACTGCCAACTCTGCTGTGAAGTCTAGACTTGAGTGATTTGGATGCCGCCTTTTACATTTTCCCCATGCTACATAACTCTTTTATGCAAATGACTCATTAAAATGGGCCCGCTATGTTCATTTCCAGCTCCATCTTCTTATTACTGGATTCTGTTAAACTAGCTTTGCATGATTCAGGGTTCAAAATAATCCTCCTTTGTCTCGAGGGCTTGAAAAGAAAGCAGCTCTTCAGTTCTAAAAGAACTGATGGAGAGTCTCGGGTATTTAACCCCTAGTGTTGTTATCCTCCACCACCTCCAATGTGTGAATGTTGGACAAGGTGCTTAAAAACACTTGCATGAATGTGTGCGATTGGGTGAATGAGGCTTGTAGCGTTCAGTTAAGAGTAAAAAAACTGTTATTAAGTATCAGTCCATTTACCATCTAGCTATACAGAGACAGCATGTTTCATGTGCAGCACACAGGTTTGTAACCAGAGCAGGTCAGAGCTGAGCAGAGGCCTCCTGGCTCGGTGTAACGGTTACCATGGCAGATATAAACTGACGTCTTGATGTTAAACCTGGAGCTCGGACTGCGCGGCTCCCTCGATTATCCCCGAGTCAGTTGTAGGCAGGCACATCCAGATTTCCAGAGGAGCTGAAGATAAATGTTTCTCCACGACCGTAATGGGTTTACAGCAGGTTTTATGGCCTCATTTGCTGTATCACAATGTGAAGAAACACACCCTGTTTTTTTTTTTTTTTTGGCGTGTTTGGCAGCTGCAGCGCAGTTCACGCAGTTGCACTGAATTTTCTTTTCCATTTATTGCCTCACGCTGGCTGACGTCTGCAGTAAGAGGAGGGAAATGAGCGTGATTTACGGTCACTAATGTTGCATTAACTGTGGTGTTTTCCTGGATTCGATTGGTTGGTGGTGACAGTGTGGATTGTTGGTGCCCGGTGTTGTAATCATGTTGCTTTTGTTGACATGGACGGATGTCCGTGGGAGGGGTGCTGATCGCTGAGACAAAGAAGGCTTTCATCGACCGTTCAGACTGGATAGAAATTTTATGGTGTCAGAGGCGAGGTCCGTCTCCACCCGCTGGAATTTCACGTATAGCTTTGAAAGTGTGAGGATGGTCCAGTGTCTGTGAGGCGTGAATTATCATTTAGAAATCAGGTTTTTTTTAGCTGGTAGAGCTACTGGATAAAAAGTGCACATTCACCTGATCCCCCAGATTATGATTTTTTTTTCTTAATCGGCCTTTTATGATGCTATAGATTGAAGCTTGTTAGTTTTTGGGGTTCTATTTTTTCTAATCTGCAAAGTTGTTTGTGTCGCAGTCCTCCAGTGTCGTGCCACATGGCCTCCGTTCTTCATGCATATCAGTGAAAGTCTAGGAAATCAGATCAGTGGGGAGAATGTCCTAACATTTCCAGAGCCCTCGGGGTGAAGGAGGCGACAGAGGAGACATTCCTCTGAGCAGATGTGACCCGTCCATCTGGACTTTTACTCTCCGCAAGGTCACAGCTAGCCGAGAAGCGACTGGAAGAAGGAAGCTGGAAGTGCGATTCTGTCATTTTGCTCATGTTTCTTGTCAGATATTGCACCATAATTGCACTGCTTTCACACCCAAAGGAGTGACAAGCTTAAACCACAATCCACTGAGACCTCATTTCCTTCCACAAACAAACTGTAGAGCGCCTCCAGAAGGGACTGGCTAGACCTTGATTACTCGTTCGTCCTAAACTCACCAGGAGTCAGCATGGAAACTTACAAACTCATCGGATTAAGTTTAGTTGGAGTCTAGTAGGTTCATCTTTCTGTGACCTCACGCTTGTTCTCTCTAAAAGTCAACGGCGCACTCGGAGATAAGACGGGACAGCCCGTCTCGCCTCTCCTACCATATGCAAATTGCCGTTTCTTTTTCACCGGCGCTTACAGACGCTGTTGGATCCTGTCGTGCAGCTGCTGTTACATTAAATATTTAACGTGACCACAGATGGGAGCAGCGGCATCCACGTTCGCTTCAGGCAGCAGCTTGCCAACAACATCTGCAGCTCTGCACTTAACCTCACACTTGCAGATCCCTCGCGCGCCGCGCGCCGTTTCCATCCTTCCTCGTGTTTTGGCTCGGAGCCAGAGGCTCTGGACTTGCGCAAGTAGCTGTTCTATGATCCAGTTAGGTGTCAGCAGTGCGCGCCGATGTTTCTTTCACTTTTGCTTCTTTGTATTTGTGCAGATGCGATTGCTACAAGTTTGTGCATATCCAGTTTTCAGTGAGGTCATTTCAAGCTGGTGCATAAATACTGGATGCCTCTGTTTGCCTCTGTGATATCATCCAAAATTAGGGAAAAAACTTTCTGATAACAAACCTTTAGAGCAGCCTGCCTGAGCTTGTACATACGCTGACCTCAAGAGTTTTCCTGCCCCTCTGGTCTGCAGACCTTCGGATCTGCTGGATTATTTTCATCGCAGTAGGGGTCAAATTTATCCCTTCCACAAAGCAATTATTAGTATTTTAACAATAGGTATGCCTGAAATAATGAAAAAAAAACCTGCAACTTAAAACAATCGACAGTGCAATAAAATCATAAATGCACCTTCACTGTTTGTGGCAGGTATCCTGTGAAAGTAGAGATAACACTAACCTTCATCCATGCACAGATTGTAACTACGCCTGAAAGTAATGAAGTGCTCTTTCAGTGCAAAAGGAAATATAAATATTTGCTTTATAGCAAAAAAAAAAGAAAGGAAAAGGGCTGCAGACTGTTTTCTTAGCCAGCAAACAGGATTACACTGTAGCTGCCTGTTTATTTATGCATCTCTCTGGCTGACAGCACACCGTTAAGTTGCATTTGGAGATTTTTTTTACATTAAATGCTGAAGTGAAGCAGCACACCTGTCCTAATGGCTGCATGTGAAAGGGAGATTTAATCCTGCTGTGTTTATATACCATTTAACATTTAGCATTGCTCTTGTTTCTGTGTGTGAGGAAGAACCACACGGGGCTTGCACCTGACCTCAGACAGATCTGTTTAATCTGGGACGCCGCCCCTAATCTGCCGTTTCACAGGGATCCCTGTTTGTAAGGTGGCACACTTCTGTCCCCGTGGAGTCCTTCCAGAGACAAAGCGTGTGGGAAAAGCCCTTATTTCTCCTCATTAGTATTCAGTCTCAATCACAAGCTCCGCCCCACACAGGCGCCGGCGACATCTGGTGTGTTGTAGGCCGATGTCACTGACCCAAGCTGCCTTTTAATCACGTGTGTTTTTATTCAAATTTCTGCCAGCTCACGCACAGGCCCGTTTCAGTCTGGGTATCTGTGGCTAATTTAAATATTTTTCCACAATAAAAGTCATGAATCATTTATACAGAGGAAATAGGATCACCAGCGAGCCCGTTAGGGGTCTTGTATCAGTTCGGCAGCTCCTAATAATCTTGCAGTTAAGGGTAGGTCAACATTTCAGGTAAAAACAGGCTCAGGATCAGCTGTTTTAAAGCCTCCTCTTTAGCTTCACGGATGTTGCCATCTGGAGTTTGCAGGTTATCAGCTCACAATAGCAAGCTGCATTCACAAACTATACAGGTGCATCACACAGACAGATACCTGCTAATGAGTGCAGACTAATAAATAATAGCATTTCACCTGCCGAAGCTGGAGTACAAACTTTTTAACACAGTTACCGGCCGTGCAGGCCGTGTTATTTGTCAGATAATTGCATTAAAGTGTTCGTGTGTCACATTGTAACATGGGAGTCTGTGGGCACTGGCTCAAGTGGCAGTTTGAGGAAGTGCAGTTTTCCCTGCCTCTCAATCAGCGACTGTAGAACTCACTAATATAATAAGCTCGCAACTTTGTGAATTTGTGGCTGATTTGCTGGACAAAGTCACTGTGAAAAGCAGACTTTAGGGAGTCATAGCTTCACTGGTAATCCTGCAGTAAAACCACAGCGGATTCTCTTTACACTTAACTGTGCACAGATTAAAGAAACCGGACCAATTGCATCAGTTACGGAGCTTCGGAGAGCGTAAGGTTTCCTGTCTCCGTCTCTGCATTTAGTGATATCTGCGTTCCCATCCAGCTCTTAGAAGGCAAAGCAAAGACAAATGCTGAACTGCTCCTTTAATTTTAAAAGGGTGCTCATTCCTCAACATGCCGCGTGACTTCAAACCCTTCAGACTGTGTGAATAAGTTTAATCCTTAATAACCTGGAGAGGCATCAGCAGCGATGTTCTGATCTGTTAGCGCTGAGCGAGCCGCTTTTGAAGGCCTTCGGCGCATTACTCGATATCTCGCAATCCTCTTGTTCATGATTAGAGGGTCTGTGGAGCAGCAGTGAAGCTTTGGAGCCTCAGACGTGTTCGTTTCTATTGGATTTCCAGTGGGGCCTGCCAGGGTGGGATAAACTCGCTGCTCGCAGTGATGTCACTCCGCCTCAGCTGCAGAGTTGATGTGATTACCATCTTAGAAATCACTGTCAGACTGTGGAGACCAAATTGCCAAGCTTGTCCCCCCGGCTCCTCTCTCTCTCTCTCTCTCTTCTCTGGGAGCGCTCCTGCTGAACCTGGGTCACCCTGCTGCGAGATCATGTCCAGTGGAGCCAAACTAATCACAGTCGCTTCCCAGGATCATTCCCACACTCTGTGAGCCATTCATTCAGACGTGGGATTGTCTCCTCTGCTTAGTCAGAAAAGTGGAAAATAGATACCGCACCTTAAAGTTTAGTGAAGTTTTTTTTTCTCTCTCCATGCAGTCCACCTTTTCTTCCTCTGCTTTGCTCTCACTGTTGCCCCGTGTCAAAGGGAGCTTACTGTGCACACGCACAGCCACAGAAACTATACAAGTGGCTTGTGTACGAGATTTTGGTGGCTCTAAAAGCATTGTTGGCTTTCCTATCCACTCGCATTCCTGCAGCTCTCTTGAAGAGCCTCCTGACCACACAAGAAGGCTAATGCAGAGGAGCTGCGGAGAGACGGAGGAGTTTGCCAGTTATCAAATATTTACTGTTTGTACAGTTATTCTTGTGCTTGTGTGTTGGCAGCGTGTGACGATCCGAGGCATCAGGAAGCAGATTAATGAGCCCCTGACAATGTTTTGGCTCTCGGAGGTCGAGGAATTAGAGTTTAATACGCAGTCGCTGATTAGCGAAGCCAGGAGAAATCGTTTCGAGGCTCGGAGGCCGAAGCGGCCACAAAAATAAACCGACGAGTCCCTTTACAAGATCGAAGCTCGTTTAGTGGGAGGGGCTGGTGGTCTCACATAACTCATTTGTACACACCGCACATGCACATTTCCCCCTTTCAACATATGAAGGGAGTCAGAGATTGGGTTTGATCCTGGTTTTTAAATCAGGCTTTCCCTTCAGTCTTCAGCACTGTGACCACTTTTTTCACCAAAGACTGGTCGGCTTCATCAGCCACCACTGTTATGGCTATGCCGGCCATCACTAGTATCACAGATCCTCTGTTAGGGCAGACCTTTAAAAGAGGTCCTATGTACTCTTACAAAGGCGGATGCCCGTATTGAACACGGGCAAAGTTATAATGAGATCAGCTACATCCAAGCCAAAGCTCTTACTTTTAAAATAACTCAAACTGAGCAACACACATACAGTGTGTCAATATTAATCCTGTGCATTGAAAAATTATGCTCATATTGAGCGCTTCAATGAGGGGGTCCTTAACATGGGTCCACATGTGAGAGTGAGATCTCCGATAACCATAAACTTGGCGCCGATGCCAAATGACACCTTTTGCCTATTTGTGAGATAGCGGCAGCATTTGACGCCGAGCTGTCGGACCCCCACGATAATGTCTCCAAATATCGTTTTGTCCAGCCTAGGAGGAGTTTGGGGCTTATAGAAGAAGCTGAGGGGTAAAATTTACTCTTTGTTTGGTGCATTAAAAAAAAGGATTTCTGGGCATTTTCTGCTGTTAATAATTTAATCTCGAGTCTTAATATCTTTGAAGTCAGTCAGTTAGTTTTTTAAGCTTTTAGGTATTCTTAGAGAACACATCACAGTTGCAGACTTTGCATACGTTAACAGCAAGGTGCTCCTCAGCAACAGCAATATCATCAACAAAGCTCCACAAAGTGTAAGTGACCTCCAACAGTCTCAGGGCAAGAGAGGTCCTCAGAGGCAGTACCTTGTACCTGTACCTCCATCCTGAGGGTACTAACTCATACTCCCCAGAGATATAGTTCAGTGCATCACTGAGGACCACACACACACACACACCTCTCAGTTTGTTAAATAAAGCAGAAACTTAAAATAGTGCAATCATTATAATCCTTCCGTGTTATCAGAGCTTCACGTTGGTTTTGAGGACTGTTTAAGACGTCTATTCGATACACTTTGAACTGAAGGGTTTGCAGCGCATTGCAGAGAAACTGGGACACAACTGTAACGCGATCCATCTAGACGAGTTTAAACACTGGATTTCACGGCGAGTAAACACTCAGCAGGACCCGAGCAGACGTTTGCAATCACGTCAAGCTGGAAGGTCAGTCAAAATTACATCTGTCCTTTAAAAAGCACTCATTATGAAATTTCGGTGGGTGTAATTGTGCCCAGATTGTCCCAGCTGCTACTTTAGAGAACCTGCCTATAGTTTAGTCTATAAGGTTGCTCTGCCTCAGACAAGTTGCTGGAGATTTCAGGAGGCAAAGGAGGGAACGAAAATCCGGTCAGGATCCATGCACAAAGCGGACCGGGGGCTATCAAATACCCAGAGCTGTGTTGCCAGGCAGGCTGAGCTAAAGCCGCCTGCTCGTATTTACACTGGCCCAGTATTTGTGCTGGCTGAGGGATAATCATGGTGCAGCTACAGACGCTGTCCTTGCAGAATGGTTTCCTTCACAATGAGATAAAGAGGCAGAGAAACGAGACGAATGCGCTGATTCATCGTGCTTTCATGTCAGATATGGTCTATTTATGGTGCCCATGTGCAGGGAGATATTCACAAGCAGGTCAGCCAAGGAGTGAAAGTGTTCATGCGACGTGCCACTACATGGGGGTGTTTACTTAACAAATTATGTCCGTAAATGGGGAAGTGCAGTGAAAAGGAGAAGACAATTAAATCATCTTGCTCGGTTGGGTTCAGTATTGAGGTCGGCCCCGTTTTTGAGCGGCCCTCCTCTCCACCTCTCTGCTACCCCCCCACACACACCCCACAGCAGAGGGTCCAGGAGGACTGAACACACACACAGTAACAATGCAGAGCACCACCATTGGCTAGCAGACCACGCACTTCTGCCCAATAGGAAGACGCGGGCATTATACCGTATTTAGTTCCCCAGCGAGCATGATTTTCTGTTCAGTGTTTGATTTGAACTCGTTTAGAGCCGGAGTCATGCAGCCGCTGAGCCCACAGTTTAAAATGTGCATGTGTGGAGCTGCGACCTGATTGGTTATTTTAGCAAGACCACATTAATTATATTCAAAACCATGATAAAACACAGTTTCGGGGTCTCCTCTCAGGAAAATGGGATTCTAAGTGGAGGTAGAGGTAATCTAGGAGTGCTGATCTGCAGCGGGTGATCAATCAGCTGATAATGAACTGTCAGCTTGTTAGTGATAACCTGCTGACACTTCAAAGTGAGATCAGAAGAGGCGCTGGATGCTGTACAGATGTTTAAACTTCACCGCACATCCGAGCTGATGTCATGCGAGTTTTACTCCGGCTTTCGGTTACATAACATGAGCATTTCAGGCCGGGCCGGGCCCACGGTGACTTCATAGCCTCTTGGCAGTGTGTCTACTTCTGAGGTATTTAACTGGAGAGTTGCATGTGTTTTTGAAACACGAGAGCTACTGAGAAATGGCCACTTCAAGCTTTTAGAGGAAATAGCCCGTAATTGATGAACACATCCCTAATCCCTTTTTTGAGTAACCTCATAGTGTTGAAGAATTCATGTAATCCTCTGCAGCCTGGAAACAGAGCGAGGTGCAGCGCTTAAAGACAGAGGAGGGTTTATCCCAGCTCGAGGATAGGTGATGCCCAGGAGTTCACATGAAAGTGATCAAATACGGGTTACAGTGTTCTTCTCAGCGCCTCTGTCAGCAGGCGAAGTTCAGTGCTGAAATTAAGGGTTTCAATTACACTTGTTCCAACTAAACACACAGTGAAGTTTCACATGCGCTACTCATTTTTTGGGGTTGTGGGGGGAGTTTGGAGGAGAAGGAGAAAGAGTACAACCAATAGCTGGAATCAAGTTACAGTAACATGTTTTCAGAAGTCACTGGGAAGTCTTACAGTTACACTCACATTTCTCCAAGCCCTGTTCTTTTTTTTTCTTTCCTCTATCTAAAGGCAAAGTTGAACCAGACAGCCACAGCTGCCTACAAATTGCGACACTAAGCTTATCCTCCATTTATGATTGTCGGTGGTGGCGGTCTGTGGGCTTCATGAGATGACATCAGTCGAATTTTCAGCAGACTCGTATTTTACCTCTGTTCATGTCGCCTGTTGCAAATTTGCACAGACTTTGCATGAAATCTTGCTGCAACATTATATTAATTAATATACCGTTAGCTGGCCGTGGCCCTCTCAGGCCACTGTTGTTACGGCCCTTGATATCATTCAGATGCCTCTCCAGAAAGTCTCTTGCGCTGCTATTGTACCGACTCTTTCAGCTCCATCGTCTGCCGGCGTTGGTAGACTTCATTCTGCTCTGGAGTTGAGCTGAACCTACAGTGGAATTGGTGCACCAGTTTTGAGATTTTGTAGACACATGTTCACTAACATTAATTGTTCACCAATTTGGATATATGACAATTGTGGTGACAATGTAGGATCAAGCGAATAAGGCCCAAGTCACACGGATGTAGCGACCGGTCCACGATCTGGCAACCTCCGTTTCCCAACTGGATGGCAAAAACCTCCCTGTGATTGCTTTTCTCACTATCGCATTGCTCCGGTCGTACTTTGAATGGAAGTGACGGGGTTTTCTACAAATGCTGCCCGGTTACTGCTGTAGTGAGAGTGTGAAAAGTGGGGTTGAGCAGGTGGCTATATGCTTAAAAGGGTACTGCAGGAGCCTGGGTTCCACTCTGCCCCGGGCCACGCGGTCCATGTCATTCCCCTTGCTTTCCTGTCCGAAGTAAAGGCTTAAAAGCCTGAAAATAAATCTTGTAAAGATGGTGGAGTTAGATTCTGTTCGCAAGATGAGAGACTAACTGGAGATGCAGCTGATTTGTTTATTGTCAGAAAGAGTGCACAGTGTCATTTAATTACTTTTTAAAGAAATTGTGGATGAGTGTCATTTTGCACACGCTCGCTCTTTCCCCCGTCTTCCACAAACTGAATGTAATTCTGTGGCAAACGCTGTTTTAGCATCTGTGCTCTGATCTGGGAACCGTGCCCCCATTCTGCATGCCCGATTAAAGTCATGAACTTCCTGCAATATCTGACCACACGGTCGGGTGATTTTTATCAGTAAAATACATCAGGATAAATCGGGGGGGGGGGGGTGTGGCGTTATAGCCCAAACAGTTTTGGAAATGGTTTTCATGTCACATTTTTAGTATCTGATAACACAGTTTTACCCAGACACATAAACACCCACATGCTTAATATCCTGCAGGTATCCTGGCTCTCTGAAATCCTTTGATTTTTAATTCCCAGAATTTAAGTTGACAAGACGTAACAAACGGACTGCATCATAACAGGCTAGCATGTTAAGATTATAGAGTCTGAAAATGTCTTAATATATTGCACATTTGTCGATGCTGCATTTAATACTAGTAAAAAAGAAAATTGGTAATTTAGCCTCTTGCTCGCTGTTGGATCATATTTGCAGGTTTATGTCATGTGTGGCAAAGTATAAAAGCCTCCTCTGTATTGGTTATTGCTCTGATAGTTATGGTTTATTTATGTATAAACCATCATTTTGACATTATTAGGTCGCCATGTTTATTTACAAAATCTTAAAAATGTCTGCAGGGTGCGGGAACCCTGTTTATGGATTCAGGGTTGTGTTGATTTTTTGTGTTCAACACTTGCTAAAAGTCCTTTCACCCCAATTCGAACCCTCATTCTTTGCTCTCCAAGCAAAAGCAGCACTGGGACATGAAGCGGCTCATACGTTAGTGAGGGCAACATTAGAGGAAGAAAGTACTTTGGATTTTTCCAGACCTTAAACAACTATTTTCCTATGTGGTTGTCCCCGGGCCTTAAACGGTAGTAATGTGTTTCTTCTGTGTTGGATATGGAAACATTTTACATGTAACGATGTTAGCTCAGATCAGTGGAAAAGTGCCTTTTTAATGCTGCTAAGCTGTGTATTTTATGAGTTTTTATTATCTAAAATGGATTATGATCCTACATAAAAATGAGCCTTAGTGCGACAGTAAAACGATGCAGGAGTGTCGACATGTGGGTTTGTATTAAAGGACATTAGAGCAACGGGACAAAGTGTTTGTTCCGGGCCGCAGCACGATCCCACTGTTCCCTCCATTCAAGTAACAACTGGAATAGTCTGCGATCAAAGAGATGAATGGGGAGAGGTCAGATCTTTGTTTGCCTGCCCGGATGTGTACTGGTGTGTACAAAACTGAACCATCTGGGTTTGCATCAGTTCAGTCTGAACCACAGCCCACTTGATGGGTAAACTCGGCTCATCCCTACCTCGGAGAGGCCGCTCGCTGCTTTCTGCGCCGCGTCATTGTTTAGAAAACTGCCCACCTCTTAAGGCGGAACGTCTTGAACAGTGTTGAAACTGAAAATATCTTAATGCTGTGACATTTCAGTGAGGGCCTTGGCCTTTAGCTGGGCGTGTAGTGCAGAGATCTGCGATCAGGCTGCTGCTGAGCGGTGCGAGCGCTGCCCGGCCGGCCTTAAATCCCCAGCCGAGGGATTCGTTACGACAGAGCGTGTGTTTTACGAGAATTCAGCTGTTCGTCAACAGAATGCAGTGTGTGGCTCAGAGATGCAAATTTGCTGTGGCGCAAAAAGGCTAGGTCCAGCAGACTTTCCCCGAGCACAAAGATAGGACAGAGCTTAAGAAGTTGGAGAAAGTAATGAAATTCTTTTCTGCCTGCTGATCCCTCCACAACTCTGCCTTTTGTTGATGCCCTCCTTTCCCCTTTATTGGCCCCTTATGTCTAGTTTTTTCCATAATGCCTGTGTTATGGGAAGGGACAGGCAGTACTCCTGGGAGAGTCCTTCAAACCCTGGCTCATATGAGGGCGTGCCATGATGAGTATCTATATAATGTAAAAAAAGAAAGAATGAAAAAAAAATCCCTGGATCACAGAGGGAGAGAGAGCAACTGATTGGAAGATAAAAGAAAAATGAAACATAAACAGGAGTTGTTCAGCCAACCTTTGATGTGTGCATCCACAAATCTGTTCCTGCCCGCTGCCTTTTAGGGATCATGCATGGACTGACGTGCAGTTAAGCCCCTTGCTCACTCGGACCAGCTTCCACTATTCACTGCATGCACCTTCCATGTGCACATGAAGAGACACATGCTTTCTCTTTTCTTTATTGGGCCTTTTGAAACGTAGCCATCCAATTAAACTGGATCTTTTCTTTTAGAAAACAGTCTCTTTATGGTGATTTGTTCACAGCAAATTTGTCTTCTCCCTCCCCTTTTACGTTAGCGCCGTCATTTGCTCTCTTCCGGATCATCTGCTCCAATCTGCAGCTGTTCTTCGCGTAGAACAATGCATTAAAAAAGGCTAATAGATTGGTGTTTGAGACGTCATTTGAATGATAGTATGTTCTTCTTTAGCATGTAGCTAAACTTGAAAAACTGGGGAACGTTAAGGCCTAACTCACGCTGACCTGGAGACCGATCAGCGGCCATCTGGCCACCGTCAGCTAGGACAGAAAAGTGTTTATTCCCCAAGCAGCTGGTGAGTGTTTGCTGGAGGCTGCTGGCCGCTAGCTTGAAATTTGGACACAGAGAGGTTTTCGGTGCTGAAAGCCTCCTTACGATTGCTTTGGCCACTAGCAGGATGCCACACTCACAAGTGGTTTGCATGGAAGATGCTGACTTGTCTGCAAACACTTGCAAGCCACTCGCCAAGCGGTAGTGAAACTGTGAAAAGTGCGATGCAGTCTAGAAACGGAGCCCGTTCGCCCTCACAGTAAAAGTTGTGACTTGTGAAGCATGCTGGTTGCAGCGGTAAGACATACCTTTTACTTTAAAGGTAAATGGTCTCTGGGCCCAGTTGCGCTGCAGCTTGGAGAGCAAATGGTAAGAGTTTACAGACAAGTTGGTGCCTTTCATTCAAGCTACCGGCAACCACAGCAATCTGCCAGCAACCAAAGCAATCACAAGGAGGTTTTTAGTGCCACGCCCACTTTTCTTTGGGCCTATGTGACTGAGGTCTGAGACGTTTAACATAAGCTTAATTGACTTCATGTAATGGGAAATGGTGTGTTGCAGTGACAGACCCAGAGAGACTCTTTTTGGTTCAGTCTCGCTGCTCTAAGCATGAATTCCAGATGCAGCAACTGAGAGCGAGACTACTACCGACCCCACTGTATTCAAGCTGCAGGTCTCCAAAAGGCAGACACATTCAGCAAAGTGGAGCTTTTAGCAGCTCTGAAGACATAAGTTGGAGGAGGCCAAACCGGAGCTAAAAAGCAAGAATGCAGGGCGTTAAATTCCCAAGTGACCTGCAGGTGGAGAAATGCTGCACTGTCATCGGTGTTTACACAGCCAGTTCCATCCACCCAAGCGGCCAAACTGACAGCTGCTTAAATTTGCTAATGGTTTAACTTGAACGCCACTTTAAACTACAATCACGGTGTTTGTCTGAGTGAAACGGGGCATACGGTGGGTCACAAAGGACTTTCCACCATAACAGAAGGATCCAGATACCAATACTGAGTGTCCCTGAGCGTGCCATCATGTGCTCAGATCATTCTGAATGAAATGGGGAAGACTCTGCATTATCATCAAGCATAGATTGGATTAGATGGAGCCCAGCTTGTCAGAACTGTAAACAAAAGCCTCAGAAACACAAAACTCCAACTGAACTGAAATACTACACCTATGGGAATAACCACCTCAGGAAACTCTATATGCACTCTCTATAAAATACAATGCAGCTGCTCAGACTGGGTTCACTGCTCTGGAAGGACTTGAATCTCAGGCTGCCGGCTGAGTTCTGATATTTAGGCAGGCGGGGCAGACACGGATATCCAGTTGCTTCTGGGAGGGTTCAGTTTCCCCGTTTGACAGTCCAGACTGACGGCATCGCTCACAGATGCCAGAGTCCTTAATGGAACCAAAGCCGCTGCCTCAGCAGCTTTATGAAAGCGCCTGCAGCTGAAAATGTAACTGCGGCTGAGTGTTGGGTGCTCAGTGACACCAGCTTCCCTTCTGATATGATTTGTAAATTTGATGGCAGTCAACGGTGCTGTATTTATGGCTCCGCACCCTCCATGGATGCGTGCGAGACGTATTTAGCACATGAAGCCGGGCTGAGGTGTGTGTCATTCATGTTTCCACCATAAACCTGACATCAGTCATCAATCACCAGAACCAGAAGAAGTTATTTACAGGGCAGTTTCATTTTCTTTTCTGCGGAAGAAAATAAATGGATGGATGGATGGATTACACCCAGCTTTAATAGCTGACGGATCACTTCTTAGGAAGCTGGATTGAATGACTAATTCACCTGAATATGCTTTTTAGTGGAATTATTTTGTTTTCATTGTAGTGCATATGTGAATAATTAGAGACTCTCAGTGTATCTAAAGCTGCTGCTGTTTGAAAGAGCCCTGCTGATGTCAGAAAAGATTAAAAACCAAGCAGCCACTTCACACAAGTGCCAAAATCTGCAGCTCCTCTTGTCCCACATTAGAATGCCCAACTTTACAGCAGAAATAAAAATGCAGAAAACAGTATTGGTCTCTATATCTAATTTCCTCCTTTTAATATTTTCTTTTTTTTTATAATGAACTTATTTAGTGTGCTAAAGATTAAAGTTTGCATCATAAAGAATGTGGCCACTGTGATTGGGTGATTGAGGTGTTATAAGATAATATTTGGCTTGTTTTTTAAAAGAAAAGTCTATAATTGTTGTAAAAATTGAGCTCCTCACTCTTGTGATTTTCCTGGATTACAGATGTGTTTTGTGCCAAAGCTCATGGTTGATTGTTCACAGACACTCCTGTTAAAAACTGAATTTATGGAGGCGCAACAAGCCGATCCCTAAAAGAGACGTTTTTCACTGTTAACCTTGCTTTAGTACTCAAACATGGCATCTGTGACCTCAGAGCTGAGGCTGAGATTTCCATTTGTAAGCTGTCAATAATCATGACGGCTCCCTACATCACCACCCGGGTGTCCCAAATTATAGCTTTCCTGTATGTAAAGTGTGTTTGTCTGTGTGTTACTGTCATATCTGTGTGTAATCAGTGGTGCTGACGGTCAGGTCCTCCCACACACCTGCCTCTTGGACAGACAGACACGCACACCTAAACTGCTACATGCTGCACGAGCTGTTTGTTCAGCTGGAGCGGGCAGTCTTCCCCTTCTTTCCAACAGGAGGGGCGTTAGACTCCATTGTTTCACATGAAGTACTCCGGGGTCTGGGGCATCAGTGGCAACAACGTACAGCAAACAGATGTGTTTTTCAGCCCAGATTTGCTCTCCGAGGGCTGTGAACTCCAAAGCGACGCAGAGCAGATTTAAGGGCTTGTATGTTTTTATTGCTCGGCTGCAGCTCCCACAGGTGCTTTAGGGGGAAAGAGTCCAACTTGCTTGTTATGATTGCGGCCCCACTCTTCCTGAAATGAGCTCGTTTTTCTTTTATGTTTTGCTTTTGTGTTTTGGTCAAGTTGAGAATCTGCGTAAATTACAGCAAATATACTGAAGTGTTTCCACTGTGAGCCCTGAGAGACTCCACAATCAGCGATAACAACTCGGCCCCGCTCAGGGTCATGTGTTATCTTTGCTGCGTACACTGCTTCACAGCTTGGTTTTAGCTCAGCATCCATGCTGCTTTTGCAGAGCAGTGAGTGTGAAGTAGATACGAGCAGGTTAGCTTGATAGTGATCTTTAAGCCGTGGTTGGACTTCTCCTGCGGTCTGCTTCTGACTGCCATCTGTTGAGAAAAGTCATCTGGTGGAATTTTAACACCATTAGAAACAGCTTGGCTGGATGATCATTTAAAAAGATAATTTTTTTTCCTTTCCACCTCTGCTGTGTGCCCACGGTCTCGTACATGCAACCACTCAAACCAAACTGGAGAGCTAGAAACTTGAGCAGGAGAATAAAAACCGCCTCGAGACCACAGCCTATGTTCAGAAATGAGATAAATAAATATAGCAGTATTTGTCCGATTGATTTATTGTCTAAAATTACTGTGAAGATACCGAGCAAAAACAGCAAAACGTATTGTTTAAAAAGACAGGAAAGCGGCTAAATGTAGCAACAAAGTTGGCAACACTGCATGACCCACGTGAGCATAATCCGACGTATTTACGCCATGAAATTAGCATATCACGATATAATTTATTTTCCCGGGCAAGATTTTTTTTACCGGTATTATCGTGAATGATATGATAGGGCCCTGCCCTAAAGTACACCCTTACTGTTTCCATGGGAATTAATAGGGTAAGCAGCAGCCAGGTGCTGGTAACCAAATGCGATTGATTAACTGATCATCAGCAACTGTGACGACCGCTATAAAAGCACATGTTTTGGTAATTTGCTGGTCCGGAGCATTCAGGTGTGTATTAACACACTACCACAGTGGACGTCCCAGCAAGGACAGGCCATGCAATACTCGGAAAAATTACAAAAAAAAGAAACTCAAGAGCTACACCTCGGACTCTACAGGCCTCAGTTAGTACATTTTAAAGTTCATGGCAGCACAGTTGGAAAAAGACTGACTAGCCATGTCTTGTTTGGAAGGGCTACCAGGAGAAAGCCTCTTCTCTCTAAAAAGAACATAGCAGTACAGCTTAGGTTTGCAAAGTTGCATCTCAACAAACCACAAGGCCTCTGGAATAATGTCCTTTGTACAGATGAGACCAAAGTGGAGATATTTGCCCATTTGAGCTTGTTTTACAGCGACAGGACCGGACCCTGGGCACCTCGCAGTCACCGAGTCGCCCATGAACTCTTCTGTATACCAAAATCTTCTAGATTCAAATGTGAGCCCATCTGTGCCACAGCCAAAGCTTGGCTGAAACTGGGTCATGCAACGGGACAGTGATCCCGAGCACACCGACAAATAAAGATGTTGCAACGGCCCAGTGAAAGTCTAGACCTCAACCCAACTGAAATGCTGTGTCAGGAGCTTAAGAGAGCCGTGCATAAACAATCACCCACAAACCTCAATGAGCTGAAGCAACGTCGTGAAGAAGCAGAAATCCCCCCACAGGGCGAGGGAGGGAACAAGTCACACAGACAACGGTTACTTCATGTTCTTGCTGCTAAAGGTGCTTCTACAAGTAACCGAATCAAGGGGTGCACTTAGTTTTTCACACTTTGTGCATCAGATGAAAAATGTTATTCACTTATTATTCATAAAGCCCCTTTTGAATTACGTTGGCCTGTTTCATGATGTTTGCTTTGGTAAACTGTTTTATACGCCCGTAAAGAAGCAGATGCACAAATCTGTAGATATCTTCTTCTACATCAGTCTTTTTGTTTTCCTCTGCCTTAAAAAAACAGAACAAGTCGCAGCACCTCCATTATTTCTGATATATCTCTGCACGTGTATTTATCTGAGCAGCTCAAAAGAAACATGACTTTGGATTTAACTGTCCTTGCATTAGCTGGAAGATTTCTAGTATGACCTTAAAAAGCTGGAGATAACTTCAACCAATTAATGAAGCTAATATTGACTTCATTTTCTTTTTGGTGCCAACATTTTGGCAAATTTAGTCTACACCCACATGACTCACATGAAAGTAGGAACGGGCACTTTAAGTTCAGCCAGTTTGACGTCCTTGTCCGGCCGGCTGTGCACACCCATGCTGTATATATACTCCTGTTTCTGCTGGAGATGTCTCCATGTGTCTGAGGGGGGAAAACAAAAAGAGCAGCCTGTATTCTCAAGAGCTCAGGCTTGCGTAAAACTGTCACCACATGCCCAGCAGTGTGTGTCACGGGTGCCATGTCTTAAGCTGCACCCACTAATTTTACATCATGCCAGAACAACAGGACCCATCATTACCAAAATGCTGCTGATTGCAGGGCAGTAGAAGTCACGGCGTAAGGAGGTACGAGAGGCACATGTCCGCAGAAAAGACTTAACAGAGTGAGGGAAGAGAAGAGACAAAAAGCCAGAGACGAATAAAAGCAAATCCAGAGGGCACAGCTGCTCTTTAGCTATTGTTTTATAGCCGCAAAGATTTTTTGCTCTTTCAGCTTGATGGCGCACGGCCCTCGTAGCATAATAACCAGCGATTTCCTGGCATCCGTTCCTCTGGCCTGCCATTCACAAGGCACTTACACGAACGAGCCCTCCAGGGGCAGCAGGCTATTCAAGAGTCAGGCCTACTTTCCTTTCCTAGCCTTTACCCAGGACCTTTTTTTAAAAAAAAAATTTTCTCAGGAGACCCCCTCGGGACAGGGCCGCATTAAGCGAGGCTGTCGACACGTGAGCCGTGGCCCGTCAGAGGCCCGGGTCTGGCATCTGTAAAGTTTTGGAAAAGAGAAAAGCCTCCGGGGAGCACGCATGCCGAGATTAGAGGGAGGTGAAGATGTTTGGTTCGGGTTCCGGATGATAAGATTTTCTCAGGAGCAGCAAAGCAGGACCGTTCCTGATGTAATGAAAAACAACCCTGCTACTACAGTAGTGCACCTCCAGAGAGTCCTCTGAGCTGAATAAATAGTTTAAATTATAACAAGATGTGTTGTTCTAATATCCCGCTGCAATCAACTAATAATATGTTTTCTTTCTCTCTTTTTCATGTGCCCCCTGACTTCCTGCCTTTTTTCTCCCGCTGACCAATAGGTAAGTACCCCTAACACTCGACATACATCTGGAACCCATCTGTGCCTGTAAATTCAAAATAAATCATTTATTCTTGTACATTTGGTAGTTAATATTTCCCTCCGCTGCTCACACACACACATGTGCAGAGGACTCAGGGTTCACTGAAGGGCTGTGTTTTCCTTTCCGCAGCTGAGGTATGATGAGCTGTGAGAGACCACGCCCCTGTCGGTGCACATGTGCCCATTTCCATGGAGACGCAAATCTTAAAAGAATACACACAATCCTTTTTGTAATTTTCTGGCGTGAGTTAGGATGAGGTGTCGGTGTGGTGCTGACAGCCCAGCTGTGCTTTCCACTCTAGCTCGCCGATGCTTTCTGTACTGTAGTGGTAACAAGTAAACACACACGCGCACACACACACACACACACACACACACACACACACACACACGCCGCTCTGTTTCAAGAGCAATCAGTGGAAATCTTCCACACACTCTCACAGCTGAGCACTGTTTTACAGATTCATCTCCAGCGGCGTATGTTTGAATATTTGTGTTGGCCAACAATGGAGGGATGCATGCGCTACAATCCCAGCGTGTCCACGGAGAGACGGGGTGGGGCCGCGAGTGGGTGACATGCTGCTTTGGAGAAAATGTTTCTCGGTGAAGTGAATTTACTCTTTCACAATTTTTGGTTGTATTTGTGACGGTCCAAACAACGACATGCTTTGGTTTCAAGATGCTTTCCGAGCTGCGAGACTTTTTTTTACTGAGCAACTGTATCCCACACGCTTCTTCTTTTCCTCCTTTTGGCTGCTCCTTTAGGGGTCGCTGCAATGGATCATCTGCCTTCATCTCACCCTGTCCCTAGCATCTGTAACACCAACCCTCTGCATGTTCCCTACACCCATGAACCTCCTCTGAGGTCTTCCTCCTGCATCCTCTATCACACATGCAATGCATTAAAACAATTAAAGCTCAGTTTTTCTTTTACAGACAGAAGAAAATCCAGTGAAACATGTACTAACACAAATAACTAAATAAACAAAGAAAAGAGAGGAGGGGGGAAGAAAAGACACTCACCAATCCACCCGCCTCTCGCCCTCTGGCAGCTGAGAGAAGAAAATGGGTGAATTTTGTGGCAGTAAATAACAGCAGTTATCAGCTGCATGCATCGTGAGTTTCTCGTCCCATGGGCAGACTCCAGCTCTGCCATGTTGTATCTGGCAGTTGTCTTTGGCCTCAAGGTGGTAGTAAGAGTAACCCTCCAGTTCGCAGCAGATTTCCAAAGCATAGCAAGACCTGCCAATCCTAACTTCCATTCATTATGTTAGAGTTTCATCCGAGGACCAGAAATCTGTTGCAGGCTGCCGAGACAGCAACCATGTCAGCATGTTTAGGGAAACACGAGCTGGAAAGGGTCGATGCTAGCTGGTTAGCTACAACTGAACTTTCATAATAAGAGAGAGGGGACCGTTTTCTTGGATGGATAAGAAAAATAAAAGTTTAAAAAACGCCAACATGTGTGGCTGTGAGGAGAGAAGAGCCAAAGGCAGAGTGCAGAGGATGTGGAATAAACACAAAGCAAGCTTTCGTTGGCTTTTCAAGGTCGACAGATATCAGGAATTCAGACAATGAGGCATTCGCTCCTGACTGAAGACAATCAGGTTAATACACACAGAGGACAGAAACACAAGGAAAAGCAGTCACTTAAATAAAACAGGAGGTGGAAACAAGGAAGAAAAAGGAACAAAACAGAGGGAGAGAAAGACAAAGACTGAAGACGCTACGAAAATATGAACATTAAAAACACAAGAACAGAACAATTCAATCAAAAATAGGGACCAAAACTAAACAAAAGCCAGGACCATGTCACTCAAAGAGGAAAGTCTGTGTGTGGGAAACGCTGTGTTGTATTAGTGGTGCTTTTGCTCCCTAAATGATTCCAACTCATGAAGCTTCTGGATTTGGGGGCTTTCTGGGTGTGGCGCTGGAAGCCACCAGGATCTGGTATGGCCTGATCCGCTCCATTGTTTCCTCTCAAAGGGCTGCTGGGTTTGCTCCCTGCGTATCCATCCGTCCTGCCAGCTGCTGGTTTGTGTTGGACCAGCCGGGCCTCCAGTTTATTCTCTCCCTGAGCTGATTCCCACCAGACAGAGATGCGTGAGGGTGAGCCCAGCTCGGCCCCGCCAGCTCAGCCTAATGCCGCTCCCTCCGGATGACTTTCCCTCAGACTCGCGCAGGTCATTCGCCTACAAAGCTGAACTCAGTCTGACCATAGCTGTCTGTTAAAAAGAGGTTTCCACTGCAATCGTCCAGCACCAAGTCTGCCCTCGTCATCTCAAACCACACCTTCCCCCATGTCTGCAGGGTTTCCTATTTTTCCCTCGTTGTGTTTCTCTCCCTTCACACTCTGTCTGCTCTGCTTATTGTGCTCCATGTGAGCGGTGACTGATGCCAGTAAACTGGTGAAACCAGAGTCTGAGGCTCACTCGGCTCAGTGTTTACACAGGAAACTGTGGTGAAACCCTTCTGCGATTAAGCTATTCAGACACTTACATAACAGTCTGCATATTCCTGTGTACCTTTAGCCAGGTTACAAAGCGACTCTCCAAGTGTGTGAGGTCGCTACACTCACTGATACCGAACACACGCGCACACACACATGCATGTATGTTTGTAATCACTTCGCTGTTTCCATAACCTCTGCAGCTCTGTCTGTGACCTGAGACTGCAGTGCCATGCAGGCTTGTACCCTCTGACCCTTCGGCTTGTCACACACGGCGTTGATAAATGAGCAGCTGGACGTGCTTCTGCTGTCAGGAGCTGGTTTCTGTTTAAAATTCAAACACCGTGCAGCGTGCAGCCTTTCAGTCAAAGCAGAAGAGCGACGCAGGCCGATGTGACCGTGAAACAGTCATACGAGACACATCGGGTCAGGCGGGCAGCGCTGTGCAGACGCAGTCCTGTTTTATGACAAGTGAAAACACATATGTTATTATGACTGACAAAACCCAGTGTTTGTTTTAATTTATCTTATTCGCTACCAGGGACCACACCCCCAAATATGATTAAACAACTTTTATTGCTTTTATTGTGTGGGGGGGTGTGCAAGCATGGGCTGCACTGGAAGCCAGGTAGAAGATAGCATTAGTCCTTGGAAAGAAAGAAAAACTCCCCAACAAGTATTAATTTGTTCTAAAACCAAAGATGGGTGATCAAAGCCAAGCACATGCGCTAACGTTTTTAAATACATTAATAACAAATGTTATTTGTGACTGTTTATAAGAGCAGTGATCCTCTTCAGCGAGTTCTTCATCAAACGTTGACTGCAGCTGTTGACAGCAGTCTTTTTTCTAAGCACTCCGGCTCAGCAGTGGATCTCCGGAGCACAACATGGATTACCATCACCAGCTGTCCTAAGGTGGGATTTCAGACTCCAGACAGCTAAATGCATCACAGCAACAGCAACCTGAACGGGGTGATGGCAAGGAAACACTAGACAGGAACAAAGTGGAGCTAGCTGGTTAGCCGCAGCTAGATTTTCAGAATAAGAGCAAATTTTCTTGTAGCCAATAGATCACTTTGATCACGCCCGCGGATGAATATGCAAATCACAAAATATGCCCACCCGAGTCACGTCTATGTGTGGGAGACACTGCGCTGTCTAATTTATTTACATAAAAATATCACCAAACAAAATTGGAAATTAAAAAGGCAATTGTAGTTAAAAGTACCAACCCACCACATTATTATGTTTTATCGATTATAAACAAGGGTTCGGGGTTTGACCCACGACCCCGGCTGACTGGATTTGGCGCTACGGTTTCCCCTCTCGCGTCTATTTTGGTGTGAGGCGTCAGCCCTGTGACAGATGGCTGGCCTCTCCGGTGTGCACCGAGCCGCCTGTATCGTGTGAGCTGCTGTAGAACAGGCCTCATTAATGTGTGTGCCCTGCCACTGCCTTCTTCATTACACTTTTTTTAGTGCAAATATGTGGTTCAAAAGAATGATATATATATTGCTCTGTCATGCTCATAGGGTAGTATTAAAATTGCATAGTGTATAAAGTATAAATGCAGGCTGAGGACAGACTAAGCTCTCATTCTTCTCTTGTTTTTCTTGGCTTTGTACACGTGGAAAGGTAAATTTACTCTTGCCCCGCTCGTCCTGTCCGACCACAGAGAAAACACTTTTGTTTCACCTTTTTGAATGCAGCCGTTTTCCCGTAAGCCCTCTGGTTCATGTTGACAGAGCTGATCGTGCGAAGACTTCTCACATTACGTCTTCTCCTTGTTCTGACTTCAGGGGTTTTCATTATCCTCTGCTTTGTGGTTAACACTACCTTTACTTCCAGTAAAGGCAGGAACTAGTTTTTCTTTTCTTTTTTTAGCACTCTTACCAAGAATTCCTGCCTTTCTCGAGGTGCCTCTGAGACGGGAGCGCCCGCTGAACAAAGGCGGGAGGTCAAAGGGCGAACGTTTTCATTTGTGAGACTAATAGGCCAGGTGTACCTGGAGGGTACGGAAACCCAGAGAGCTTTTTCAGCTGGGACCAGCCCAGAAACGCCCCTTCCTACTCTGCTGAGTCTGAGTGTGTGAGGACTTCAAAGGTGCAGGGAAAGCAGGGACCCGAGCCAAGCTCAGCAGGAGGGCCATTAGAGCCCAATAGGAGTCAGCTGTGACCTCAAAGACCGTTAAATGATGTGATGCGAGAGGGCGTGCTGCAGCCTCCCGAAGGCTTCTGCAGCAAATCAGGGGGGCAGAGCTGTAAAACGAGCTCCTCGCTGATTTAAAGGTTGAAGGAATTTTAAGTGTACTTAAAAATATGGGCCGTTACTTTATTCTTACCTGTTTTTGCCACTCTTTGCCAGATGTCATGCATTAAAGAACCGCTTGATGGCTTTTTTTCTTGTCTCAGAGTGTAGTATTTTGCTTTTTCATTAAAAAAAAAACAAAATGCAAGAATGATTTGTTTTTATCTCTAAGCATCTGAAAACTCAATAACAGCCAGCAGCGAACGAGTGGCCAATGAGTCGGTGATTTACTTGAGTGTTTGCTGATGTGAGCTGACCTCCCAGTCTGTATGCAGACATAATAATGAGGTGTCTAGAGGTCAAGAGGTAAAAGGCTGCCGAATGCGGGGCCCTGACCTCTGCTGACCCCGCTGAGCGTGCACGTAAAGGAGAGAGAAACGAATCGGCCGTCGCTGCTGGCCGGGAGTTGCTCTCATTCACAGTTTTTGTTATGCTGAAGCTTTTCTTTTCATCGCTTAGACACTGGGAGCCTGTAAACAAGAGGTCAGGCTGTACGGAGAGGGCAGGGCTGATGAAATATTTACGCCACAGACAGAGTGAGAGGCGATCCAGAAGCGGAGCTGATATGAACGGCTTGGTTTTCTTCCAAGATTTTGATGAGGGAACATCTGCGGACGGTAAATTCCAGATGATTTCGTCATTGTTTTCCCTCCTCTTGATACGTGTAAATCATGATTTAATTACAGTGAACTGGGAAGTACAGTGGAAACTCCCACTCATCCTGTGAGAGCTGTTCAGCGTGACTAAGGAGTGATTGCGCTGCGCTTGTTATTCTTTAGCAACACTTTGATAGATGTACTTATTTTGCTCTTCGGTGGATGACCGGAAAGGGGGCGGAGGGTGTGCAGGTTTAGCTCTCAGAATTGCATTTATCACAAACCTTTTCTTAATACTGTTTTAAATCTTGGCTTAGAAGCTTATATAAGCAGAACTGCAGACGTTTTAACCTAGTTGAGTCTTCTAAAGCTTTTTTTTTTTATTGCGAGCATTCATATGCATCCACCGTATTAGAGTGAGAAGATAAAAAGTTAAAAGGTGTTTGAAGTGTGAAGGGGAAAGAGAGTGCTTTTTATTATCTGTTTCTCTCTAAATAGGACTGTAATTTACAACATGAACATCATGTAGTGTTAAATATGATTTGAAACTAGTAATTGAGAACATTTATGACTAAAGTGAGTCCCTTTTGCTCTGGTCATCCCCTGCTGGCCATTAAGTAGAATGCTTTGGCTTCAATTTCAGACCCACAGGCTGCAGCCACGTTTCAATTTAGAAATCTTTTACTTTAGATTTAAAAATTCTGTAGTATCGACTCTCCATGCGGCTCTCTTTTGGCCTCCTGAGGAAAATGTTTTTTGTTTTTTTGTTTTTTTAAGCTGCAAAATGCTTCTCGGTGTTCTCCAGGTGAATGTTAATTTTGTCCATTTTCCAAAGCTGGGGAGGGCGATTTGTTCAAATTTATTGTCGCCCTGCAGTTGTGTGTCATCCATCATTACTCGTGTGAACACAGACGCATCGAATATTCACTCCTGACATCCAGTGGGACGAGAAGAAATACGGCAGATAGCTGGAATCGTGTTACGGTAACATATTTGCAGAACTTACCGTGAACTCCTACCACTCATTTTTCTTTGCGTTTGGTGTGAACGCTGCAGAGACGGAGCTCAGATGGAGACCGCGCGTGCTGGTGTGAGACCACTCAATCACAGCTAAAATCGTTCATATATAGCAATGCATGATTTAGCCGGTTTTGAATTGTGGACACACATTATGACCAGTTTAATCAGATCTCTGTGATAACATTTACTTTATTGGGTACTTAACAAGACATAGTGAGAAAGGGGATCAACTTACACCCCAATTATTGGGGTGTCCAAACTGCGGCCCGCGGGCCGCTTCCGGCCCCGCCCCCTACTTCCGGTCGCCTTCCCCTCCAATCAAGAGGGTTAAGCAAAATGTCAAAAAAAAGTAACTTAAAAGGCCAAATTGTATGTTTTTTGACATAATTCACGGACCGGAAGTAGGGGGCGGGGCCGGAAGTGGCCCGCGGGCCACTTAGTTTGGACACCCCTGCCCTAATGCACTGGCGAAAACCCCCCCATAAAAAGAGCAAAGCGTTAAACGTGCAGGCTCTAAAACCAAAACTGTGAGCTAAAAGGTGCTAAAACAGCTCACGAGTATAATGTGGTACAGCTCCTTTGACATTTCATGCAGCCATTTGATCGACTATTGATAGGAAAGTGCAGGTCAGTGCCAGGTCACCCTGTATTTATTCCTCTGTGCAGATTCAGCCTTAATGCCACACAAATGTGCTGTGTTGCTCTTACAGAATTGCCCGCTCATTACCGCGCTGTAAAACACGCCGTGAACATTACACGAGCTGGAAAAGTTTTATAAAGGAAATGTTTCTGAGGACGTCAGACGGTTAAACCTCCGTTTAGCACATCCTCCTCCTTTTCCCCACCAGGAAACTCTCCCTCAAAAGAGTGGGAGATCTTTCCCGTGGCATCACGCCGGCCCTGCCATGAGCAGCGCTGCGGAGGGTTCGAAATGGAAAGTATTTCAAAGTCGCCGCAGACTTTGTAGTGGTAATTCGAAGCAGCTGAGAAAACGGTCTCTGCTACAACTCTGAGCGTCTGGCGATCTTCAGGAGGATTTCGGCGCAGCAGCAGCAGGGTTTCAGATATTATCCTAAATAATTCTTAATCAGCGCGGTTTAACAACTGCGTGTGTGCATTCACGATATGGATAAACATCAGAAACGTTATAGCTTTGTTGAGGATTGTATCACAGGAGGGGAGCTTCGGGGGAATGTGGTTTTGAGATTTCTTTCCTGTTGATGGATATATTTGAGGCTTTCCGAGCCGCTTGTATGGAGGTCTGCGTGTTTATGCTCTTCGCTCATTATTTGCCTTCAGTAGAACACTGTTTATTGTGAGGTCATGAGCTTTTACATTTTACAATGGAAACTGTGATATCTGATGGGATTCCCCTCTCTTTCTTCATTTTCACCCTTGCCGTTCCTCCTGGAACACTTGCAGACAGACAGCTTGGCGCTCTGGGCGCTGCTCCAGAATCTCCTGAAAGCACACGTGTGATTTCATTTCACCACCAGGCGAGTTTTCATGTGTGGGCTTGCAGCGCTGCCAGCCCATGCGTGCTGACCTCAAGTCAGGAAATTCAAGCAGACTTTAGTGCATTGTAATTCAGTAGGAATAATTTCACACTCCCGTGCTGCTTTTTCCCGCTGCGGTGATGTCATTAAGGAATCAATTAGACAGATTGAAACATCACTCAGTTTTACGGGACTATAAATAGAAGCATCTGTCCTGATGGGCGTATTCCTGGTTTCTCAGCCAGGTAATTATCTGGCTGGTATTGAGGGACAGTAAAGCACTTTAGGAAGTTAACCAGTAGTTGGATCACTGCTCAGCAGCTGTTTGCTGTGGTACCTACAGGCACCTGAGAGCAGCATCGGGCTGCAAAAACGGATCATTAGCCCCCCAGTAGACCTCCTGGTTCCCAGCATCACATTCCAAGCAGAGCCCACATCAAAGGTCCAGGTGAGGTGAGGGAGGGCCCATTTGAATAGGTGTGGTAGGAAGAGAGACAGATGGGAAGACCTTTAGTTACCTGCACTAGAATTAGTCTCAACTATCAGCAGCCTGTTCGAGTCCAGTGTCAGGAAGCAATCCCAGGGGCCACTTAAATGTTATGGTTGTAAACAAAATAGGCCAATTAAATTTGACAGTTACCAAATTAATTTGCTTTAAAGGCAAGCTCCACCTTCTACAGCAGTGACAACAAAGCCTCTGGATGGCAGTACACCAGGTGAATAGTAGGGGGAATTCCCTCCTTGCAAATTGTACAGTTGGCCCGGCACAAAGAACTCTTTTATTCAGGATAAATTTCTCATTTCCAAGGAGCTGTGGCTCCAAAGGTGCAATGGGGTGACTTCTAATCAGAAAGTTAGTGATTTGATTCCCGGGAACCCTAAATTGCTCCTGATGCAGTTTGGGGTTATAAATACCTCCTAAAAATGTGCATATTTAAGTGCAGTGTGAGTGGACGAGTGAAGCCTGTAGTGCTGTATAAGTGCCTGTCTTCTTGAACTGTAATTGGCAGCGTGTACACGCAAAAATCAACTTCAGTGCAGAATGTTATTTTCATAATAGAATAAAAAAATTCAACTTTACAATTTCCCCCGAACTGCAGTGAGCTGCAGGATCTTCTCTCACCTCGGCAGTGAAAATGAGTTGTTGTGCATCTATTGATGCATAATTTGACCTTAGCAAACAAAAACAGGTGCAGCAGATTTATGTAGCAAAACAGATGTCGGTTGCTTACATCATTTTCCAGCATGTTCATAACTTTATCAGGATATTGACCTTTTTCTTGAGTAATTGCTTTGATCCTTTGCACATACCGAGGCTGCAGGCTTGCCGCTGGCTCCGAGCTACAGATAGCTTTAGCTTTAGCCTCTTAGCCTTTGTTAGCTTCTTTTAAATGTCCGTGTTCAGCTGGGTGAGGGCGCTTTAAGCGTTACACTGTGTGTCACACACTGATGAGCATTAAAAACTTGCAGCTTCCTATTTCCTCCATCACAAAATAAACCAGGCGAAGATAAACCTGTCAGGCTGAATATTGTGTGTGTGTGGGGGGGGGGGGGGCTTTCTTCCTTTGGTCAGTTGTAATTGTCCCCAATTTTTTTTATAACTGTTTAACCATGAAGTCATCGTCAAAGAAAAAAGTTAGATATTTATTAAATCTGAAAATAATTTTATATGATTATGAGTTTAACATTAAAGTGGACCTGTTATGCTTTTTCTTACTTTCTGTCATATATGAACTGTTCCAATGGTGGACGCCCATATTAAACTTGGCCAAACATTCAGATAATGAGGTCGGAACATGTGCATGAATTCCCTGCGAGCCTCATTATTTGGACCTTTGGCCAAGACAAAGTAAGGAAAAGCATAATAGCACCCCTACAAAAATATAAATAATAAAAGTGCTCGCTGTGGGTGTAGCTCAGTGGTAGAGCATTTGACTGCAGATCAAGAGGTCTCCGGGTTGAAATCCGGGTGCCCCCTCTTTTCCAATCATGTGAAGATGGAGGACAAAACATTAAACTTTCTGAGTGATCACCGTTATCTTGCCTGATGGCAGTGGTCTCTTCCAGGGTAACAGTGGTCTAAATCACTGGGGTACGAGGCCTCGCTGACTGGATTGAGTACGAAAATGATGCAAATCAGATACTTTGGCCTTTGTTGTTCCCGTTTCTTAACCCAAATTAAACTATGTGAGATTCTGGACCAGTTAGTCACACAGTGTCCAGCAGCATCATCAAAACACCAACAGATGTAACGTCATTTGGAAGGAAAAACTGTTTTTATTCTTGATCTCTAGAGTAGCTTTGCATGATTCACAGTTTAAAAATAATCCTTTCATTCCTAGCCTGAAAAAAAAAAAAGCCGTTTCAGCTCCTCGTGCTGTAAGCCAACTTTCTTATGACAGGCTTCTGTGCTTACAGCCAGCCATGCTCCACCCTGAAGCTGAGGAGGAACTGAGGGGCTCTTTCTTGTTCTAACTAGGTCTTTAGTTGCCTATGTAGGCCTGTTGTGTAGTGGGTTATGTGTTCACCTAAAATGTAAAAGCTCCCTGGTTTGATTCCAGGAGGAGACAAAAATGGATGGGGTTACATCAGGAGGGGTATCTGGTGAGGAGGGAAAGAACTCTGTGGCGCCCCCATGTGAATAAGGGGCGGCCAAAACTAGCTGCTTCTTTAATTGGTTAATATTAAACTGTATTTCTGCAGTACACGCTCCCATTCATCACTCTTACAATAAACAGTTCAACAACTTGCATCCCAAACGAAGCGATTGCAGTTGTTGCCCTCGGGGCTTCTCTCAGCCGGCCCGTCGGCCTCTTGCTGAAAATCAACAATCTTGCGCTCCACCTGCTGCAGCGGGTCAGCAGTGGCGGCAGCGACATCACCATCAGCTGGGTGGATTTGGGCTCAGAGCGGATTACTGGGGAGAGGGGTATTATTGTTTTTCTACTGGCATTGGGACTCTTTGTGCTTTCCTAATCAGACCTCGTAGGGACTTTCTCCCAGCAGCTGACTGGACACTCAGCAGGACAGCAGCATTGATTTCTTTAATAAGCGCAGATGTCAGGTTGGAGCGTTTTCATTTTTGGCAGCGGAGAAATATGAAAGGATAAGTCTCTCAGCAGTTTGATCCGTGCCTGTTTGCTTTTTGCTGAGGTGAGTAAGTTCTTCTGTTTGTCTGCTGTGCCATCGCTTTAGATGCTTTACACATTTCTGCCACTAATAAATTTGATTAGAAAGTTTGTTTTCCAGCACCTCCACTTTCTCACATGTAAAGCGCAGTACTTGTACTTGCACGGTTCAAAGCGTCTAAATGATTTATGTAAAGGATGAAGTGCAATATTTAACATTCCGGTTCATTACGTGCACCGTCCTGTGCGTTCTTTGGCATTCCCGTGCACCCTCCACCATCCTCCGTTGTAGGTTTATCGGTCAGTGTTGTTACAGCGGTTTGGATTAACACTCCTCTCCTCCTATAGCACACCATAAAGAGATTAGTGGTCTCCAAGTCAGGGCACGGCCGGGCCATCTGTACCCTGCGCTGGGGTGGGGACGGAGACATGTGGGGGAGGAGTGTGAGCAGATGTTCCAGAGGGGCTGTAGGTCAGTAGAGCCGAAGGACGTCACTGTAAAGTCACGAAGGATGCGGAGTTTGTGTTGAGGTGACTGATTTAATGCGAGCTAAAACCACGCCGCTCTGTCATGGCTCTCGGATGCTGCGTCGCCCTCACGCCCCGAGGTACTGTATAATTTACTGAGGCTTTAATTGAGCTGCATGCACCTCCCACTTCTCTCCTGCGCTGCCTTTCAGCCACAGCGGTTTCACACTTTGTCACAAGATGTGAGAGGTGATGATAAAGAGTGCGTTTTTCATGGTTAGTTTGACCCGTGTTAGACAGCGTGCACAAACCCAAAACTCTCCCCACCCACATGCCCTGCAGTGCGGACACGTGGGTGGGGAGGTTTGGTTCAGCCCCAAAGAAGAAAGGAATGAAGCATTGGCTCGTATGAATTACACACGGCTGAAACTCGCCCGTCTGCCTGTTGCATGTTCACAAGTTCAGATTTTTTTTTTTGTAAATCTGCGTGTGACCTAATGGCTGACATCTGCGGCTCTGTCCTCCCAGGCCGCTGGCAAATTGTAGGTGTGTGAGCGTAGGTGTGAGGTGGTTTTGACTTGGCTCCTGTCTGAGCCAATACTGAGTAAATTACAAGGTAGAGGCAGTCTGGGGATGCATGCAGGCTCTCATTGCCCCTCTTCTCCTGGCCTGCAGGCCTGAGAGCAGAGCAGTGGGGGGGGGTGAAGAGGTGGAGATGAGATTGATGGGCAGCGTCACGGTGCAGATAATAGAGGGAGTGATTTCGCCTCACCGGGAAAGTTAACAGAAGGATGCCACGAGCAACGAAGCGGATGAATATATTGAAATGCTCCTCAAAATCTGGGCTTTTTCTTTTTTTCTTCTTCTTCTCACCTGAAGCCATGTGGCTCATTTGGCCCAATGACGCCATGCTGCAGATCAATCAGCCTGATGTGAAAGAAAGAGAGAGCTGCCAAGAGGTCAGTGAGATGACTGAAGCCTGATGTGTTTTCTTTGGCCTCATCGGGGGCAACAGCTGACCACTAAATTACCACTAAAAGCTTTCCCCATATGGACGTCTGTGTCCATGAAAACCTCTCTTAAAGGCCTCTTATAAGCTCCTGCTCTGTTGCACAAGCTCTGCCTCACTTAACCAAGATTTCACTGAGCAAGCTCAAAGGAAGTACTGATCTGCTTTTTAGCTGCAGGAGGACAAAAACGGGGAAAGTTGAATAGAGTCAGGAGTGGAGAGCACAGTGTTTGTCCCAGTTGTGGTTGCTATTGTTGTCAAATGGGTTTTTAGTGTGCTGTGAGACACTGAGGGTGTCACAGCAAGGCCAGCAGTTCACAGCTCAGCAGGGAAGCATTGAGGGGAGAGGCTGACAAACAGTGTCAGAGAGCTGTATCTCCCCATCTCGCCACAATTTACATGACAAACGCATCATCTGTCTCACAGCTGAAATATTGTAGGCGTTTGCTCGGTTATATATTGCTGTGCAGCTATTGAATGGGTGACAAATCCAATAAATGAATGCAATAAATGTGCACGCATACAGGTCACAGGGTGTCACTGATTACAGGGTTTTTCTTGCATATAAAAAAAAAAAAAAAAAGATGACTAACAACGTGATTATTTCATGTTTTGTATTTGAGGCCTGGCTGTATATTTGCAACACGCATGTAGCCAGTGGGAAACATCTGGCACGAGTAAAACAATTTCATTGAGAAGCGAGTGAAGCAGCGTTTATCCACCAGTGTAAATCTTTGCAGACTTCACCTCCAGCTTCTCCAGCCGTGCAGCAGAGACGCGGCGCAGTGTGTTTTCAGTTCAGCAAGGTCGCGCAGCAGAGGGCTTTCAGATCACTCTGGGAAACGTCAGGTTGTGGCGGCGTAGCTGATAAACACGCCGCGTCTCCTGGGGGGGTTTCATGCATTTCGCAGTGTCTTCTTAGAAAGGACCTGCCAGAGGATTCACAGCAGTGGTAGCGATGTTAGAAAACCGCTGAACATACGCAGCAGTTGGATCCACAGGCTGAGGTTTAGTGCTGGGCTGCTGCATTTGGGGCTTCCTGACCTTCAGTGGCTCCAGTCAGGAGTTGGACTGCGTCCTTTTTTGTGTGAATGAGGCTAAAGTTAACTTCTGGCCGCAACACAGAGCAAACTGAGAGCCAGAGCTGCCTCTCGTCAGACCCGGAGGTCAGGCAGAGTGCGATCCGGTGAAGCCGCCCGGTCAAGGACGGGCCCGGAAATGTCAGGCAGGTAGGAGAAGACTGACAGATCTGTCTTTGTGTGCTATCAAAGCAAAAGCTCAGCAGTTAATCCTCTGGATTTTACTTGGATTTTGCTACAGATGTCTGAGATCCTATCTCACGCCAGTGTCTTCAGTGATGCCGTCTTATTTCGTGCAGCTTAACTATGCTGTTATTTTAATCTAGGCATGCTGACTTCTCTTTGACGTGTCTGTATGAATCACTCCTGTGCATACTTCAAGGGGTCAGCACCCAAATAAGCCCCAGCACAAAGACCAAACTGTGTCCTCTGGAGCTCCAACTTTCCCCATTTGTCCAGACCTTCAATGCATTATCTGTAATTTGAAGAGCTGCCTCTCTGTAACTTGAGGAGGTGTAAGGGGGAGCAAGGGGATTATTCCATGCATTGGTCGGTGTTTAGAGGATGAAAGTCACACTATCAGGTTGCATTAATACCTATTGTTTGGCTGCAGGTGATAGCGTTGCATCAGTAAACAGGCTCATGTGCCGCAAACATCGGATGCGATTATCTGGATTTTTAGTCTCAGGCTTTAATCTGAGTCCGTTGTTCTCCCAACCAATAAAAAACCTTTAGCGTTCATATGGAGAGGGAGATAACATTTGAAGCCAACACAAAGGAAAGCTCATCAGTCACATTGGTCAGAAGCTGTGGGCTTCACCCTAATGGGCTTAACCGCAAAAATGCTTGTGTGGAAATTTATAGGCTTCCTTCCAGTACCAGTGGAGCTCAGCGGGTCAGCTGTAATGAGAGCTGTCTTTCCATCATACAGCACTTGGCATTCCTGGTGAGGGTCACGTGTACCCCAGCGGGTACTGTTGGGGCGGGGGGGGGGGGGGGATGGAAAGATTTGCTCAGCAGAAATTACATTCTTATATTAATTGAAAGAAGTAAGTAATTTTAATAAATAACTAGCCAGTTCAGATTAACACATCTGAACATGATGATGATGATGATGATGATGAAGGGGTTCAAGACCACCTGACGGTGCTGTAGGGTAAAAGGCTGGAACCATATATAGAGTAAATCCACTGAGATTTGTTATACCTCAAAAAAGACATTTAAGATATTTAAAAGATACTGATGAGTATTTCAGGGCATAACGTGAAATCTGTTACACAGTCACAGAAATGTGGATTTAATGTGGCTATAACGAGATATTTTAGGAACATATAGTTGCCCTTGTGCTATATAAATGTTGTGGCTGGATGTCACTGACCACGCTGTTGAACGTCACAAGATTAGGTTGCCGTACCTTTGTCGTTTTGACCTGTCCCCGATCTCTGCCCGACAGCGGTATCGAACCTGGATGTGGAGAGTAAGCTGACAGTGCACTACCAAGCTCCCTGGCACCAGCAGAGGAACATTTTCCATCACTCTACGCGGCCAGAATGCGTGGAAGAGCTCCACGGGCAAGCCAACCTCAGCCTGTGGGCCCTGCACCGAGGTGAGGCCCTGAGCGGCATTCAGCTCCTCAGACCATAACATGGGAGTGAAGCCGAACAGAGCTGCTCTGAAGTTAGCTCTCTGTCGAGCCTAGTTAATGCACAGCTTCATTTTTACTTTGCATGTCATTTAAAAACACTTCTGCAATAACATGCATTCCCCCGTGCTGGTTTGCAGCCTGTTTTTGGTGGCACCCTGCCCTCTAGTGGACATATTTTGAAACTACAATCTGAAAAAAAAAACCCTGATATTTTCACGCATGATAGGTAGACTTATAAATTCATTATGTTAAGCAGGACTTCTATACAACTGCAGTATATTTCCAGTGTCTCTTTAATCTTTCTCCTCTCATTATTCTCCATAACAATGGTAGCAAACTACAAATCATGAGCCCTCTTTTCCCTTATTTGTGGCACTAATCAAAGCAGGAGTCACTGATTGTTGGTAACATCAGTCTTAGGCTGGAGTTACCCTGGGGGCAGGGTGTCTAATGTAATCTGTGAGGACTAGTTTGACCCTGCAGGCCAGTCTAAAGCTGCCCCATGTGGCACCTCTGATATGAATGAATAAAATGCATCTTCAGTGTTTTACGTGGTTTCTGCCGCAGATCGCCAGAGGAGACGATCGGGCAGCAGGGAGCGGAGAGTAACCATCTCGATCTTGGCGGTCCCCCCGATGCCCGTGTATCCCGCCCCTCAGAGGGGGGTAAATTTAACAACGGTGAGACTGTTATCTTCTCTTTTGATCCAACCTGCTTTAAAAGATCCAGTCAGGGTAGGAATGTGTTGCTAGTAACTAAAGGCAGTGACATCATCGCTATGATCTGACTTGATAGAGCTGCCATGGAGAAAATGATCATCCTTTCATATTCAAATTTTGCTTCTCTTGTATTTTTATTATCTGACTTTATTTTCTGACTTATACATTTACTGTTCCAGTGGTGAAAGCTCATATTAACCATGGCCAACGTTTCAAATAATGATGTGCACGTAAGCCACACCCACTTCCTGTTCAAACCTTCTGTTTGAGAGGGGGGATCCAGTCAGAAGAAAGGGAGGGGAAGGCATTTAAAACCCAGGATAAGATAAATAAGGATTATTTTGATCTGTGAATCATGTAAAGTTGCTCTGCCAGCTTTAAGAATAAAGGATATGTTGGAAATGAGCATAATGGTTCCCCTTTAAATAATATTTGAATGGTTTTAATACTGATGTTTGAAGGTGTGGTGAAGCTTTACCCTCCTGTGTGTAATTTTTTTAAGTGACATTCCCATTTCTCCCCCACCGAAAGCAGCCAGAGAGGCGTTTTAGAGATGCAACAACGCAGTTAGCACAGGTAAAGAGGACTGTGTTTGTAACGTGTGTCTCGCTGCTTCATTTATATTTCATCACAGTCACAATGCAGCTGTAAATGTTCAGGATCAGCTCGTCAGACCCGCCCTGGCCCAAATATTTCAGTCCTCATATTCCTCCCCACTAAGTTTACCCCCCTAATGTTGTCTATTTTGTGTCTGTGTTGAAGTTCTCCATGTTCATTCCATGTGTTTTTGTCCTTTTTTTGTTTGTTTGTTTGTTTTTTCACCCCATAATTCAGTTCGAATCCGCCCGCTCCTCCTCCCCTATCGAATGTTGCCGCTTCTCTCCCTGGAGCAGAAAGGTATTGGTCCCTTCCCTCCCTCGCCTTCCTCCCTCGCGCTCCTCCTAACACCTTCTTTCACCTGTCCGCCCTGTTTGACCTCTTCTCATCTCTTTTTAAATGCATGCCCTCTCGCTCTCTGGCAGCAGTAGTCGTCCCGGCCCGCCCAGTTCAGAGTGTGGGGCGATACTGAAGGCGAGCACCTCTTTAAAGTTTCACCCGTGCCGACACGTCACACGTTTGCATACTGGTGTTGTTGTTGTTGTTGTTGTTGTTTGGGCTCATGTGAAGAGCTTGCAGTATGTGAGGAATGTGTGTGAGGGCCACAATCACAGCAGCCCGGGTTTCTCTAATGATAGGGTCGGCTTCTCGAAACTTGCGCCTGTGATTACCCATGATCCCTCTGTGCTGCGGTTTCCTCACTGCACAGCTGACAGCCTCGTGTTTCCCTCTTTTATGCTGTTTTCTTTTTTTTAACAAGTATCGTGCTCGATGCCCGCCGTGAGAGAGGAATGAGCTTCAAACTCTGCCACTCCTTTTTTACTTCCTCTCATCCTGTACGTGCCCGCTCTTCCTCCTTCTTCCCCCTAATCCCTCGTCTCTTTCTTTCAGTCGGCTCATCCCTCCTCTCAGGCACTCCTAAAACCGTTCTCAAAACAAATCAGCTGTAAATGGTCTCCCTTTGATTTCTGTTTTTTTTTTCTCCTCGTTGCAAGAAGTTTCCAAGGAAACCGGTTTCTTTTGTGGCCAGGGTTTTGTCAGGGTCTCATTGGTCTGCTGGGAACGGGGAGCACAAAGGCTGGAGGGTCGCCTTCAAATGGGGGTGGGAGGTTGTCGGGTTGTGGAGGTGGGAACCAGTCGAGCCTGAGAAGCACTCCCAGTTTCACATGTGGCTCTGTGTCGGAATCTCAAGGTAAGGAATTAACAGCCTAAATTCGCGTAGCGCGGCGCCATGAGGACGAGTGGCTCTGTGGAGTCTGAGGAGGCCCGTGGAGCTGTGGGGAAGCCTGACTGACATTTCTGGACACTTGTTATCATGCAGGAGACCCTTGGAAAGTTTTTGGATTGTCGGAGCATCAGCTAAGAGTTGGAAATTGTGTCATATCCTGTGAGCGAAGGAGGCATCGTTTTATTTATTTGCTAAGTGTTTGTCATGACACGTCCTGTAGAGTGTGTGCGTCAAACTTTGCGTCAGCCTGAGGCTCGGACACGCGCGGGTTTCTGAACTTTATTTTTTTTGCATGAAGTAGAGATTCTTTGAATGCATCCTGTGCTTTCCACTCTCCCTCTCTTTCCGAAGCATGCTCTTTATTTCCATTACTTACCGGTTTCTTTGCGCTCCGACGTGAAGCTCAGCAGCTGGAAGGGCATGTGCATTGATTTCCCTCCGCTCCGCCTGCAGGCAGCGAGCGCTGATTGCTGCAGATTAATAAGACACTAATCTCTACATCTACTCTTCAGTTCTTTCAAGGATAAACACTTGGGCAATATCAGTGTAATCCCTGACTTTAATCAGCACGTTCCCCTTCCTGAAGCTGAGTTTGTTAATTTTCTAACTGCCAAACCACATCTCGCGTAATGCCGGCCTAACTTTAACAATCTAACCATGCAAATATCCATCTGTTGCAGGCTGCGCCCTCTGACCCCGACTCTGACGGGGTGGCTCTAGGTCACCGGTCTAAGTTTCCCATCCCTAACATCCCCTCCACCCTGGACAAGCAGACTAACTGGTCTAAAGCGCTGCCGCTGCCCACCCCAGAGGAGAGAATGAAAAGCAATTCCCAAGTCATCACCTCATGTGTCATCCCCATTAATGTGACCGGTAAATTGAACTCACTGAATCTGACTGTGTGCATTTGTCAAATTTTCTTTCGTAGCTCTTCGTCAGCAGTGGTACCCACCTTTACCTTTTCTTTATAGTTTTTGCTTATTATCGTTTTTGCTTATTGTTAGGTAGGAATATCGATACCGCTCACATGACAAAGGAACAACCAGAATGTGATTAGTTTAGAATAAAGCCCGGAAAAAGGGAACCAGCTTGTTTGACTTTGGAAGGTTAAAAACAGTATGACAACCAACTATTGTAATTAACATGTCACATAATTTATTTTTAAATCTGTACAAAAACTGAAGTGTTAAAAAAAACATTTTGTGATTTTCAGCATGTCAGAAATGAAAGTTAAGGCAGTCTTTCCCTAAAAGTGCAAATTTTTACCTTTTTTCTTTTGCTCAAATTTAAAAAATGTGATATAATGTTTAAATGGGAGAACTTCAGATTGCTGGTAGTTGGATTTTAATGCATTTAGGTAAAGCCAGGCTTCCTGTTTCTGTTTATGCTAAGATAAACAAATCACCTCCTTTTGCAGGTCAAATAGCAGCTGTACCTGTAGTTCCCCTTACTGAGCTTTACATGTACCCACATTCATTACGGGACACAAAACAATAGACTGCTCAAAAAAATTAAAGGAACAGTTTGAAAACACATCAGATATTAATGGGAAAACAATCATGCTGGATATCTATACTGATATGGATGGGTATGGGTATGGGTAATGTGTTGGGAACAAAAGGATCTCACGTTGTTTGATGGACATGAAAATTATCAAGCTACAGAGGGCTGAATTCAAGGACACCTTGAAAATCAAAGCGAAAAAATTATGCAGCAGGCTAAAATTTTATTGCAGTAACTCAAAATGGTGCTCAGTAGTCTGTACGGCCCCCGCATGCTTGACAACATTGGGGCTCCGGATGGTGTCCTGGGGGATCTCCTCTCAGATCTGGACCAGGGCATCACTGAGTTCCTGGACAGTCTGAGGTGCAACCTGGTGGTGTCGGATGGACTGAAACGTTCCCAGAGGTGTTCTTTTGGATTTAGATCAGGCAAGCATGGAGGCCAGTCAGTGGTATCAGTTCCTTCATCCTCCAGGAACTGCCACATGAGGCCATGCACCAGGAGGAACCCAGGACCCACTGCACCAGTGTAGAGTCTGGCAATGGGTCCAAGGATTTCATCCCAATATCTAATGACAGTCAGGGTGCTGTTGCCCAGCCTGTATGGATATGTCTCCCCAGATCATCACTGATGTAACACCAAACCGTGAACCTGCTGGAGGTCATTTTGTATCTCTGGGAGTGCTCATCCTGTTCCTCCTTCCACAAAGGAGCAGATACCGGTCCTGCTGATGAGTTAAGGGCCTTCTACGGCCCTGTCCAGCTCTCCTAGAATAACTGCCCGTCTCCTGGAATCTTCTCCATGTTCTTGAGACTGTGCTGGGAGACACAGCAAATCTTCTGGCACGTATCGATGTGCCGCAAAACTAGTGAAAAACAATCAGAAAAGATGAGGGACCAGCGGCCTCCACCTGTATAACATTCCTGTTTTGGAGGTTGTCTCATTGTCGCCCCTCTAGTGCACCTGTTGTTAATGTCATTAACACCAAAGTAGCTGAAACTGATTAACAACCCCTTCTGCTACTTAACTGACCAGGTCAATATCCCAGAAGTTTAATTGACTTGATGCCGTACTCTGATTTAAAAAGTGTTCCTTTAATTTGTTTGAGCAGATTTTTGTCCGTTCTCTTCCGCTTATCCTGTTCAGGCTACATTTGGCAGTGCTAGGCTAGCTCCTATGTGTAGTTAAATATAAAAGATAAACAGTTAAAATACAGCAGCGAGTTTAAAATTGTAAATAAAAATTTGTTTAAAAAAGTTTGTTGCTGTTAACCTCTTAGCTAACGGCATAGAGTAGCAGTTGAAAGTATTGGCTAACGCTGTCAAAAAAATGTTAGCTTAATATGTTAGCCAAACATTTAAATGACTGTAAAGAGAATTTTTGTATGTTTGGTGCGTAGTTAAATTGTTAGCTAAAGGTATATGTTTAACAGGTGTTAGCGTAATTGTAAATGAAAACGGCAGCAAACGCCAACAAGAAGTACCGATTATGGGTTAAAATTGTTTGCTAACACCACAAACAGTGTTAGAAGCTAGTAGCTTGTTAAAATTATGAATAAACACTTGTGAATTATTAACTTTAAGTACTCCAGGCTGTTAAAATGTGAGCTAAATATATGGATGAACAGCTGAAATTGTTAGCTGACACTACAAATAAAATCAGTAGCTAGATGTAATGATCAACAATCAATACACAGCAAAAAATGTAGATAAACATTTGGATTGAATTATTTACTAAACTTTAAAAAAATAAATTTAAATAATAATTAAAACCTGAAAGGCTCAAAGTTGTTCATATCCACTTGTTTGAACATGAAAAGTGTGGGGCGGGGGGGGGATGTTTTTGTGTCCATGTGACCAGGATGGGAGAAGATAAAGTCTTTGGTTTTGGCTTTTCTCAATAACACTAAAATCTTTGCTCACAGTCCAATTTCCCTGAAATAACGAAGTAATTGGAAGAAATAAGGAAATGCTGCCGTCCAGTCTCGACTAAACGAGCCATAATTAATGTTGCTACACAGTCGCCCTCAATGTGCAAGTCATGCTTTGTGCCCGGTTAACTTTGTTTCTCGTGCTCTGACTCTTTGTGCCTGCTGTTGCAAAGAGGCGCGATGCGGTGACATGAATGCTGATTAGTTGTGTCCAGATTGTTGAAAAGGCCAGCCTGACATTATTTACTCTTGCTCGCTTTGACTCAAAAGCAGAGCTGCACACCAGCACTGGCTGAGTCAGAGACAGTTGAGGGTGAAAAATTGCACATTGTAAGCAAAGCACAGCGATCGCTATGGAGCTGAACGCTCTGACCTGCAATCACATGACGGTCATAATGTATGGAGGGAGAAAGCAGGAACCTTCACAGCACTATTTCTCCTATGGGTACTAAACCCATCATCAGTACCATCAGCAGGTCTTATCACACATTTCATACTATTACTGCTTAGTCATTACATTAAGCAATAAATAACTTGCTGCTTTCAGCTCTGTCACATCTCTTTGCTCCGCGCCTCACTGCTATTTTTGTGGAATACCTAATTTAGTACAGCTGAGTGTCACCTTAAATATTTCTTTATGTGACAGCGTGAGAGTTAAAGGAGGAATCTCTGCAGTCGCCGCCAAACAAAGATTCCTCAGATGTGCTGTCTCCGTTGCAGGGGTCGGCTTTGACAGAGATGCTAGTGTGCGTTGCTCGCTCGTTCACTCGCAGTCTTTGCTTCAGAGGAGACGGAAGCTGAGGAGACGGAGGACCGTCGCCGGCGTTCCCAGACAGGTGCAGCAAGACTTAGGTATGTTCCTTAAGCTGACATGTGCAGTATGTGAAACTTGCTGCTGCTATTAAAAAAAAAAAAAAGTGTTTTCTCTACTGTGTTACATAGTTACTAGAACAAAAACGGTTTAGTACTTAAGGTGCAAAATTACATGTTGGGGACCTGATTCGGTGGTTTAATACTAATTATGTGCATTTGTTACAATTCCGAGGTGTTTGGGGGACAGAAAAAGTTCATCCTAAAATCAAATTCACAGTAGCTTAAAATAAATAATAAATATTAAAATAAATGCTCGGCTGTTCTTCGAACTATCCCCGAATAACTCCGAACTGCTCCTAAACTGAGGTGCACAGTTGCAGTAGACTTGTGACATGCTTTGCTCTACCTGAGTTCACCTTGCGGAGCTTGCTGTCATTGATTTTTCACAACCTTTTGATAGCTGTTGTTGGCTTTAGATGTTTCTCATGTTTGCACAGTATCATCGAATCTCAGCACACAACACTCACATTATTGGTCTGGCGCCTGGTATTAAGTGGGATGTTCTTCCATTTTTTCCATTTAATTGTGGCTGGCAAACAACTTCCTCCATCTTAAACCCTACCAGGGGCTGATTAGAAAAACAGGGAAAATGTTTATTTTAAGATTTTTTTTATTATTTTTATTATTTAATGACTATTTGAATCATGAAAAACCGCATCATCCCTACATTTATTCGTCTCTCCTGTTTCGGAGTTAGTACCGAGTTATGACTTGTAGGTATGCGTGCATTCTCTTGAATAGAGTGGTGCTTTCTTTGTGGTGCTCAATGCACCAAAAAAATAAATAAATACTCAGCAGCAATTTCTCTTCTCAGAATTTATGAACCCAATTGCTCTAAAATAAAAAAAACCTGCAGCCTTCATATAGGTGCTGTTTTCTTTCTGCCAAACTGCAGCCACCAACTGTAACACTGTAGAAAGAATTGTGCACCTACCAAAATTTCATCTTGTGGTGAACTACCCCTTAATATTTTCAATGGACCATCAACAGCAGAGAGATGATGGAAAATAAGTAGAGAGGATGCAACAGAAGTCCCCCACCCGACTCATGCTGCGGTCATGGCCGCTGTCTCAAGTCCTTTAAACATATTTTCTGCTCATTTCAAGCTCCATATTTTTATTCTTGGACTGTTTAGAGTAGCTTTGCGTGATTCACAGTTCAAAATGATCCTTATTTATCTGTCACTAGGCCTTAATGCAGGCTTTCAGTTCATCCTGTCCAAAACGAGCTGTTTTAGCTCCTCCCACTGTATCCCTGAGATGACCATATTAGGGATATCCCTTCTCTGTGACATCATCAAGAGCCAAGAGTAGAAAAACTGCCTAAAATGAAGTATTTCATGCACTTTTGACTCACAGGGATTATTTGTACATATATATTTGACTTTGACAAACACAATAGGAGACACAAATACCTTGGGCGTTGGGTCAGGAACAGCATCCGATGTAAAACTCTGACAAATCAAACATGTAGGGCTACTCGCTCTGGCAACCGCTTGTGAATAAGAGAGCAGCTGAAAGTAGCTTTTCATAATAGGTCGCCTTTAAATACATAAAGAACAGGCGCTCATCTCAGTGTCTCTTCTTCTTTTCTTGTTTTTTTTGTGCCTCTTTCTTGCCCAGATTCTGACGACTCTCCTGGCTCCAGAGAGCGGACAGTGATCGTTCACGCCAGCGCAGATATCACCCCTTCCAACCAGGAGCTTGCCAGCCATCTCAACACCAGAGACTCCGGTTGTCAGACGGAAGACTTTTTGATCTCAGGAGCGCCATCTCGGAGGAGGATCAGGCTCCAGAGAGGCCAGGGAGTCTCTCTCTCCCTCTCTCACTCTGCAGGAAACATCTCCTCCCTCCCTGACAGCGCGGACGCCATGTTTACCGCCCCTGTACACCTACGTTCCCGGAGTCTGCCCCGTGACACCAGCCGGATGATGGACAACGGGCATAATGATGAGAGCGATGATGAGGAGGAGCTTTCCCCTTTCGACGCTGAGGGGTTCCTGACTGGATCCAGGAAGTTGTCTCTGAAGGATGAAGAGGAGAGCACTGATGACCAGGCCATGTCTGAGCACCAGCTGGGGAGCCTGAAGTACAAGCAGCTGTCACAGAGTCCAGAGCACAGCTGGATGGAGCGGACCAGATCTCACCTGCCCAGGAAGGCTGACATGGGCAGCTGTGAGATCTCATCCAGCTCCGACACCTTCAGCAGCCCCGTCCACTCTGTCTCTGCTGCCGCAGTGCTGGGAGGCCAGATGGACCACAAGGAGGATCACCAGTCCTCCAGTGGGAACTGGAGCGGGAGCAGTTCCACATGCCCCTCCCAGACATCAGAAACAATGCCTCCTGCAGCATCTCCACCACTGACCGGCTCCTCGCACTGTGACTCTGAGCTCTCCCTAAACACTGCCACTCACACTAACGACGACCAGACCACCTTCATGCTGGACCACTACCAGGGCGTCAGGACCCAAAGAGCGGGCTCCTTCTCTTCCACTGCTATGGACATATTAGAGGAAGTAGGGGTCAGCACTCCCATCGAGGGCGAATGGAGCTACCCCCACCCGGAGCCTTCTGTCTCGCAGGACTTCAGCCCCGAGCCAAACAGAGAGGCTGAGAGCAGCCTGGGCTGCCCCAGCTTCACCAGTATGGCTACCTGTGAGAGCAGCTTCTCTGACAAACCACCGTCAGAGAAAGCAGACACCGTCTCACACTACTCTGTGGACAACGAAGGTTACTACACCTCCATGCACTTTGACTGCGGCCTGAAAGGTAGCCGAAGCTTCACTTATAATAACTATGCACCCTCGGGCTCTGACTGTGGCCTGTCTGACTCAAGTGGTCACATGACTCTGGGGAGACGCTGCCTCTCTTTAAGAAAGCCAAAGTTGAGGCCGTCTCCGCCTAAGAGGAGCTCCTCCTTAAGGAAAATATGCAGTGAGGGAAATATCCCAGAGAAGAAAGAACCAAAGATTACATGTGGGCAGCAACTTCCTCTGTCTGCCAAGGAGAGGAAACTGCAGCTGGCTTTGTCTGGCTCTCCAGCTCACACTGACAGCTCCTCACTGCTCAGAGAACCCCGGGTGGTCTGGGGGGTTGAGGGCTCAGCCGATCTGCCCGACTTAGGCTCCACAGATATACATTCATTTAAGGATGATGGCGTTTTGCAGTCAGATTATGCAGATCTGTGGCTCCTGAATGATTTAAAATCCACTGATCCTTACCGATCGTTGTCAAATTCCAGCACAGCAACGGGTACGACTGTTATTGAATGCATTAAGTCGCAGGAGAGTTCAGAGTCGCAGACGTCCCAGTCTGGCTCCAGAGCCACCACCCCTTCACTTCCATCGGTTGAGGGAGACTTTAAGCTTACATCCCCGGAGAAGCTGGCAGGCCTGGCCAGCCCGTCCAGCGGCTACTCTAGTCAGTCAGAAACACCCACTTCCTCATTTCCCTCTACCTTCTTCCCCGGACCATTGTCACCATCAAGTGGCAAAAGGAAGCCCAAAGTCCCAGAGAGGAAGTCCTCTCTCTCGTCACTGTCACTGCAGTCGCTGTCCTCCAGGGATGGAGCAACCTCGAAGAGAGATCTGGAGCTGCCAATTATCCCTCCTTCTCACCTTGACTTAAGTGCCCTTCATAGTGTCAGCAATAAGGCCACAGCTTACAAGACCCAGATGCAGATGCTTCACCAAAATAAACAGAAAGCAGCAGTGTCAGCCAAACCCGTAGGACCTCACAGCTCAGAGGTGTTCAGCGCCCACTGCCTGTCCATTACACCCACGGTGCTGAACTCAGTACAGCTCCGATCCATCAGTAAGGAGCACCAAGAAAATCATGCAGCTTCCAGACTCCAGCATCCCGCGGTGAGCTCACCTAGCAAACTTTCCGCCAGCAAATCTTTAGAGCTCAAGAGTCCGATACTGTATAACTCACACCATCATTATCTTCACACATCCTCAAAGGAGTTGGGTGTGTTTACCTCAAATGAAGAGCTTACAAGCGGAAGAGCAGCATGTCAGAGTGAGACGAGGAACGAGCTGGACAGAGAGCCCCCTGCAGAGAGTGTGACAGCAGTCAGGCTGCAGTCAGACTCGTGCTTGGACCAGAAAGGTGCAGAAGTCCCTGAACACACCGCGAGTCAAGAAGGAGAGACCTGCAGAGAGTCGGTAGAAACGTCTGCCTGCCTCAGAGACTTCCGCTCCCAGTTTGCATCTTTACAGCAGCAGCAGGCTGAAGAAGAAGAGGAAGAAGAAGCGTATCCTCCTCCTCCTCCTCCCCCTGTCCTACACAGTTCCCCCAACAAATCCAGCAGTCTGGATGAAGTGCCTGCTACTGACAGTCAGTCAGAGACGCCGCAAGGGAGTCCGATCAGCAATGAGGGCAGCAAAGAAGTGGATTCATCAGGTGAGCCATCCGAATGTGCCTCGCAAGACAGCAAGGAGGAGTCCGCAGCAGAGATGGAGGATTATTTCAGTAAAGGTAATACCGTAGTGTCATCGTGATCCTCAACCCCCAGTTTAGTTTACGCTCTCTGCTACTCTCTCCTCTGCACCTGTTCCTCCTGGTTTTTGCCTCTGTAATGTGTGGTGCTGGTGTTAGCACTGCCACAGTAACAAGGTCCTGGGTTCAAACCTCCCCGTCAGCTGGGCTCATTCTGTGTGGAGTTTACATGTTTTCTACGTGCCTGCGTAGGCTTCCTGTCACAGTGCAAATGCATGCCTGTGTGGTTAACTGGTGATTCTAACTTGCCTGCAGGTGTGGACGTGAGAGTGTGTGGTTATCTGCCTCTCTCTGTTGGCCCTGTGATGCACTGGCAGGCTGATCAGGGTGAAATGATGTACCCTGCCTTTTGCCCTGTGACAGCCAGTAAACTCCAGCCCCTCTGAGACTCTAAGCTGGATAAACATTTAATAAAACGGGTGGATGGAGGTCAACTGTGCCAATTTCTAACTGAAAGTTCTTCTAATCAATGGAAATTTGTGCCTTGACAACTTTTGTTGTGATTTGGCTATACAAATAAAATGGAATTGAATTGAAAATTTGCTGAAATGGGATTTATGGTGCAAAGAAATTGCTAAACCCTGATGTACAGGATCACAGAGCCTGTAAACAGGGGCGGATCTAGAAAAATATTTATGGGGTGGCGAGAGGGGGGCAGGAATTTTTGAGGGGTGGCAACGTATATA
>JAVDPK010003022.1:327649-338627 GCA_034780415.1 Cichlasoma orientale | reverse complement strand
TGTGTTAAATCTGTGAACCTTCATTCCAACCTTATTTTTTTTTTTTTTTTTTTTTTTTTTGCACTGATAAAGTGATGTTTGTGAAGTTTTATTCGTCTCTTGCTGTACCTAGAGGTATTTATAGACGTGTACATGCAGCTGTTTCCTTGAATAATATTCACACCCTGAGGATGCTTTAGGAGTGGAGCACAGAAAGGCTTTTGCCAAAGGCTGAAACATGTAGTGGCATTGAGCTCCTTTACTTGACTGAAATGTTCTTGAAAACACAAACCAATACGAAAGAACCGAACTTGGGGTACTAGATGCATTTCATTGGGACACGGATCAGCCTCCGTATACTGTACTGTAGGTTTTAGCTTTTCTCTTTTTTTTGTACAAACTTGTAAATACAGTAACTTTTTGGAATTGTTACAAAGGTTGCTGAATTGTTTCTTATGTAAAATTACAAAAAAAAGAACATGTTTTCAAAGTTTACATTAATTTCAGACCTTTGTATATTTCTGAGCTGTGGAACACTTTGTCTTGTATTTATTTTTTAGTAAGCGTTCTTGAACTCCCATAGTAAATCCTATCAAAGCCAACTGCTAGCACAACGGGCTGCTTAGCAAATGTGTATAAAAAGATAAATAAATGTGACTGCTTTGAAAATGTCTCACACTATTTTATTATTATTATTATTATTATTATTTCTGGCTACTTCAGATCAAAATACCAACCTGTATGATGCACGATGGACTCACAAACCCCGTCATCATCAACACATCAGGTTCAAATGTGTTTATTACAGTCAGCTTTTATAGTTAAACCATTTCTAGTTAAATATGGTTTATCCAGCTGTTCATGTCTGCTTATTTCAGCTATTACCTGATTGTGTTTGCAAATTCCAGTTTAACAGATTTATCTATCCTATTTAACTCGTGCTGTTAGTTAAAATGCTTCTCCATATTTTTTTAGCAAACTTTTATCTTCCTAATCATTTCAAATGTTTGTGTCAGTGTGTGCTGTGTGGACGGTGGTTGTAGTTTTGCAGACCCAAAGCCAGAGCACGGGAGACTTAATTGATATAAGGTGAGCATCTTTAACCTCTAAATGCCCAGTGTATCATATTTGATATGTGAGATTCAGTGTGATTTTTTCCCCCCTGAAGAACCTAAATATATTGCACAAAACATTTTTAAGCAATAAATTGCAAAAAAAACCAAAAAAAAAAACGAAATGTAGCAAAAATGATACAAAAGTCATCTATGCAAAGTATTGAATTCTTTTTTTAATGAGCGTACAAGGGCAGTTAAGCACTAGTCCAAAAAACCAAAGCCAAAAAACTCACGAGGAATCATCACTTAACTGGGAAACACTCGGCACTGAGGGACAACACGACAAAGGGCAAGGGGCGACTCAGACAATAAATTCATGAGGTAATGAGACCATTCATATGACTAGTGACTGATACTGTATATAAAATAATAAAAGACAAGCAGTAAAAAAATATGAAACTATATATATTTTTAATTTTCTCCAATTTGTCTTGTTAAACGATGGAAGATTTGTGGGATTTTTTCTTTTTTTTTTTTTTTGTTTGGTTGGCATGGCTCACCTGCTCTGCTTGGCCATAAGAACGATGATGGATGTTCAAATTCACACCATAGATTCATCTACTAAAAATCTTTTAATCTTAATTACCTTGACCTAAAGGTAAAGGTGAGAGGTCACGTTTTCTGTTTGTGATAACTCAAGAACAATGTTACCTAGGACGTACAAATTCACACCACAGATACACACTGTTCACACTAGGCCCATCAAACTGTTCACTGACTTTACAGCACTTCCTCCACCCCCACACCCCCCCTTACGAATTCAAAACAGCTGAGTGATGGCACAGTGATGGCTCAGTGTTGCTCTTGTTTCCAGTTTTTGATGATTTAAAAAAGTGGTACATTTCTTTTTATTGCCTCTGTCTGTTGCTTATCCATGTTTGAGCCGTACTTTTATTAACTGTTAAAGTTTTTCCATGTTCTTAGCGTTCATATTTGACTGCTAGCTCTTTTTCACCTAATAATTCTCAGCTTTTTGTTACAAATTTTTGTCTAGTTATTCAGATTCTGATCGTTTATCTGTACTGTTAACAATTTTGCATTTGAATTATTCCTAGAATTTTCTTGCTTTTCCAATATTTTGTCTAATTGTTTGATCATTACTTATTATTTTAATTATTTACTTGTTTATCAATATCTACTGTTGATCTAGTTTTTCAGTTATTAGTGATTTTTATGCTCTGACTTGTTTAGATCAACTCAAATTCCTTCTTGAAGTAAGTCTTGCAGCTTCAGCCATTTTTTTTTTTATGTAATTTTGTTAGTTGTAAGTATCTAGATCATCTCATCACACCGAGGCGGGACAACATGTTGTCTTGTTAAAGTCAACACAAGCACATTTAAAGCAAAAAGCAGCGCCGGGTTTGGCTTCTAACCCTTGGACGGGGTTATTCCCACAGCAGCACGAGTCTAAAGAAGATTTTGGCTTTGCTTTGACAGGATGGAATAATTAATTCGTGAAAAGAAAAGTGTAAATCAAGTGTATTAATAAATTATGTGCATGCACATTTGGAGAAAGTTCAAGCCTAAAAAGGACTATAACAATGTCTCACTGTCTTCATATTCAAAACACATTTTTGGCTTTTTTAACCAAATGCATTTTTCAGACGATCGTGACTCTAAGCTCACGTACTTTATGTGTTTTGTTGTTTCGTAAGTGCGCTGTAGGGCACTGGTATGCGCTCCCATGGTTCAGCATATAACCCATGCACTGAAGGCCCGAGCTCTGAATTCAGGGGCCTGGGCTCGAGTCCTCCTCAGACCATTTTCTTTTACCCACCCTCACTTTCTCCCCACTTTCTGTTCTGCTCTCGGCACATTTTTTGTGGGTCTAATAAATGTGCCGACTTCTGGACAGTGACAAAGAAAAACCGTCTTTGGCCGCTGGCTTCAGAAATCCTGGAGAACCTTTGCGCAAGACCACTTTAAGAAATGACAAGAAGGTCTGGCTCCTTGGAAGCAAAATAGAAAGCAACGAGGGGTGGCTCAAGACTTTTGCACACCCATGTAGCAAGCATCCTAAAGAAGATATAAAGAAACAGGGCCAGTTACAGCCTTAGAGAAAGCAAATCTAATAAATCGATTACTGAATAAAGAATTAAAGGAAGTAAAATGACAGCGGTAATGAAAACCACTGAAAACAAACAGTTTCAGACAGCAAGGACACTTTATTAAGCAGTTAAAAACTGGCATCAGTGTTGCCGTCTTATGTCAGGAAATAATGCACCGCTGTCCTTTTTCACTCTGCAGGTGAGTAAGAAGAGATGCTGCAAAAGAACTGAACATAAATTATTGAAACATAGTTTTAGGAATAAACTTGTCCCATCAGGGAGATACAAGCTTGGGTGAAGCTTTGAGTGACCAGGATGAGGTGGAGCAGGAATGGGAGTCTGAAAGGCAGAACGACAGCACGGCGCTGAGATTTAACGCACAGGAAACAGAAGGTGGGCAGGAGCAGAGTGCTGATGGCAGGACTGAGCTTGATGGTGTGGGGAAGTGGAAGTGGAAGTGGAATAGCTGCTTTATTTCTGTCACGATCGCAGGTCTGACTGTGGTTTGTGAACTTTGCAGGTTGTCTGGCGTTCATAGTTTTGTTTATTGATCCTTATATTTTCTTGAGCATTTTGGAGTCTTTTAGTTCCCGTCACTGGTTGGTTGTGTTTCTGTGTTAACCCTGCGATAGACTGGCGACCTGCCGAGGGTGAGCTCTGCCTTTTGCCCTGTGACGGTCTGGGATAGGCTCCTGGATTTACTTTTACTTCCTTTCATTGTCTTTGATTATTGTCACCTGCATCTTGTTACCCTGCTGTGTCCACTTCTCATAATTGCCCTTATGTGTATAAATTGTGTTGTCTTCTCTTTAGAGTGCCTGTTCTTCTCCCTGCTGGTTTATGGGACTTTTTGCATTTAATTTGCAGATTGTTTTCTTCATGGACTTTATAATTTTGGGCTCTGTAATCAGCCTCAATAAAAGTTTGTTTTGTTTATGTCTGCCTGTCTTTGAGTGCGCATTTGGGTCCCATCTGCCTGTAATTCATGATACGAATGAGGCCTGGCGATGATTTCTCTGGAGTTTTCTTATATTTTAGGCAAAACGTCTTCTATCTAATTTTAGACTAAACCCAGCACTGACAAATACAGCCAAGAAATCTTACAATTTCATGACTATTTGTTGAAGAAATGTTAAAAAAAGGAATAAAAGTGAAAGTTACCTAAATGCCTTCCTCTGAGGATGCACATCAAAGGCACTGAATGTGTTCGATGTATCGTATTGTTATCAAAACTGTGACAAACCCAGCCTACATGGCACTCATGGCAGTAAAGCTGAGATTTTAGGAGTATGACTTCCAGAGAGGGCTTTTTTATTTTAAACCTTATTTTGAGGGAAAGTCTATGAACATTTGCAGCTTTGTTCTAATCAGATCTGACTGCTGAATCTACAAAAACAATTAAATGAAAGCTAATTTATCTAATGCTTGAAAGAAATTGCCCGAATAAGTGCACAGAGGCCTTCCAAGATGGATAACCAAGTAGACGGACCAGCTTCTAAAAGGTCAGTTCTCTTGATGTCCATCTCCCACATGTTGCTGTGCTTCTTTAAATGCTTCCCATCGTGACCTTAAAGCTGGTGTTGGAGCGGGCTGTGGGATTAGTGCCACAGTAACATGATGACCACTAGAGGGAGCTCTTCAGCTGAGCCCACAGCAGGATGGCCTCTGGTTAATTTAATGCAAATTGAGTGTAAATTTCAAGTAGGCCCCTTTGTGTCTTGGCTATGATTATTTTAAACATCTGAATGGGCCTGCACGTGTTTCCCTCTGTCTAACACACTCAGCCCCTAGCTGCAGTCACTAACAGGCCATATCTCCATATGTTTTGTCACTTCCATGGTCATGAGCCAGCTCTGCACTCAGTGCTTTAAGTTCCTTTGTTGCTCTGGCTAGTGTCGGGGGGGGGGGGGGGTGGCTGTGACGGACAAAAACGCACTGTTCTCGGTCACTGCACATCAGCTGAGCTGAGATTGTGAGCGGAGGATAAAAAAAGAAAAAGGTAAACAAAGCTTTGGACTGTTTGGGTGCCCATCAAAGGTCACACTGACCACCATTTTTTTGTTTTTCCCTCAAGGGAAATGTGTGGGAAGGACCACAATGTAACTGAGTAGAATATGACAGTGAAGGGTTAGACAGCATCTCTCCATGAGGAACTGTCCCTCAAGCTTTGATGTGTGACTGCAGCCTGAGATCTCTCACTGGCTTTGTGCTGAACAGCAGGCTTTGTGTCATTATTTGCCCTCCGGGGCTACAGACAGTACAGTAGACACTGTACAGGGCTCAAAAAGAAAATGCCAACTCAGTATGCTTTCTTTTTTTTTTTTTTATCTTTGTCTGATTATGAAAAGCGAGGACAAAGGCGAGTAAAGACCTCCAAAAGAACACACACACACACGCACACACGCACATATTTACAGCTCGCTGCAAATGTAAGGGACTGTGTGAAAATTAGCAAGCACATCAGAGAGTGAAGAGACTGAAAAGGAAGATGCGGGTGTAAAAGGAAGGGTTTTTTTATTCTTTTAACACAAACATGTAATTTCAGCTTCACTTTTTGGGATTTACATTATAAATATTTGTGGTTTTGTTGTGTAACAGAGCTAAATACCATGCTATAAAAAAACATCTGTCTCTGTAAAGGTGTGGTCAGATGGGAACTGAAGCTTTCCAGTGCTAAAAACTGCACCAACTGTGCAAACGTAAGCTGTAAGCAGCTAAAACAGGGGAAGCTTCTTTATTTGCCTCTCATTTTATCTCCTCTATGTATTCCTCTTGTTTTTGTATGTTTATAAACCTTGGGTCATGAAGCTGTAAGATTTGCATGATTTTCCACAGAAGCATTTACATGTTACGCACATCTTTGAAGCATCAGATCATGTTTACATCAGCTTTTCTGCAGCCTCTTTGTGCCATAAGTCTGAACACATCCAGTGCACAGATGGTGTAAAAGATGAACATGATGAGCTACCATGATGTCCTGCTATGATTTTTGCCATCTTTGTGTTTGGAAACTGAATGTGACGTTCTCCTGTAAGCTACATCCACTATTATTATTCTGTCTATGATCGAGCTGCAACCTTCGTGGCGGGAACATTAAGCCAAAAACTGCAGTTCCTCAGTAGCTCCAAAAGTGAACCAGTCTTCTTAGACTCCCGTGTTAAAGTGTGTGACTAAATTGCATTAAAAAGTGTGTTTTATCTGATCTGAAACTGGCAAATCTTTTAGAAAGTAGAAGCCTCACCCTAAAGGGAGTGGCATGATTCTGCACTCATCTGTAATAATTGTTGTTCTTCCCTGACTGCCTACCCATAACAGCATCGACATCCATCTGCACCCTGTGGTTGTCTTTTGTTGTTGTTGTTGTTTGAAAGCCTGCACATCTGCACTGGTTGCACACCCACTATCCTTCAGTCTACACGCACAGACACAAATGCAGAGCCACACATTCAGGTTAGCTCTAGATGGGTCGCCAGTAACCTGGGGGAAGTAAAGAGGCTGGCGTGGCTGCTCTGATTGACAGGTCGATGCAGACTTTAGCTGCAGTCACATGTCTCTTCACAGTCTGTGCTTTAAGGGCTTTGTTGCTCTGGCAAATGTGTCAAAACTGTCAAAATGGAGGAAGTGGCTTGTTCTCGATCGGCACTTGGACAGCACATGGCTTTTTGTGACTTATAGGTATAGACTGCATATACAACTGCAACCAGTTTGGGCACATCATTTTTAGACACACATCCGGCCTTTGTCTGGGTTTGTAATAATGTATATTTGTAATGATGTTATAATGTTTAATGATGCATTTCCCAAGCATGATCTACACAGACACCTAAAGAAAAACAACCCAAAACTGTTTCCATTTGCACTTAGATGGAGAACTGCCTCGTATTCATGGTTCCAGCTGTGGTACCGATAGGAGAGCAACAGCACGTGAACAACACATTCATCTCATGTGAGTAACACTGACTGCAGACAGAGAGGGGGGAGGCACACAGAGGAGGTAACCACACCAAAGTCACCATCATGCCACCAGGGTACACTGTGAGGCTCATTAAAGTGCATTAAACAACCTCCCTGCGGAACAATGAGAGGCCCCGGGGCCCTGAGGCAGAGCCCGAGGCTGGCTGGGACTGATATGAAGACCCAGGGGATCCTGTTCACCCAGGCCTGTCACTACCAGACTCTCATCCACAGCTGCCAAACTCCATTCTCCTCTGATTCTGTCATCAGCCAGTCAGCAGGCAAATACCGTCTGGAGCTAAAAGAAAGGATAAAACACAAGCCTGTCAGCGCTCAGAAAACATAATGCTGTTCTCATTTGGCTCCTAAATCGTATCTACAGGAAGATAGTGTGGGTTCACGACTGTGTCAAAGTATATTATAGGCTTATGATCAAGCCACCAGTCCTGTCTGTATTTATTGTTTTTCTTGTATTTTTAGCAGAATAAACTGATTATTGGAGACTTTCCTCTCCGTATACTGTCAGTCATGCACTCGCTTGACTGACAGTATATATTTCCTGTTAGTTCAGGAAATGCCCGCTGAGAATTAAAGTGGATTTAATTAAGTGGGAGTGTGCCAGCTGAGTATCCCTTGTATTATTTTTTAATTTTTAGTTTTGGTTGTTGCTATTCTTTCTTTTGTGCATCATTACTATAGATGAAATATTTTCTCTTTCTATCTTTTCCATATTTATATATTTAACTATTAGGATATACTATTCTTTTTACCTTTTTTTTTTTTTTTGCTTGGTTTTGTTGTCTGTACTTGTTTGTGTTCCTGAGAGAAATTACATCTAAAATTCACGCATAAAAATACGGATATTTTTATTAGTACGAATAATTAATTAATTAATTAATTATTAATTATTAATGTAATTATCTTGTATTATTTTTATTTATTTATTTATTTTTTACTTTAAATAGCGTTATTTGTTTGTTTATTTGTGTCAGATTTTTTTCTTCGTTCCTTTTTTTCTGTCCCTGCTGAGAGGTGAGGAGGAGGAGGGGGAGGAGGGACCCGCTGACGATGCTGCGTGCGCAGCTCTCAGTCTGGAGTCGCTACGACGGACCGCAATGAAGAGATAAATGGCACCTTTATCTATTTATTTCTAAGTATTACGGAGTCGGTCGTTGTTAATTGAGAGAGCGCGGCACGATAAAACGGCTGCTGACACTTGAAAGGTAAGAAATGCGGGTATTCGTAGCAAACCTGGTTTATTTTATGTGCGAAATACATTAAAGGAGCGGAGATGAAGCAGGGTGAACCACCGGTTTTCTGATCTTTACGTTGTTGAAACGTAATTCGTTTTAACGTTATCACGTGGGCTAAATGTGAATTATTTCACAAGTGGTGGGGTCTCGGTTTTAAAAGGTATTAAAGCGTTTTTCCTAATTTCCCAGGCGATTGCGCAGCAGCTAGCTTGTATCGTGTCTGACAGCGCGTTAAATTTACGCCAGCTGAGGGTGATAACAGGTTATTATGGAGCTTCGGGAGTCCTCCGTCTCTGCCTCGGTTACCGCTTTAATGTCAGCGGGACTTTCGCGTTATTGCGGGGATGTGCGCGCAGCTTCCCCGCTTTTCATGTCGAGCCGTCGGCGGCTGGCTGCGGGGACCAGACACACCAGGGACCGGGCTCATAATGTGCATATCTGTGTGGGAGCGCGGCGACGCTGGGTGCAGGGGCACAGAAATGTGGAAGGAAGGAAGGCAGGAACATACCCTCAGATGAACCCGGCTGTGTCACGGCAGGGTCTTTTGCAATAGCCTGGGCATTTGCTTAGAAGTGGGAGAAGAAAACAGCTCCTGCAGATACGAGCTCACACAGGAGGAAAACACGCAGTATGCTCTTTAATTTCTTCTCTTTATTGTGTTATTTATAATGTCCAGCTTGTGTAAAAGGAAAGCGGGACTTATAATTTGCACTGCGAGTTATTTACAGATGCACACAGGTGTTAAAGGAAAAACCTGAACTCTTGACCCCTGCTGTTAAGCAGGTGGAAACTGTATATAAAGGATGGATGCATCCATTGGTTCATGGACATTTTGTGTACCACTGTGTTAATTTTTTGTAGACAGAACTGACCAGATTTAGACCAGAGGATGAAGAGCTCAGTAACGATATATATGGAGGGGGCCTAAGAAATCTTAAATAGAAATGGCAAAGATGAGATTTGAGCCAATTGTTTGTTTACGCTGACAGATTTAATGTGTTTGCGTAAGCATTTATCTTGCTTAACGGTTTCTACGACATTAATTAACATGGCGTCTGTTTGGCGCTCTTGTGGGATGAGCAGAAGCATTAATGGTGTCGGCACTCTAGAACCAGCCATCCATTGTCTTCTGCTTATCTGAAGTCGGCTCACTGTGGCAGCAGGCTAAACAGAGTTTTCCGGACATCCTTCTCCCCAGCCGCACTTTCCATTTCCTCCTGGGGAATCCAAAGGCATTCCCAGGCCAGATGAGTTATAATCTCTCCAGTGGGTTCTGGGTCTATCCTGGGGTCTCCTCCCAGCTGGGAAAACGTCCAAAGGGAGATGCCCAGGAGGCATCCTAACAAGATGCCCGAACCACCTCACCTGACTCCTTTTGAGACTGAGCTGCGAATCTTCTGCTTCATTTGAAAACCTCAGTGAAGCCAAAGATTTGGAGTTAGTAACCAAATCCAGAACTGGGAAAACCAGGACCTCTCCTGGAGCCAGGCCTGAGAGGGGAGCATCTGGTGACCAAGCCTGTGCCTGTGGTCAGGGACATGGATCCGCCGCCCTGTGGGTCCACCACGCACGGGGATAGATAGATAGGATTTTTTTTTTTTTTTTTCTGCTGTCAGAACTGAATCAAGCTGCACAGAGCAGGTCAGGAGGGCAGGAAGTCAGTCACACGAACAGCTTAAAGAATTGCATCAGTTTTCAAAATAAAAGACCCTGTGCAGAATAAATGCTCTGCTTCTGAAGTGCTCCTGTGTATTCTTGGGCGTTAAATAGCACGGTGCATTGATAAACTTCGTGGGTGCTTCACACAGACAAGGATATCTGCAAATTAGTGTTGTGTAATCCACTGCATCACCAAAACTGAAGCTGAAACTTTTTGGATGGTCTGTAGCACAGAGTTAGACCTATTATTTGTCAGATAATCCTATTAAAAATGTTCCAAAAGCACAAATAGAGATTTTCCGTTCAGTGACGGCTGCTAGCTACAGCCGCCTATGTCAGGACACCTGTCAATCAAAGTGGCCACACCCCTCACTGTAGGCCAGTCTCTAAATAGATAAGTAAAAAAAAAAATCAGCTCCAGTTCAGGTGTTTATGAAGGGAGAAATTAGCTGGAGAGACCAAAACATGAAAATGATGTGAATCATAGGCTATGTACATCAGTCGCCAGATCTCAACCTGAATGAAAACATGGAAGATTTTGGACTGACATTGCACCACCAAGGTGCAAAGAAGCTGTTCTGGTGGCTCAAAATCTTACTAAGACACTTCCTGCTGTGTTTTCCTTTAATTTGCAAGAACATTGTTTAGTATTGCGTTCAGATAAACAAATATTAAAGCATCCACATTAGCCGTACAGTTCATGTCGTGATAAATGGGTGCACTTCCAACACAGGCCATAAACAAGAAATTAATGAAGGTCAAAGGTTACGCACTGAGTGTTTTACATATTCATTGTATTTCAGGCAGACGTCCGCAGTGCGTTTACTGTGCGTGTTCATGTTGCGTTGACGACAAAAAATACTATTTGTGATCCATCCATGCATACCAATTAGTGACTAGGGGTGCAGGAAAAAATCGATTCGAGCTCGAATCGCGTTTCTAACATTGAACGATTCAGAATCGATTCTCA
>JAVDPK010003022.1:312645-327549 GCA_034780415.1 Cichlasoma orientale | reverse complement strand
GGAAAAAAATCGAATCGTGACCCCAAGAATCGATTCTGAATCGAATCGTGGGATTCCCAAAGATTCACAGCCCTATTAGTGACCCTGGGGTGCAGATTCTCGGTGTAAATGCATTTTAATGTGGTTGACTTGCTAAATAATCACCATCTAAACAGGATATCTCACTGGCGGACTGGTTAAAAAATGTGACACAGTGATCATCGTGATGAGTGTTCTAGTATTAAATTATTGTTATTGTGAAATTTGACTGATTGTGGCATTTAGGGGATCAGCTGGCAGACCACCCGCTGAATAAAAGATGAGCTGCGCTGATGTGAAAGCAGTCTGCATCGTGATGAGGCTTCTGTGTGTCTCTCTAATGAGATGTAATTGGCTACTGGAGCGGAGGGGTGTTGAGTGCGATGACCTTTTAGATCATCAGCCATGCTCTATCCATCCCCGGTGCTTTTGTGTCCTCTGGTCTAAACTCTAAATCAAACCCACAACAAGGAGGTAAAGAAAAAGAGAGTCCCTGTAATGTATGTCGACTGCAGCGCAGCTTAACGCAATTTGAAGTCAAGGCGTTGTTGTTTTTCTGTCTGCTGTTGACTTACTACGGTATACATTCCACCAATGAGGCAAAGGGGGGGGGGGGGAAATGTGGAAATCATTACAGTAACGGGGACAGGGGAGGGATCTTATTTGGCTCTCTCTGTTGGGTCTCCTATTTACTCAATTAGCTGTTACTGGCTGGTGAACACAGACCTCTCCCAGATGACGTGTGAGATTTAAATGTGCCGCTGGTCTTATCGGTGTGCTCTGCACCTATTCAGACACATGGTTACAGGTTTGTTTGTGCTGCATGTTTCCTACATTAGCTCATATATCATGAAAATTGCATTATCCTGGAGCTGTTTTTAATAGCCTAAGCTACAAACTCTGTTATCATGTGGGAATGGAGGCTCTGTTAGCGAGCTGGATGTAGGACATTTAAGCTAAAGTTGGAAATGTGGTGTTGTCCAGCCTGTTTATGAGGTGCTAGATGTAGCCGGAGGATCTGGTAGTATTTTGTCTTTTCTGTTACACCACAAGCCCACGGGTTTTGTAAAACGACTTTAACTTATAATTTAAGTTAAATATGGCTTTAGTAGGGAAAATAAAGTCATAAAATGTCTTAGATTTAGATTTGACTTGGGTGGGCAGCCAAGGTATATTTTAGGTTTCATTTCAGCAGTTTTTTTTAAAAAAAAATCCATCGGCGAGAATGATGCCAGATCAGTTTACATCCCGTGACTCTTATTTTGGAAGTTAGGTATCTGCTTGTGCCAGCCATCGTTGCTTCCATAACTGAAAAGTGAAGCCAATGCAAAATGCCTTAACCCTGCATTCTTCTTAATGACCAGCAGGGGTCATTGTTGTTGTAAAAGGACCTGATGTCGTGCACACATTGTGCAAGATTTGTCCGTGATCCAGCCACTGATTGCTAGGCAAAAATGTGCCATGTTCCCCGACTGACTAGCAGTGGTTTCTGGAGGTCGCTGGCTCTCGCTGGGTGAAATCGGTTGCAAAGGTGGCGTTGTACCGAAAACCTCTTTCATTTCTTTGGTTGCTAGCAGGTTAACACGGTTGCCTGTAGTTTTTCATCTATGTCTGCAAATACTCGCCAACTATTTGCCAAGTGGTAGTACGACGTGAAAAAGTGTTACGCAAACTGGAAACGGAGAAGCTTCACTTTCAGATTAAAAGTTGTACCGCAGTACTACAGCCTACATGTTTCAAAAGGCACAACTTTTACTTTGAAGGCAAAGCTTCTCCATTTCTGGTTAGTGCCACACTATCAAGTTGTATTAAGACTCGGCTAATAGCGAGTATTCGCAGACACGGATGAAACTAAAAATCCACATAGATGACTGTCAGATCTGGTCGGTACGTACACGGCTGCTACATTTCAGCAGATACTAGAAATTTTCCTTGTGTGGAGTTGCGTTTGGAGCTAAAAATAAACCATCTTTACCTTATTCCAAAGTATTCTACGAGCTTTTTGTCACTGTCAAATTCACGAATTAAGTTTTGTTTTGCTTTTTTTTACCCAAAATTCCAGTTATACATCATTTCACCCCGTTCAAATGAAATTTTAAAACCTTCCTGTTGGAATATTTTCAATATCTTGCTACCAAAATAAAGCTTTTGAAGTTTTCGTTGAAATCAAACAGGTCCCAAAACCCCAGCGGCTCTCTCCACACCACGCCGGACCATTGAAACTCACCCCAGCTGGGATCCGTCCTGACGACGTTGCAGTCGATCATGTGACCCCATGATGCGGCCTTCTGGTTGGTTACTGATGTTTCTTTAGGAAACTGAGATATTTTCTAGGCTATTTTTGGCAGTTTCTTTCCATGGTAAAAAAAAAAAAAAAAAAAAGTGGTTTGATGATCACGGACGAGTCTTTAGTCCTGTGTGACTGGGGCCTTAATCACTTGATTCTGCATTGTCACCATGACACATGTCCAAAATAGCGGACAGTTTGTCGTCACATGGGTAGCGGTCACGGAGAATGAGGCCCTCGGCTCCCTCGCTCTGATTTCCATAAATGCATTCCTGATTACTTTATGGGCTCAGTTGCTAGTTTCAGATCATATTGAATGAAAGAGTAAGTGAAATTTGTAAAATATTGTCATTATTAGAGTCAAAAAGGAAGAATGTCCAGGGTACGCTCATTGGCATGCTCAGTTACCATTTGCTCCCCTTGCTTATCACGTCCGGTTTGAAAACACCAAGATGGCTTCAGTAACCAACGGGCGATGCCATGCAGACAACATCCGTCTTTTATACAGTCCATGGATATTGTGGCGATAGTCTCATCTGGCAGTTCCACGTTGTCCAACCTCACTGTCTTGTACAGCTGCTAACCACAATAGCCCTCCTCCTTCAGAGATCCATGGTGAGCTGGAGGGTCACTTTAACCAGAACCTACAGCTGGTAGAGAGCTGGTTCCTACGCCGAAGAGCAGAAAGAGGACCGGTGTCGCCAGAATGCAGTCCAAGAAAGGCTCACTTCAGAAGCAGTTAATCATATTGATCTGGCATTTGTCACAGAGGGGAAATTTATAGAAACCTAATTAATTAATTAATTAAATTAAAGAAGGCATGTATGTCTACTTTCATGCCATATGGTTTATAGCAGAGGGGCTAGCATTGATTGCGTAGAGAAAGCTAACAGCAGAGTGGCAGCAGTCTGGAGGCATTTCACAATTCGGCATGACCAAAAATCTCAGATAGCAATGTTTCCTTTGTCTGCTTCTCTTTCTCGCTCTGGTTATATTCAGTGTAACATTTGTTGGAAAGATTTTATGGATTAATATTAAATTTAATAAACTTGTCAGTTCCACTCTGTGTGTGGAGATGCACTCACTGAGAGCAGTGTGCAGTAGGGAGACTAAGACTGAGCTGAAATCAGACTAAATAAATGAGGTAATTTTGGTTCAGTTGTCATTTATTTTTAGTACAAATTAAATACATTTATATTCTTGGATGCATTTATTTGTAAACTTGTAATTTTCAGAGTTAGGAGAGTAGTGTTTAAGTTGTCTTTTTTTTAATACATAGAAGGATTCCTAGTCTCCTCACAGTGAGGAATGCAGCTTATTAATTTAACACTGGTATCGGACCCGTGTTAAATGGACCGGTACTCGATTTCAGCGGACAGCCACGGCCAGGGTATTGTTATCTAATCAAAACTGGAAAAAGCTGGATGAGTGCATCCTTGGATCAAAATAACATTTTCTAATTCCTCAGTTTATCTAACAGAGTCTGAACCCCGAGAGCTTCACTTTACTGAAGAAAATAAACCCATCAGAAGCTGTGAAAAGTGATTTATTCCACCGCTGAACAGTTACAGGGCCTGAAATGTATATTTCAAAACTGGAAGGGGGTTCCCCCTTAAGTGCTTCCAACAGGAAGGATTTACACTTTGTGGGAATTTAACTACAGGTCTTATATCACCCTGTTCTTTCTACAGAATGTGCTTTTCTTTGTCGTCTCTGTTTTGGTGGCGTTGTTTTCTCTGCTCTCTCTCAGCAGTGTATGTTTTGCAATTTGAGCAGCTCCTTTCACACTTGCAGGCTTAAGCTTTGGATATATTTTAAGCCAGGTGGCCTGAAGTTCTTTGGACTGCTGCTTCACCTGTAATGAGGTTAGCATTACCTGAAGATTAGCATGATTACTTACTGGTGAGCAAATAAAAATAAAGCACAGAAACAAAACTAAAAAAGCATAAAGGGTTAGAGTGTATTTAATTCAAATTAAATATTAGATGCAGGGCTGTGGAGTCAGTTAGCCTTGAGTAACACCTTATCTTTACCTCACCTGGTTCCCGGCTGCTGTGTGTGGGCGGAGCTGCCTGAGCTGAGCCCCGCCCACAGTGAAAGGAGCAGCATGAGCAGAAAATGAGTTTCATGCTTTAACACCAGCAGAAACGGCTCCTGTCCTGGTCACAAGTTAATTTGGAGCTTCTCTGCTCTTTTCTCTTCATCCTCCATCTGTCTTTGCTCTTCTTGAATGCAGCACAGAGCCCCTCCCAGCTTTTAGCATTACCCAGCGTTCCATTTGGCTAGCTGTGTAAATTTAGAATTGTGCAGCTATTTTTTTTTTTGTTTGTTTGTTTGTTTCGCAAAATATTGTGTGCCATGATGTCTGCCCTGCTGAATCATGGCATTGTCATTGTGGAAATATGCCTGTGGCAGCAGGGCAGAAACAAATGATGGAAAACCCTGGTCATTCAGGGCAATCAGGTGGTCAGCTGACCTAGACCAGAGCAACTGAAGCAACCCCAGATCATAACAGTGTACCCACAGGCTTGTATAGTAGGCATTAGGCACGATGGGTGCATCATGTCATCCACCCTTCTTACCCTGATGCGCCCATCACTCTGGAACCGGGTTAATCTGGACTCATCAGACCACATGACCTGTTCTGGTGCTCCAGAGTCTGAGATTTATGCTCCCTAGCAAATTAAAGCCTCTTTTTCTAATTAGCCTCACTGATAAGTGGTTTTCTTGAGGCTACACAGCTGTTTAGTCCCAATCCCCTGAGTTCTCTTCAGTGTGTGCGTTCGTGCGTGTATATAAACGCTCTTACTTTATTAAACATGTGTGAGTTCTACTGTTCTTTTTTTCAGATGTTTAAGTGATCACTTATCACAATCACATCCAAGATTTTTTTTTTCTTTTTCTTCACCAACCACATGCTCAAATTCACTGAGAGCGACCCATTCTTTCACAAATATTTGTAGAAGCAGTCTGCATGCCCAGGTGCTTGGCTTTATGCACCTGTGGCCATGGAAGTGACTGGAACACCTGAATTCAATGATGTGGATGGTTGAGTGAATATTTTTGGTGATATAGTGTATGTTTAGAGCTGTGAGTGCTCAATTATTGCAGGTTGAAAATCAAAATTAGGACTGGTGTGCCACCCGATAATGTTACCTCTTTAACTTTACCGTGAATACCGTTTGTGCACTGAATCTAAAGCCCTGAATTGTATCAATACAAATTTCAATGAGGCCTTAAACCTCTAATTTTATTTTATTTTTTATTTTAATGGTGCAGGAACCCCTTTGTGGCACATCAGCAGGAATCTGTTATTTATTGAGCTTTTATTGTTGCGAGGTCTTCCTTTGACCTTCCCTATCTGTGATAACACAAAGACAAAGCAGAGTCACTGAGTCAGATTATGTAGCTGGGAAAAGCAACAATGACGAACATGATCTGTGTGTACTTTGGTTCTCTCTGCTGGTTAAACTTCCTCCTCCTGCTCGTCTGCAGAGTTTCACTTTTTTTATCACACGATTCAAGTGAAGAGGAGGTGGGGAGAACGCCCGTGTAGGCGGACGGGGAGGCTGACTGCACGTCACCCAAATGGCGATAACGCTTAGCATCAGGTCACCTGATTTTGATGGTTCAGAATAAATTCTGCAAATTCTTTTTTTTTTTTTTTTTTTTCTCCTCCCATAAAACTAATTTGACTCTGTCCCTCTGACAGTTAAAGGACACAATTAAGTTTATTATGTGGGGGAATTTCCTCACTTTGTGCACAGTCAGACTAACTCACTGGAGTGTGTGACAGCAGCGGCGCTTCAACTAAGAAAGACTCCTTTCATAATGGTCAGGGAGGCATTATTGTGTCACAGACCTCATGACCATGTTATCGCACAGGAAATGTCTTGCACTGAGCTTCCTGGAATGCAAGTGAGACCGCGGCATCCAAATAGTGGAAAATAATATAGATCTGAATTTACTATTCATTTCTAAATTGGAATATCATGCCCAATTTTCTGTATGCTTTTACTTCAGGAAAAGAACTAAAAAAAGAAAAGCGAGGACATCCGGGGGGGGGGGGGGGGTCTAATGCAGGCGTGTGATTAAAGTGTTTAACCCTCTGAGTCATCATAGCTGATAACCATAACCCTAAATTTGTTAAAAAGCCAAAACAGACAAAAATGTAAACATGGAGATAGAACGATTGTTTTCTTTGTTCACTGATGAACAAAACTTGGCAGAACAGTTTATTAATAAAAATTACATATTCTCTGGGTTAGGGTTATGGTTGAGCTTACAGTGGATTCATACTTCTGTGTTGGGTACATTGTAACCGCAATCCTTCGGATAATCAACAGCTTCTGAAACCCTACGCTGTAACCTGATGTCCAGGTCCTATATAACTACACAGCCCCGTCGATGCGGCCCGCACAGGCATAGATGCTGGCAGTGACATCAGCCTCTTGTGCAGGCTATGACGTAATAGCAGCGTAATTCAGAAAAAAAATTGGCACCGCCCCAAAAGTTTTTACCAGAATCAAAAAAGAAAATCATGTGGATTTGCTTTCATTTACTCAGCATAATCTACATTTTTATCAGAAATAACGTGTAAGAAAGAACTGCTTACTTTAACTGCACACCAGGTCGCACTTCCTGCGTCATACACCAGGTCGCACTTCCTGCATCATAGACGCTTTAAAAGATGGACTTGAAGTGAGCATTCATGCCGGCGCCATGTTGGTGTTTTGAAACCGGATGTGACGAGCGCGGGTTGGATCTGACCGTGAAAGCACGGATCCTGAATGAAACTTATTTCTGACGCTTAAAATGACCAAAAAAATTAAAAGATGGATTTCAGGATATGTGTGCTTCAGTATGAGCTGACAGTAGTGATCGAGCCTGTAAACTCGTCGGGAAAGTAGACCCCCGTAGACTTCTGTAGGACTGGAAGTCTTTTTATAAACACAGGTATCGCCCCCTAGTGTTCTTTTAAAAGAACAGCAGGTTTAAGGCACTTGGTATTGGCTTCACGTACTGTCTGTTTAAACACCCCATTTGTCCAAATCCTTCTCTTTTTTTTTTTTTTTCCTTCCTGGCCTGTGATTTCATGACTTGTTGGATGAGTCGTCCCTTTGAGGACAAAGCGTGGCCATCTCCTCCTGGTTCAACATCACCTCCGCCAAGATAGTTCTTGGAAATTTCCTCATCTTTAGCGGGGCAGTTGTCTCAAAAGGTTTCCTTGTGAATATGTTGGGGAATCAGCAGAGAAGTGTAAAACTACAAGCCTACAAAAGCGCTCACTCAGTTCTTATAGACTGTTTAAGACTGTTTTGCAATTCCCAAGGTGCTCACACTTCCCAGACCTTTTCCTGTGCACCAACCGGTGACAAGATTATCGGCCGGCCGCCTGGCTGTTGAATCCTCCGTGTAATCCATCAGAGCCCTATTACAATGTCTCATCTATGCTACGCAGAATAATATAAAACCAGCCTGGGGGGGTGGGGGGAGAGGGCTGCTCCTCGCTGCTCACTGAGGCAACCCAACACCACATGAAAGCCCCCCTCAGAGAGGAAGAAAACGTGTCACGCTCCTGCCAGAAAATCAGAACTGCATGCGTGTGTTTAATTTAGTCTTTTGACTTTAAAGGTGCAGCATACGCTCTGTAGTTTCATTTCAGGTTATTAAAGGCTTCCCTTTTTTCTCCAGTACCCCGAACATTATCCCGGTCGCTTCCATCTGTATGAATAATTGACCTCGCTGACACGAGATGCGCTCAGGGGACGTTTTATCGCTGCGGATGGATGGGGGTTGACAGCCAGTGCACGCAGGACATGTGTTGTATGGAGGTATCATGAAGTGGAGAGGAAAGCCAGCACAGTGTGATTATAAAAGCATCTGAGATGTTGGATGATGGATGGAGACGGGGATGTATGGTTGATAAAATATGCCGAGTTTCTGTTTGATATTTTTTGTGTTGATACTGTGTCGTGGTGGTTTCGCTCCGTCTCCAGCTTCTTACCCCTGGCTTAACCTCGTCAGCTAAAGTAAAGGAGATGAGGAATGGAGGAGGGGAGGAAGTGAAAGATGGCAAATATAAAACGGAAACTCGCGACAGTTCGGCCTGTAATCAGGAAAACAGAAACAGCACAAAGGAGAGAGGAATGTGTGCACCTCTGTGAGCACACAGTTACAAAATATTTTCATGATTGACTGTTAAATATTTCCTCAGTTATTCAATGAATAACACGTCTTCAGGTGACCTTTATCTGTAAAATGATCATGTATCACACATCAATTTATTACTGCACGATAATCAGTGGCTCCTGCTCATGAAAAATGGTTTAAATATATAATCACTTAAAATAATACTTCAAAAATAACTTTCTATTTTTTAAGGCGTATTTTTGTTTTTGAAGTCTTGTTTGATAAAGATCACATTATTTTGCCCATGATGTGGATAAATGAACATATTGGGGATACACCTTTTTTATTTTTCAACTTTTCCCATTTATTTGACCTGACGTCTGTTGTATCATTTGATTTTACTCTATTTTATTTAAGCTCAGGAAGAAATTAAAATGATTTTACACAAGAACGCAATGCCTGAAGCGGCTTTTCCTGTGAGCCTCTCATCCCGTGGATGAACTCGTGACGGTGGTTCTCGTACTGCTCTGTGATTTTTGGTGCGCTCGGCATAGCTTGAACCAGATCTCCACCTGCTGCAAGTTCTGGTGAGAGCGAACCTCCAGCTCACTGCATCTCCAGAGCAGATCAAGGACTAACTACGCCAGCTGCAGCTCAAGACGGTGGAGATGGAGCCTGATCTTCACTGTGGGATGAGATCCTCTGTCTGAGGAAGCAGCTGAATAATGGCGAAAACTGCCGCCATAGCCAGCCAGCCAACAGGGTACTGCTGCCCCTAATTGCCAAGACTTGAGAATAATATTTTAAAAAAAAATTACTTTAAGAGTAATTTATAGTACTGCATTGAATCTCCGTCTTTATTTGTATTTATACTGGTGTTTCCGCATCGCTCTGCCATCAGGAGTCAAACTGAGCTCACTTGTTGGGCTAATAAATCATTAACAACAGTTACTTTTACTGAGAAGCAGGAAGATGAGACTTCAGACCTATCACAGTTGTTGTGGTCTCTTCATATACCTGAGCAGCTCGCCCAAGTAGCATCTGTGTGGGAGACACTGCAGGAATGAGCTGTTCCTCTCAGGATGGCTTGTTTGTTTTCCAAGTGCCTCTACAGCTGGCTTGGCACAATGTTGAGCGCTCAAACTGAGGCGGACTCTTGACATCCTCGATCCACCTGAAGCCGTAAGACATGCGACTCTTTACGATAGTTTTTGGTTTGCACTCGTGCTTAGTTGTGGTTTTCTCAAATAAAGAAAAGGAACCCTTTTCCACTTTATTATCCTCTCCTCTCTGCCATGCGTCAGCCTGGGGAAATTCCCCATATAGAACTGCTTTTTTATTGGGAAGTAAGTGCCATGAAACTACTGATGGAGGTAATTAAAAATAATTTATAATTTGTTACTTATTTTGCAGTTGTATATTGCAATTATAATCCTAAAGCACATTTGAACCCACAAATGGGAGCCCCAGGTTGTGTGTGTGTGTGTGTGTGTTTTTTCACTTTTTTTTTTTTTTAAAGTAGTGCTCACCATCAAACCTGCTGCTCTGTGTGTTTCAGGGCTTCTTAGAAGAATAATGGATGAGACCCGTCACTAACTTGAGGCTTGAGGAAGATTTTTATTCAGGCTGAATCATGGAAGGTAACGATGACATGCCTGTGACCGTGACCCAGCTGCAGACTGACGCGTGCAACTCTGAGGCGGGAGGAGGCGGAGAAGTCTCCAGCAAAGTGGAAGATGGAGTAAATCCTCTCACTCCTGCTGATTCCTGTGATGCTAATATGACAGGAGTGAATAAAGGAGGCCATTCTAACCTGACAGAGACTCCTGCACCCTCAGTGGTGAGTCCCACTGCTGAACCTCCAGGAGGCGTGGCTCTTAAAGTGGCTACAACTGTACTCCACCCAGTGTGTCTGGGTGAGAGTCCGCTCATGCTGCCCATTCACCTCCAGATGGCCGGAGCAGCCGGGCCTCAGCTTGGACAGATGGGGGCGACGCCGTACTTGATAGCGAGCCAGAGCCCAGTTTCGCTGCCCCTGGTCTTGGACCAGCAGGTGATCCAGCACATGAGTCCTTCTGTAATCCCTCAGACTGCTAACTGTGCACAGCTCCAGAACAACGTCTTGTGTCAGAATCCTTTGACGTTCGGTTTACCTCCAGCTGTTGACCAGAAGTCCGCGGGACAGGCACAGGATGCTAACCTACTCTCTCTCCTGCAGAATCCAGCTTTTGCAGCCATCTTGCAGGACCTCTTCCCTTCCCAGGCGAGTTCATCAACCTGTCAGTCACCAGGCTCTCCCTTCTTCCCCCTTCCTTCCCTCACACCTCCCTACACCTCCCCTCTGGCCCCTCTGGTCCCTCCTGCCACACTTCTAGTCCCATACCCAGTCATCATTCCTCTACCTGTGCCTCTACCAGTCCCTCTCCCTATCCCCATCCCTGTCCCTCAGACGGAGGATTCAAAGGGGAACATGCCAAAACCAGTTTGCACTGTGAGTAAAAGCACTCAGACTTCACCAAAAGATACTACCTCCCCCTCGCTGTCTTCAAGGAAATGCATGCCTTCGTTCCAGCCACAAAATGCGTCCCCATCCTCACTTCCTCTAGAGGAAGGACAGGCTCTGGACCTTTCTGTCAGGCCATGTCCAGTTGAACCAAAACAGGAATATCCCAGTCCACAGCAGGACAGTGTGCTGGACCTGTCAGTTCCTGGTGTGAGGAAAAAGTGTGCTCAGACAGACAGAGAAGGAGCCTCACAGTCCGGTCCGGATAGCGGCAGCGCGTCTTTGTCCCTGGGTGTCGAATGCACTCAGAGTTTAAATTCCAAACTCCTCGGTAGCCTGGCATCGCTGGAGTTCAGCCGGCAGCACAAGTGGTTGGTTGACAGCAGTGCTGCTGGGTCTAGTTCTCTGAGTCAGGAGGCGTCTCTCAGCGGCACTGGAAACCTCGAGATAGTCAGCACCTCACAGACAGCCAAGGTCATCGTCTCGGTGAAAGACGCGATCCCCGCCATCCTCTGTGGAAAGATAAAAGGCCTTTCAGGAGTCTCGACCAAGAACTTCTCCATCAAACGGGACAGCAGCCAGGGGGCAGCTCTGCAGCAGCTCTACGGAGTGCCGTCGGCATCTCACGGGGAGCAACACGATCCCAACAACCCTCTTAAAAAGGTCTCTAAAAGCAGAGCTATCAAACTGAAGAAGGTCAGCTCACAGGAGATCCACTTCCTTCCCATTAAGAAGCAGAGACTCGCAGCACTGCTCCCCAGGAAGTGAGCGTGCTCACTGGGGAGGGGGGGCTAATCTCTGGACTGGCTTTCTGGTAATCCCTCCAGAGAGTATAATATAAAACACATGGGGGGACGTTCTGTAATCAAATTCAAACACTTGTGTGTCCAATCAAAGCTCAGAGTTTGGCTTTAAAAGTGAGGCTCTGACAGTGCGACACAGTAGTTACACAACTGGTTTCTCCTGAATTCATTTCTTTTGTAACGCACTGGTCTGCAGTGTTTTACTAAACCTGAAATGTTTTAGTGTCCGGCAGCTTAGTGCGCTCTCCGTGTGTCTCTGTGAATCTGCCATGTTTGAGAAAATGTGTGATTCACAGTAACGGCAAAGACCCACAAGTTCAGTTCCTCCATTTGGGTTGATGGTTTGTTTCCGCATACATGTTTTATATATGGGTGCACTGAAGAAAGTGTACAGTACAGCAGGATGCAACTGAGGCTGTTAGAACATCAGTGGAAATTCACATGGTCATCAGTAGCTCATTGGAGCGATTCATTCTTTCCTGATTGGTTGGGATTTAGCACGACAGGCTCATAATGACTTGGCGAGGCCGGAGCCACAATTTCATTAAATGAATGTTGGCAGCAGCAGCCGATCACAATATGTTCTTATTTTAACAGCAGCGGGGAATAAAAGGAGCTTCTTAATTACTTTCATGTTTAAACTGACCTTTCTATCCAAAAATGAGGAAACTACAAAAAGATCTGATATTGTTGCAGGCTAAATTAGCCAAAGCTGAGAAAACGTCTCGCACCACTGTAACCGCTTGCTGCTTCCACTTGTTAAAGGGGACCTGTTATGCTTTTCCTTGTTGACTGTCATATAAATATTATTACAGTGGCAGATGCTCAATTTAAAAATAGCCAGTTTTAAATTATGAGATCAGTGTTGTATACAATTAATCCTAAAAGGCCAAAAAGTCAAACTTCAGACTTCTAAAAGCTCGATTTTAGTTGTTTTTTTTTTTTTGTTTTTTTCTCTCTCGGTTCTGTATGATGTCATGGAGAGAGAATATCCCTAATATAGTTAAACTGCCCCCACAGTAATGGCTGTGACCACACCTTTGCTTGGAAGGGGCAGCCAATCGGAAGAAAGCTGGCTTAAAGACTGGAGGAACTACAATGGCTCCTTTCCATAGACTGTATCTAAAAGATGGACATGGCCACCTTGACATCTGGGCTCTACATTTTGAAGCCTTCGCTTTAGCATATTGGCTGCAACCAATTCATTTTGTTTATTTGTTTTAGAGGTAGACTTAAATTTATTCAGGTGAGAAGGTGGATCACTAAATAATCAGCTAATGCTAGTAGGTTTTATCAGCAACTTAACTTTACATTTGCAAATACCTGCTAATCAGTGCTACATAAAGTTAAAATGCTGTTTAGGTGACTTAAATTATTTAGCTTACAAAACAGAAGCACAAATTTTTTTTATTTTTTTTTTTTGGATGGTCTGTATTACACAGCAAGATTAGCAAAATTAGCTGAGGTGAAGCCAAGCAGATACCTGTTGGCTGCAGCAGCCTGTGTTGGTACAAACAACAACTTCTAGAGCTATAAAATAAAACCAATACAGAAGTGCAAAACACTGAAGTTCCTCTAATGGTCACTTGAGTCTGGCTCTAATCAATCTCTGTAGGCTTCTATGTTGAATTTACAGTATTAAAAACAATGTTAACAGCTGGGTGCAAAAAAATATTTTGGCCCATTTGGATAGTTTCCACCTTCATAACTCAGAGGACGGTGACTTCTTGGACCAGGGTTCTAGCCAGAAAAAAATTTCAGCCCAGCACATGGGGGGAGGGGCTAATTAGCATTAGCAAGCTAATGCTAGGCTGTGCCAGCTTGCTAATTCAGTGACAGTGAACTGTTGGGTAATATTATATATGTAATATTCTGTGATAATGGTTGGTCGGGTCATTGAAGGCACCTGAATCTAATTGGACCATGTGACTTGATGACGATGGGGAGTGTGGATCCCTCTGGTCTGTGTTACTAAAATAAGATGCACGGAGCTGCAGGGTGCGCGCCCGTTACTAATTGCAATGATAGAACAGCAAACCGGTGAAATTCTCGGCCTGGAGCTAGACAACCTCAGCATGGTGCAGCGCTGGGCGTTGAACCGCTGGCTAGAACCCTGTGGACTCACTGACCGGGCGGGATACTGGAGATGGGAATACGGCTTCTTTGACTGACAGGTTTTCCTACAGAAGCAGCTGCAGCCAACCATTCTCTGCTCGCCTCCAATACTTTGAGTCATTAAACTGGACCGACTCCACCATATTTAAACTGTTCGTGCCTTTTGGAACAATTTGGCAAATGACCTGCTGTGTGGTACAGACTGTGCAATAATTTTTTTTTCTTTCCCTAGTTGATAATTTTTCACAGTTTAATAAAATTAAGGTAACTTCTGGTAGTGGGCAATAGTGGCTAATGTGTAAGTTTCAAAATATGGAGCCCAGAAACTAACGGGCGACATCGAGGTGGCCACATAATTGCCACGCCCCAAACTGTAGGCCTCCTGTACAGTTATGAAGGTGAAAACTGCTTTTTATACATGTTTATTTCTGCTGTAAAATTGGGCATTTTAACATGGGAGTCTATGGAGACTCACTTATGGAGACAGCCTCCAGTGGCTGTTAGAGGAACTGCAGTGTTCGGCACTTCGTCCATGTCGGCTTTATGTTTCAGGCCCAGATGATGCAGCATACTTATTTCATTCAGTGGATAAACTGCAGGGGCTCCACGAAGGCCCAGTATAAGATGAATTAGAATTATTTTAAACTGTGAATCATGCAAAGCTGCTTAAATGAGGTCACAGAATTAAAAACATGTAGCTGGATGTGTATATAATAGACCCCCCCCCCCCCTTAAGTGAATCTGTGTGGAAGTTTGCTATAATGTCTGATTTACATTATAAAAATCGGCTGTGAAGTGGAGATGAAATTGAAGGGAAAAACCACCATTAAGGAGAAATCATGACCAATTTCTTGGCTTCAGTGAGAGAAAATGTTGTTTGTGTATGTGTTAAGTGTGTGATTATTCTATTAGAAACAGTAATGATGAAAATCCACCCGTTTTTTGTTTGTTTGTTTTAATTGTGTAAAGCATCCATTCGAAGTGGTTTTAGTGTCTTTTTTTTTTTTTTTTTTTTTTTTTTAATTTTAATTGTTTGGTGGAGGGGG
>JAVDPK010003022.1:292711-304767 GCA_034780415.1 Cichlasoma orientale | reverse complement strand
TGTGGTGAAGATAACATGTTTTATTATTCTATTGATCATCACGCACGGCCATCTAATGTGACAACAGCAGAGCAACGTTCTACCTTTGACGGCCTCCCCTCCTCCTGAATCATTCTGCAGCGCGCTGAGCAGGACTTTAGGCTGGTATGCGCAGTCTATACATGACTGAACCACCTGCTGGAGCACAGAGTTCACTGGACCTGGTCCAAAGTGGTCCGGCAGATGCTGCATCTGCTTCCTGTCCAGGTGGGGACCGCAGTTTCCATGCTTATTCACGTACACACACACTGAAACAACACAAACACATTGAACACATCGGACATTCAAATAAGATCTTTAATTCAGCGCAGCAGCAGAGCTGTTAGCATTTACCTGTTGAAACCACTGAGTTTAGGTTGGCGGGACTTTCCTGTGGCACCTGGATGCTCGGCAGCTGTGTCGGGCTCTGGATCATTTTGGGCTTTCTCTGCAAAATAAATGTGTACGCACAAATTAACAATAAGGAATGTGGAAGTAAAGCTAACTCATGAGATGCCCAACTGTCACAGCACTGGTTATCACACAAGTGGAAAATTAAACATTTGTGGTTTTGCTAATTCATCTTCTGATGATTTCCTTGTTGAACTCTCCATCAACAGCTTTACTTTCCAAATTAAGTTAGAACCGATAGATTCTCCACAGTCGAATCCTTCCTCTCCATCTTTTTAGGGGTCGCCACAGCAGATCATCTGCTCCATCTCATCCTATCCCAGCATCCTCCTCTGTCACGCCAACCCTCTGCACGTCCTCCTTCACTACATCCATGAATCTTCTCTGTGATCTTCCTCTTTTTCCTCCTGCCCAGGAGCTCCATAGTCATCATCCTTTGTCCAGTATATCCACTATCCCTCCACTGCACATGTCCAAACCACTCAACCTGAGCTGTCCCTCTGATGTACTCATTTATAATCTTGTGCCTCCTGGTCACTTCCAATGACAATGTCACCCTCTTCAACGCTGCCTCTTGTCTTTTTGTCAGAGCCACCATCTCCAAACCATATATCATAGCAGGTCTCGCTACCATCTTTCACTCTTGCTGCTATTTTTTCTGTCACAAATCACTCAGCTCTACCCACTCCACCCTGCCTGCACTCTCTTCTTCACCTCTACTGTGCAGCGTCCATTGCTTTGGATGATATTTAGGCTCATCCACCTTAGCTACCTCTACTACTTGCATTCTCACCTTTCCACTTGTCTCCCTTGCACATACTCTTTCTTGCTTCTACTGACTTTTCTTCTTCTCTCCAGAGCATACACCACCTCCTCAGGCTCTCTTCCACCTGTTCCTTACTCTCACTACAGATCACCATGTCATCTGCAAACATCACGGTCCACGGAGACTCCTGCCTGACCTCATCTGTTCACCTGTCCATCACCACTGCAGTTCAACCATTCAGTTCATTTTACAGAAATCATAAGCACGACAGTACAATTTGTTTAGATTTGCTGGTACTGTGTACAACCACGGAAACACTGTGGCGACTCTGATTGTGTGTAGCTTTGTAAGGACCCACAGTTTAAAAGAATAAAGGGGTTTTTTATGAAATTATTCAAAGATATAAATATTGTCCTCTAACATGTACTGCTTGCATCTAACCGCTTTGTTTTTATGTTGAAGTTTTATTTCATATTTTCCAAACATTTGACCAACTTCCTGGATATTGTTGTTGAGTATGTTTTTTTCTTGAACTTGTCGCCTAAAAAAAAGGAAGTTTTCCCAACATTTTTGGTGTGGTTTTCATCCCAGGACCGCCGCCGTAGTGCAGCAGCTTTCACAGTTTTTTGCATCTGTTTTGTGCCCGTGGAAACTAGGCCATTACTGGCTTTCAATCAAGGTTGTGGACAATCATTTTGCCATTCCAACATGGGTAGTTTGATTGGATTTCAGTCGAGCATTACGAGTATGTATCACTCATTTTAATTAGCAGCAAGGGAGCATGACTGTTTTGAATGGCGGTAAACTGTTTTGTAGTCGTCAGTGTCAGAAAAGTGGATAAAAACAACATTTCCAGACATTTTGGTTTATCATCCATAGTTCTGGCATAAAGTATGCTCCAAAAAAATTTTGAGTGATATTTGAACTGACTTAGCTTGTTTATTATTCTTGTGCTAATCAAGTGCTTTCCCCTAAACTAGATGGTGTTACATTTCAAATGAATTCTCACATATGCATTTTGGCCCACCAGTTTGTCTCTTATAAGCTTTTCCATTTGGACCTGTTGTATAGGGGAAAGTTCCATATAAATGGGTGGCTTGTAATATGTAGGTCAATCAATCAAAGTTGGGCCTCACCTTGCTTCCGGGTTTGGGTCCCCTCTTCTTGTGAACCCGGGGTACCAGCTGTGCGTTTTCGGGGACAGATCCATTTTGGGCTGCGGCTGCCTCGGCCACCGCCTTGAGCAGAGCAATGGTCTCGCTCTTGGGCCGACGGCCTCTGACCCCCTTCCTGACAGGCAAAGGGGGCAGAGGGTTGGGCAGTCTGTAGGGGGACTGCATGGACCGCCGGCTCGGTTTGGAGGGCGACGAGGGAAGAATCTGCAGGTGCTTTGGTAGAGTAACTGCAAGAAAAACAGAAATAGAGTCAATGAAATGAATGCATCCTTTGGAAAAAAAATGTGCGTAAAAAGATATCGACAGAGTATAAATAAAAGGCAAACAGCGAGCAGGCCCTGTGCAGTGGCCTGTTGGTTATTGAGCTTTCTCCACACCAAGTTTAACGAAATGCCAAAATCTTCGCAGTTTTTTACGCAACACGTGTGTCTCCTTTAGCCGTGGCACAGAAACAGCAGCTAATAATCCACAAAGCCGGGATGACCAGTTCATTGTTTTTGGTGGATGTTTATATGTGCAGTGATTTCCGTTTCCCTTCTTCTAAGCTCTCAACATGCTGAAAGAAAAACACTAACACAAAGTAACAGCCCATTTATCCAGCGAGTAAATATTTCTGTTTCTGTGTGTACTCGAGAATACCTAACAATACCAACGCGCAGAGAAACCAGTGATAAAAACGCTTTTGATGGTGCTGGAGTACACAGACCAAATGGTGGTGCGGAAAGGCTCTTTCCACCTTTTAAAGGAGTCTCAGGGCTCATATATGACAAAGAAAACTAAAGAAGGGCTTTAAGTCTTTTATGTGTTCTGTGGTTGATAATCGTATCCACTATATAAGGAGTGCTGGTGCAGCAGAGACTACACCGAGCAGCCTTTCTGTAAACATATAGTCTTCCATGTAAACAGGTACATAGTGAAGAATATAAATCCTCCTCTTGCTCCTGCTTCCCTCCCACTTGTAATTCTGCCCATTTCATCCCGCCCACCCAAACACAAACACAAACACAGCAACGACAGGCCTCCGTACTGATCCGCAGCTTCACACACAACGGCCTGCTCGGTGCTTCTGACGCTGCCGTTTCTGAACGTAGCTGCAGTCTATAAAGAGGACCGTGTCAAAAAGTCCACGTTAAGCTGATTTAGTAGCATCGTAGAAAAGAAACTGATGCACAGCGAGCACAGAGCAAGTCCAGGAAAGCCAGTACCCCTCTTATCAACCCAACTGTAATTTCAAGTGGGCAGAGCATTTCCTGTCACCACCTCAGCATTCTGAAATCAAAAATGATGATGATGGAAGCTGAGGACTTGTGATGGGCAATTCTTCAGCCAGTGAGTGTATCCCAGATAATCCTCCTTTCTGATGTTTAGAAATTATTTGTCACAAAACATAAAAACAAGAGCTTGCTCAAAAAAACAAAAACATATCTCTGTGCTTTAGTTCCCAGCAAACTGCTTTGTCCTCTAGCTAAACTCTGACTTTCCACTTTAATGCCATATGGATTCATTTATAAAGCTTTCTGGAGGTTTAGTGAAGAAATACCCACTGCCTTGGTTTAACAACGCGACTGATTAACCACCAACCCGGCCAAAGACGGCCCTAATCACAACCACACAACTGAAATAATAATATGGTAATATTCATCCACATAATCAACACATAAATCAGGCATACAGGTTTGTGGTTTCACACGCTCAGCATCATTACCACATTTATGGTTTGCGTAGTTTTGTCTCAGATTTACACAAGTTCCATTAATTCTCTTTTCTTCTGAGTTACCTGCCAGCTGCTCCATCTTTCTGGATAAAACGCTGAGGGTGGAGCTGGTGGTGGTGGTGCAAAAACATTCCTGTATTTCTGATAAATTTCTTTCATACCAGGTCAGGGGTCAGCTGAGGAAGTTCCATCCCAGGAAAGCAGCGGGCCCGGACAATGTGTACCCCCGACTGCTAAAGACCTGCGCTACTGAACTGGGTGAACCACTCCAACGCATCTTCAACCTCAGTCTGCAACTGGGGAGAGTGCTCACCCTCTGGAAGACATCCTGCATCGTTCTAGTCCTGAAGAAGGACCGGCCTAGCGAGCTGAATGACTTCCGACCGGTGGCACTCACCTCACATCTAATGAAGACGTTGGAGCGGCTCCTCAGCCTCCTCAGACCCCGGGTGCAACACGCTCGGGACTGTCTGCAGGTTGCATACTGAGCAGGTGTGGAGGACGCCATCCTCTGCCTACTACCCCTGGCCCTTCTTCTCTTCACCTGGTACACTGCCGACTTCTGCTACAACTCTGAGCCGTGTCACATTCAGAAGTTTGCTGACGACACAGCCATTGTTGGGTGTATCAGGGATGACAGAGAGGAGGCGTATAGGAGCCATGTGAGGGACTTTGCCAGAGGAACCACCTGCAGCTCAATACCTCAAAGACCCAGGAGCTGGTCACTGACTTTAGGAAATCCAGACCAAGGTCACGACAGTTCAAATTGAGGGAGTTGAGGTGGAGGCTGTCAACGCCTACAAGTACCTTGGACTGTGGCTGGACAGCAAGCTGGACTGGACATGTAACATAGCTCACCTGTACAGGAAGGGACAGAGTAGGCTATACTTTCTGAAGAGCCTGCATTCTTTTAACATCTGCAGGAAACTCCTGGAGATGTTTTATCAGACAGTTATAGCGAGCGTCCTGTTTTACGCCGTGGTGTGCTGTGGGGGGGCAGAACATCCAAGAAGGACACATCCAGGCTGGACAAACTGATCAGGCGGGCCGGCTCTGTGGTCGGCATGAAACTGGACTCTCTGGTGACGGTGGCAGAGAAGATGACTATGGACAAACTACTGGACATTATGGATGATGCCAGTCACCTTCTGCACACTGTCATCAGCAACCAGAGGAGCCTGTTCAGTGACAGACTGCTCCGTCCCAAGTGTAGGATAACAAACTCCTTTGTCCCTCACGCCATCAGACTGTGCAATTCCTCTTTGGGGTGGAGGAGGGGTAACATCTATTATCTATTTATTCTTTTGCTTGTATATTTCTGACTATGTTTCTGCTTGTGTGCCTATAATGTAAAAGTGCTACTGGAACTTTAATTTCCCTGACGGGACCCTCCCAAAGGGATTAATGAAGTTTAATCTAATCTAATCTGATATTACTAGGTTAAATAATGCTTACTTTTTCACACCTGCCAAATTTGGGTATCAAAATCGATGTTTTTATCAGAGGGTGGGGTGGGGGGTTATCAGGGGGCGTTACCTGTGGTTGCAAAAAGACTTCCATCCTATAGAAGTCCCGATGAGTTGGTGTGCTCGTTTTGCTTCAGACTGAATAAAACATTGGGCCCATTTTGTAAAATTACGGTTATTTTAAGAAACAGGAGGATTATCCAGGGTCACGTTTCAGAACAGCAAGATGGCGATGGTGAAAACGCTCATCTCGAGGTTTTATAACGGGACTTCACTAACCAATGGGAGACGCCACCGTGGCTGCGTGCACCTTTTATAATGCCTACAGGGGCAGCACAGAGAGACCAGAGCTGTTTGTCCAGCTCAGCTCACTTTATGGAAAATATGGTTGCAGGTTGTTTAACTTAATATGTTTGGAAAGAGGCATAATAATATTTCACTTATGAGTGTAGCGGTTTGCACATTTGCCTAATCCCCAGTTCAGTCCCAGGAGGAGACACAAATCCCTTTGGGGTTGCATCAGAAAGGTCATCCAGCATCAAAAAAATCTGCCAAGCCAAACATGTGGAGCTACTCACTGTGCTGACCCCTTGTGAATAAGAGAGCAGCCTAAAGTAGCTGCTTCTTCACTTATGAATTATTGATCCGGGAAGCTCATGTCACACACATCCGATGAGCTGCACACACTGAACAATTTATCTAATTTGTGTGTGTTTTAAAGCCTCTCTTTGTGTCACGGTGAAGCAACAGCCAAGATAGCGAGCTAGTTGATTCAGTGTTTGATTGGTCTGCCAGTGCAGAGATTAGCGGCACACACGCTCTGAACTTGAAGGTTGCCAGTTGTGAAGACAGATGGGGCCAAACTGTCTGTAGTGTGTGGACTGTATGTGTAGACTGTGTTCCATAGGTGACTGGGCAACTTCAGATGAAGATGCAAAAATATTCTTAGTCTTAAACTAGAGGAGAACCCAGGAAAATGGGAGTTGTGGCAGGCGGGCTTTTTGAGCACAACACCTGTGTCTAGTGTGCTGATTGATTGGTTTAATTTGGTTACAGTCGTGGGATCAGCTAGGTTGTATTTTTTGTGCAGAGGGGTGGAAGAAGTGTGAAAGACCTTTGTATAACCTCTAAGAACCATTACAGCATTCACTCAAATCTGCAATAAACTTATATTCATGCACGTATCTACATGTAAACCTCAAGCCTTTTCTACCGTGTGCTCAACACCTGTTAAAAATTAGGCTGTGTATATTTTGCTTTGTCAGACTAAGCAACAAGACAAGATGATTAATGTTAATTGCGTTTATATTTATCTAGCTGTGGGTGTAATTTCCTGGCTGGTGCGTGTGGGGGAGGAGGGGTGTGCTGCAACTAAATGAGCACGAATGAAAGATTGATTACAAGCAATAGCATCTGCCTCTAACCTAATCATTTACACTAGTGAGGAACAAGCGGGCATCTGCTGCCCCCTAGAGTCGAACACTCACCACTGTTGCCAGGTGGCTGGAGGCTGTGCTTCGTGAGGGAGCACCAGCCTACTGGGAAGATGTCGCGGGAGTCGTACTTGCACCAGTAGTCGAAGGCGCCCCGCCAGCCGTCGAACATGATGAAGACCTCGTCGCCCTTCACTTCTCCAATTGTGGCGGGGCAGATGAGGTACGGATTCTTCTTGTCCACCGCCTCCAGCTTCATGCCTGGCTTAAAGTTATTCTGAGGGGGTCTTGGCGGTTCCTGAAAATAAAGGCAACATCCTCACTGCAACAGCCTTTAAATACTTAAACTGGCACGCTGTTTTTATTAGAAGGTTTTCAAAGGTAATACAAACCTTTTTAAAGGCTGTTACTGGTGCCATCTCTGCTCCATTTAAGGTTCTCAGCAGAAACATGGGCCAAGAGGAGGCATTCATCCGAAATCCTGAAAAGACAAATTTAAACTTAAAACCAAGCAGAGAACAGAGGAGTTGAAGGTGTTACAGCTGCAAAGGGTGGGCCGGCATTATAGTATAAGTGCTGCTTGAAACTTCAGCGGCTCCTCTGCTGTCCCTGTGTTCCCTCACCTCCTCGTCTGCTCTGTGCAGCTTAACACAGCTTCCATAAAAAACAGACACAGTGCTATTTTAAGTGAGAGCTGCTGCTCATCTAGTGGCATCGCCTTGATTTCAGGTTGTAATAAAAAGTCAAAATAATGGTGCCGTGAGAGTTATGCGGAGAAATGCACGTATAGGCTACAGTAATTGAAAGAGCCTTCCTTTTAATAAATAAGCTGCAGCTCATTTGGTGTGTGTATTGTTAACAATAAAAATCAAAACCTTGCATAGTCAACAATGTGCTTCTTTCTCATCCTTACCCAGAGGCGGCTGCAGCATGTCGCCATTTTTCTCACAGGTGCCGATAGGCTGGATATCAGAGGAGTCGACCAGTCTCCAGAAGTCATTGCTGTTATCGCTGCCGTCCAGACGGAGGCGCAGACGGACTCCGGTTAAGCCCATCACTGTGGCAATGCAAACTGAGGTGGAGTTGCGCGGGTCGTGAGCTTCAAGCTTCATTCCCACCTTGAAGTCATTGGAAGGTGGGACTCTAGCCTGCAGATAACAGAAAAATGTTATGCGCTTTAAACACAGCAAACAAACACTGCATCTCCAGACACGTTCAGATGACATCGTATTACAGTTAAATATCAGTGCTGTAGCATTTTTAAAGTTTCTGAACACTCGAACCAAAGCTGTCCCAGGATTGCCAGTGAGAGGTGTTTGGTGCATAAACAAACAAAAAGCTTCCAAATGAAGTGTGCTCACTGCCTGAATCAGAACACATCAGCACTGAAGCTTCTCTCACTGGTGACCCACAGCCTTGATGTTTGCTCTGCTGCGATTCACAATACACTTCCTCGTTAAAACCACATAAAAAGGGTGCAAAACCCACAGAAACAATCATAATCGAGGGCTTGCATTGGCTTGTACACTCCGCTCTAAAAGTACTGGGACAGTGAGGCCAATCCCTTTTCGTTGTAGACTGAAAACATTGAGGTTTGACATTAAAAGATAAACATGAGACAAAAGATCAACACCTCATCTTTTATTTCCAGGTATTTACATCTGGATCTGATGCACAGTTCAGAAGATAGCACCTTTTGTCTGAAGCCACCTGTTTTTCTTGTGAGCAAAAGTACTGAAACAGATAAAATAGATTTACGCGATTAAGACTTAATATTTCGCTGCAAATCCTTTGCTGGCAATAACGATATCGAGCCCGTGACCCACTGACATCACTCAACTTTTGCATTCTTCTTTTGTGACGCTTTTCCAGGCTTTCACCGCAGCCTCTTTCAGTTGTTTGTTTTGGGGGGTTACGCCCTTCAGTCTCCTCTTTAGCAGTAAAATGCTCTATAGGGTTTAAGTCTGGAGACTGACTAGGCCAGTCTAAAACCTTCCACTTCCTGCCCCTGATGAAGTCCTGTGTAGCGTTGGCAGTGTGTTTTGGGTCATTATCTTGTTGCATGATGAACAGTCAGTGTGGTCGCAGCTTTCTTTAAATTGACAGACAAAATGTTTCTGTAGACTTCAGAGTTCATTGTGCTGCTGCCATCGTGTGCGACACAATCAGTGAAGATTAATGAGCTCATCAGTCCATAAAACTTTGTAACAGAATTTCTGAGGTAGATTGTGATACCATCACAGTTGTTGTCTTTCTTTACAGCACTTAGAGAGTTTCTGTCATCAGCTGCTGTTGTTTTCCTTGGTCTACCTGTTGAACATCTGTTACTTAGTACACCAGTGCCGACCTTCTCCTTCAGGACAGTCCAAGTGGTTGTACAGGCTATGGCCAATGTTTGTGCAATGGCTCTGATTGATTGTCCATCAGTTGCTTGTGTTTCACCCACAGACAGCTCTCTGGTTTTCATGTTGGTTACTCCTCTAACTATAAATGCACAGTCTGCACAGGTAAAACCCAAATCTGAAACTGAGCGCAGACATTCAGCGCTATTTATTGTTTGAATAATCAATGTAACAGGACACACCTGAGCAACAAAACACACCTGTCAGTCACATGTTTGCATGAGTTTATCCTCTGTCTGAAACAACTGATCTGATTGGCTGACCCTCACAAACTGACGGTGTGAACAGCAGGTGGGTGGGACTGCTGAGCTCACATTCAGACGACACGATCCAGAGTTCATGCATGAAAAGCGGCTCTGCAGTATTTCAGCCCTTCATCAGGCTGCTGAAGCTTTAAGTCAGCGCGGCGTTGATGTCACTCAGCCGATAAACACCAGCCACTGCCAACTGTAAATGTCATCTTATTTCCTGATTCCAGCCTCACTCAACAAGGCTGATATTGCTAACATTTACATTTCTATATTCAGTCTATATTCATGCAAATGGCCCAGAGTAAATGTTTCACAAGAGCAGCTGGAGCCTGCCTACTTCCTCCATGGCTGAAAATTCCAGGTCCAGGTTACTGTGGAATATCACCTACACAATGTCTCACAGGTTTTGTTATTTAAAATAAACATGTAGTTGTTAATATATGCAGTGGTGACGAAACCACCCCTTTTCCAGTAATCCTACTAACAGACCAACCAAACCAGTCACGTGACCTCTTTGGTGGCGTTCATAAACTCAGGAGGACATACCTGACGAAAACAGCTCGGCGGTGCCGGTGTCGATGATGTTTCCTTTAGATATTCTTCCCAGCTGAAAGCATCTAAAGAAAGACCACAAGAAAGTGACATAAAACCTTTAAATATATCAATTATAAAATATTAGATATCCAGTGTAAAAATGTCAAATAAAAACATTTATCGGTCTGTGAAATGTGAAGTTAGTCCAGTTATACCAGCCACACAACTGAGCTTCTCATTCCTTAAAACATGGAGAGAAAATCTCAGTATAAAATAACATTTACTGTCAAGTGGATGTTTAGCAGTATGCGGGGACAAACAAACCTTTCTCTGTTGCAATAGCATGTCATTAAAAGCTCATGAAAGAGTTACATAAAACAACTATAATCCTGATTACATAAACACCTATTAGAGCTCATCCTATGTTTCATCCTCTGGGAGTTAAACTTGAAAATGAAGTGAATTCTGTCCCAATACAAGAAAAAAAAAGCACATTGTTGGAGGCGTCGTACCAGATTTCTCCTTTTTGCCATCTTTCTGATCTAAAAATTAGAAAGACAACAAGAAGAGAAATTAAGAGACAGAATAAAATACTTCAATACTTGCTATACTGTAAAAACAAGAACACAAAGTGCATTTTAAAGCATCACATCTCACTTCAGGCAATGTAGACATTACAACATTGTAAACATGTTTTCCTTTTTATATTTGCCTGCATTATAAGCTATAAATTACAGTTTGAACACAGAGCATATTCAAATATGCATTTATGATGGATTTATTGGAGGAATATAATAAAATGCTTGCACCAGTTGTGGAATTAATATACTAAACAATCATCCCGTCTGATTGCATTAACAATATTTAACTTTTAACTGCCCTAAAATCAACATTATATTGACACACAGGTACCATCTGTATAAGCTGAGATATTAAAGTCAAATCTTCATTTTTAATTATATCATTTAGTGCCAACCACACCTTTAACTCACTAATGCAGGATAAGTGAAGTCCCAGTTAATAGAACTGGTTAAAATAATGATTGAGTCACATTACAGGTGGGGTTCTTTTTTGGCTCTGGTCAAAACCTGTATGGGTGGGTGCCCCAGACCCCGCAATCTCTGTGTCAAACATTACAAACATTCAAAAGGAACCATCTAGTTCCACATCAAGGGGAAAAAACTGATCTTTTTCCATTTCAGACAAGCACACAAACCGGTTTCCTCAAACAGATGAAAGCTCCTTGCCTTTTAGCGGCGTTTTCCCCATGGCGACTGACGACCGATGGTGGCGCTTTCACGGTGATGAACACGGTGCCAGAGGTTCACCCGGTTTGTTTCCGTATCCTCTGAAGATTTGTCCTGAAAACACAAAAACAAATCATTTGGGATTTGTTACTGTTGATCAACTTTTATCATTAGCTGGTGCGACTGAGGACAGAAACAGAAACAACTTCAAATGTTAAAAGAACAACATGGCAAAGGAGCCAAAGTGGGAAGTTCAACTTGAGAGGGCATTTCAGATAAAAATTCCAACTGGAAACTCAGTATTTCCAACTTCCCACTTCAAATGGCGCACACAGCGTAAGACACGAGGCGAGAGAATGGACAACTGAAGCGTAATTCATTGTACCGCATCTGCGTCCATTCGTGTAGGTATTTGGCTACAAAGAGTGAATGATTATAAGCCTGTGTCCATACTTCCAATTCAATTTAATTCAATATTATTTTTATAGCACCAAATCACAACAGTCACCTCAAGCTGCTTTATATTGTAAAGACTCTACAATAATACAGAAAAAACCCAACAGTCAAAATGACCCCCTATGAGCAAACACTTGGTGACAGTGGGAAGGAAAAACTCCCTTTTAACAGGAAGAAACCTCC